>OZ022588.1:14061334-14138834 GCA_963669155.1 Arbacia lixula | reverse complement strand
GGTTTGATACACAATGGTCATCAATGTGTTCTGAATTAATTGTCTGATACACACAAATTTTAGGTCTCAGTTTGTTCCAAAATGAAATGTCATTAAATATACTAAGGATAATTCCAAGGACCAAAATAGTAAGTGATGAAATTTCACGAAGCCTACTTTAAAACAATGACATCCTTTGACTTTATGATGTGTTAATTTCAAGTAGAATCGAAGTGTAATTTATTTTCTATTAATTTTTCAAAAGCCAATGTTTTTTTTTATAACAACTTTTAGTACATCAGACGGCAATCAGCCCACCATAACCTACCACCAAAACCTACATTAAAGCAGTCCTGGCAGCTAGATCCTGCTTTCTGTAAACATGCTGAAGTTAACCGGTACTCCAGTGAAGGGGAAGAACTAAACAATACATTGTTGTCATTTGCACATCTCACATCTTCTTTTTCGACAACTATAGTGGCAATTGACTATTTTAAAGCGTTCGACCGAATAGATCATATGATAGCGGTGAAGAAACTTCTTGCACTCGGTGTTCGCCCATCCCTCGTACCAGGAAGGTGTTAGAACTGGAGTTAGCACGAAGAGTAATTTATTCCTACAGCAGCCGCATGCATTGATAGCACAATGGAATATTTTACGCATTTGGCTCTTTGATCGAGGGACATCTACCGCCAAACAAGCAAGACAAAGGTAGGATGCATTTTGAAGAATATATATTCTGTATGCGCAGAAGATTCCAGAACCACTTCATGTACTGAAGTGCATGTGCAGTAGTAGAACATCGTATTTCAGATTATATTGTTGCCTCGTTCTTTGTCGAGAATACCGTCGAAATCATTTCAGACAAATGCCTCCACATTGCACATTTGGCAATCAAATTTCCTTATAGATATCTTGTAAATCGTTTATTGAGTGTTTCACCTTCCATGGAAACAACCTCGATTTCATGTGCGGAGATGTCCGAAAAGTTACGGATCAAATTCTTTCTACAATTTTATCAAAATTTCCCTTCGCTCTCCCCAACCTAATTTCCAGTGTGTGTAAGAAGATCAGCTATGAACTCCCAGCGAAGGCTGAAAGGTTGACATATTTCTCAAACCATATTTTCTTTTGTTATTCAGAGTAAGGCACTGCCTAATTAGAAATACAGCGTATTGTTTGAAACACCTGAATGTCTTGAATTTTTATGAGGTGGTGGTCATCATAGATCAAAGGAAGTTTATCCGTGCGCAGTCCATCCATGATAGGTCCATGCTCTGACCAGAGAGGTGTAAGGAATGGAGTCAGCACGAAGTGTAATTTATTCCTACAGCAGTCGTGTGCATTGATGTCACAATGGAATATTTTACGCGTTTGGCTCTTTGATCGAGGGAGATCCGCCGCCAAACAAGCATGACAAAATGTAGGATGCATTTTGAGGAATATATTTTCTGTATGCGCAGAAGATTTTAGAACCACTACATGAACTGAAGTGCATGTGCAGTAGTATTACATCTTATAAAGATACGATTCTGTGAATTTCAGATTATATTGTTGCTTCGTTTTTGTGATAAAATGAGAATACTGTAGAAAACATGCCAGAGAAATGCCTCCATATCACACATTTCCAAATCATATTTCCTTAAAAATATCTTGTAAATCGTTTATTGAGTGTTTCATCTTTCATGGAAACAACCTCAATTTCGTGTGCGGAGGTGTCCGAAAAGGTTAGGGACCAAATTCTTTCTACAATTTTTTCAAAGTTTCCCTTCGCTTACCCCAAAACTAATTCACAGTGTGTGTAAAAAGATCAGCAACGAGCTCCCAGCGAAGGCTGAACGGTTGGCATACAAACAGATTTTCTTTTGTTATTCAGAGGAAGGCACTACCTAATTAGAAATACAGCTAGTTGTTTAAAACACCTGAATGTCTTGGATTTTTATGAGGCGGCGGACCTATCATAGATCAAAGGAAGTCTATCCGAGCGCAGTCCATCCATGATAGGTCCATGCTCTGACCTAAACATGCTAAAGAAAGTACAAAAAAAAATGTGCTTTACGGATCATGCTAGGAAGACAATATGTTTTATACGCTCTTTTATCTTTTCCATTAAAGAGAGTAGACAGCAGAAGACAGAAATTGTGTATGAAATTCGCTAAAAACACCTTTGAAAACACTATGCTACTCAGAAACTGCCTTCCCCAAACACCACAGCATGAAACAAATTTAAGACGGCAAAATAAATTCCCGGATGTAATGCAACCCAATTCCATCGCTGGTGCGCCTTTACAAATAAGTTCGCCCTGATAATCGGTTCATATTGCATATTAAAGTAACTTTTAAAATACGTCACCAAAACAGGCATTTCTGTAATCACTATTATGGTACATGGAGTTCGAACTACATTCTCAGATGAAATTAATTTTGCCTTTCCACCATACTGTATAATATAATAAAAAAAAATAATATAATCAAAATAATTGATACAGGGCTTGGGATGTTTCTTTGATTTGTTTTTTATGGTAAGAAATTATATTTTATGTATCACAGGTATAGTCATCATCAGAGAAACAAAATAAAAGAAATATGGCAGTTTATTTAATTGCTCTATGTTTACCCTTTAAAATGTGTTGATGTTATAACCTTTAATCTTGAAATAATGATTTCCGTCCGTTCGTCCGTGCACATTTTTTTTTCTGTACGTTTCTTAAGTTAGTAATAATGTGATGAATGGAGATAGGCCTACACTTACATTCATATCACCCATAGTAAACAGGAAATCCCATTCCAATGTTTATAGATAATTATGTACAGAACCTTCTTACCAATTCTAATGCTTATACATGTTTATAGATGATTGTGTATTGTATACATTGTAACGTCACATGCAATTCGGTCTGCGAGCCGCGAAGTGTCTCTGTTTTGTACTGCTGTTGTTATCTATCTATCTATCTATCTATCTATCTATCTATCTATCTATCTATCTACACTGTTGGTCATAAAGGTGGAATATTTTTTTTCACCAAATTTTCACAGCGTAATTATTACCACATGATTTGAATATGGCATTTATGGTGCATGATAACAACTTTACTTTATTATTCTGCCTTTTACACACGTTTGACAGTGATATTTTACAAGTTTATGTCCTAAGCGATGGATGTCATGAGCACAGAACAACAATGACGACAATATACAGTAAATTAAAGGATCATGAGATATTTATTTTCAATCTCTCTCAGTTTTCCAGATGACTTCTTTTTTGTGATTTCATGGACAAATTTGCATCAAACTTGAGTCATTGTTCTTACTCAGTCACTAGTATCGGGTATGTCCACCCCTGGCACGAACCAGCGCATGCAGACGTCGTGGCATGCTGTCCACTAGCTTGTTGATGACGTCAACAGGCATAGCGTCCCATTCTTCCCTCAGAGCATCTGCCAACTCCTGCAGATTTTGAGGAATGACCTCTCTGTCGTTGATGGCTCGGCCTAGGGCATCCCATGCATGCTCTATGGGGTTCATATCCGGCGAACAAGCTGGCCATGGCAACTGTACGACGCCCTCTGCCTCCAGGAATTCCCTTACTGCAGCGGCCCTGTGCGGTCTAGCGTTGTCATCCTGCAGTCGGAAATTGTGCCCATACACTCGTCTTGCATATGGAAGACAGTGGAACTCCAAGATATCCCTGTAGGCGGCGGCGTTGACGTTTCCGTCCGGAACCACCAGTGGCGTTTTCCCTCCATAATGGATGCCGGCCCATATCATCACTGAGCCGCCTCCGCCTTGAGTCGTCTCGTGGATACATTCATCGCGAAGGTTTTCCCCGGCTAATCGACGAACTCGTTGTCTCCCATCCTTTCGGTCAAGGATGAACCGGCTCTCGTCCGTGAAGACCACATGTTGCCAATGTCCTGGATGAAGCCTTCTGTGCTCCCTAGCCCAAAGAAGACGAGCTACTCTGTGGCGAACAGACAGGCGTGGACATTTGGTCAACCGTCGTGCTCGGTAACCATGTTGGAGCAATCTGCGATTAACGGTTGACCGGGAAACGTTGATCCCATGATATCTCCTCCACAAGCGACGAAGACGGCTCGTGGGCAATTTCCGGTTTCTGCGGCTGAAATTCAACAGTTGGCGATCATCTCTTCTTGTGGTCAATCTGGGACGTCCTGGAGATTTCCGTGGCCGCACATTCCCCGCCTCACGTTGACGTTTCAGGATCTTAGAGACTGCACTCTGTGATATCCCTAGGACTTCTGCGATATCAGTCTGCTTGTAGCCCTCCTGTCGCAGTGCTACCACTCTTTCGCGTATTGCTGTTGCCGTTGGACCAGGCATAGTCCAGGGAACGTCTCTACCGATTTTTATTTCAAACGGTACAAGGAACTCGAAAAAATGCAACCTTCTTATACACAGTGCTAAATCAGGGAAAGGGACAGAATATCATATGCATAGGCTTTTATAGTCTACAACAAAAGAATTTATTACGTAATCCAAATTTCTCATGTTATGATGTCACCTGTGTAATGGGGAAACATTATGTAATCACTCAATTACCATTTTGTCTACGCGTAGCCTTTCAAATACCAACGAAACTGTCGATTTTTATTCAAAAATATTTTATTCCACCTTTATGACCAACAGTGTATCTATATATCTATCTATTTATCTATCTATCTATCTATCTACATCATACGTGTATGCGCACATTAAACGGATGTGCGGGTTGCATCCTTGATGTAACATAACAAAGCAGTGCTGTTCCCACCATCATGACCACGCATGCTCCCACTTGCCAGGACACATCTCTCGCACATCTTATGCACAAGCTCACCTCTCTCTCCATGCCCCCCCCCCCCCCCCCCCACCCCCGCATATCTCTCTCGCTCTTCCAATACAGTATTTCCACTTGGCATGCTCGCGAAACATACCTCCATACACCCAATGCACATGCACACACTTGTTAATCCACTAGCAACCACAGTCTTATTAATAAAGCATAGTGCTTCTGGCAGAAAAGAAGTTGTGGGTTGGCATGTGTGATGCACAATGGGCATTTTGTGTTCGGAATAGATTATCTGATACACACAAATGTTCAGATCCAAAAATGAAAATCTCATCGAATACTCCAAGGATTATGACAAGAAGTAATCAATGAAATGCCACAAGACCTATCTGTAAAGAAATGACATCCTCTGACTCTATGATGTGTCAATTTCAGCTTGATGTGAGTTGAAACTGATTTTTAATCATTTTTCAAAAGTGTGAAAAGTTGTTTTAATACATAGTATTAACAATAGTCATTACAAACGCTGAGGGTAAACCGGTGCGTTCTACATATTTTTTTTTTTTAATCAGGGAAATGTCAGAACTGAAGCCAACATAAAGAGTTATTTATTCTTACACCAGTCGCGTTCATTGATAGCACAATAGAATATCTCACGCGTTTGGCTCTTTGATCCAGTCACGACCGCCGCCAAACATGCAGGCAAGCCAAATGTGGGATGCATTTTGAGGATTATAGATTTTGTATGCGCAAAAGATTTTAGATCCACTCCATGTACTAAATTGGATGTGCAGTAGTATGTCTTATAATGCATGGCGTCATCGGGGAGGGGGGGGGGGGGGGGATGCGCAGGGTGCGAACGTACCCCCCTCCAGACCACTTGTCTCCTTCATTGCACATTTTAGTTATTGACTTGTTTGCTTGGCTTTTGCCCCTATCTATGCCACCAGCAGCATTGCCTCACATAAGAATTGGTAATTTCTGTGTCTTCCTCCCCCCAATGCACCCCCCCTTGAAAAAAAGCAGGTGACGGCACTACAGTCGGGACTATGCACTCCACAACTTGGAACCTATGATACATCCCGATCGGCTCTGTCTACCATAATCTGAGAAACCCTCGTGCACACCGCCCTCACTGGTCATGTCGCTCAGCGGTCACAAATACAAACAAATATGAATGTATATGTGTCTGTCTACAGTAAAGGGATATTTCTTTGCACAGCTGAATTATCTGAAATTATGACCACCTTGCACCAACAAAATATTGAATATTGAGTGTTGAATTTCCTCCAAAATAACTTCAGCTAAAATCCTGCTCTGAATGTTCATTATTATATATTTCTACACTAAGCCTGTACATATTTGTCACAGCACAGTGGAAACGGGAACCAGTGTATTTCAAACTCGTCTGTCCCGTTAACAATGTGCTGTGGCAAATGTGTACAAGGTAAATTTTCTGAAGCGTACAAAACCTTGTAAGTGCAAATCAATACATTTCTTTGATATTTCATTATTATTAGCTGGTTTATTTAAGAGATCTATACAAATGTTACAGTAAGTGTAACAGAAATATACCCATTACTGTGGATAGAGTGTATAGAGTAAACGTTTCCATATAAAGGGATTACGGTGGAAAATGAACATTTGTGGAGAAGAGTTCAGTCTTGCTATTCGAAAGACAACGATGAAGATAAGTGAGACTTACGTTAGTTCTTCGGACGATGTGTTGAAACTAGAATTAACAAAAATCATGAGAAATATATGTTAATTGTAATGCTATATACACATGTGTATCACAAATGCTATATCCATTTATCTTTACTTCATGAAAAATTGAAGGGCAAGTCTTCGGCATTTTGTTTGTTTAAAGCATGAAACAAAGACTACCGCCAATCTACTCAAAATTTCTGGCGCTTGTGCGACTTCATCAAGTCCCCATAAAGTTTATCACGAATCTGGGCTCAGCCATTGCACTGCTCTCGAGCATGACAACAGATGCCCAAAGATGTTCAAGTGATTTTACACGAGTCTCTGCCAATGATGATGGTATCTACGTACGCTTTATGGACTCTAATTTTGAATTACATATGTACAGCCCTACGATGACATAACAGGAAACGGAAGTGAATACTGAGGGAAGATGTCAAGAATATGTATATGTTTTACGTTTCAGGTACAATGACACATTTCCAACCGCAATGAGCTGAATGGTTTCTTTCGTGACTTCACGGGAGGTAGGAAGGAAATGATGCGGATTATAAATGATAAACAAGTTCTATACACGCAGATAATGATATTGTGATAGATACCTCATGTCCTCATTTTTCTTTCCAGAGGTAGGTGTTCTTTTTCAAGGAAGTAAGCAACAAGACAGAAGCCTTTATGCATATCGAGGATACGGAAGTGATAGCTTGACGGGCAAAGACAAACTAAAATGCCTACCAACCGATCTTTACACTCAGCCAATCATCAGTAATTATATCAATAAAGGAACCAAACAATCAATCAATCAATCAATCAATCAATCAATCAATCAATCAATCAATCAATCAATCAATCAATCGATGAGTGAACAATACATCAATCATTCACTCAAACAATAAGCCAGCCATCATTAATTATATAAACCAAAGAACTTTTCAATTAATCAATAAATCAACTACTGGATGAACAATACACCAATCATTAAATTAGGCAATTCATCACTGATCAGAAATAATATATAAACCAATAACATAGCAACCAAAGAATTCATTACATGATAAATATATCAGCAATTAAACTAATAATACTTTAATTTGATCCAACATGCCAGCAATCACTTGAACACTCAATCAGTCGTCAATCCCACTTATCAATCAATCGACTAATAAACAATCAACCAATCGAACAACCAATCTTCCACTCACAAACACTTGATCACCCGTAATAGTATTGGCCTATGAATATCAAATCACCCACCAACCAACTAATAAAACAATAAACTAATGGAACCATACTCACTCACCCCGACACCCATTCACTCACAAAAAAATATCAGTAACCATTCCATGAATCCGCCAACAAACAAACAACTCAATTCATTCAATTTCCCGGACTGAAAGTAAAGTGCAAAACACAGAAAATATTATTTGATGAAACACACAATACGAGAATTTAATTTTGCCTCACACCGTATCCAATTTACAATCATTCAAGCTTTCTTTTCTTAATCAGTATTTTTCTTACTGCCAACTTGTTTTCGAAAACTTGACAAAGTTTGAATCATGTTGTTCGCATTGAGAATCGTGTCCACTTCCCTAACAAAAAATACATTTCTGCGTTTCCATAAGAAATATAATCATTTTGGAATGACAAACATTAATCAGAATTCAATACACGTATATAAATTGTGAGTAAAACAATAAAAGAGCACAAATAAATAAACAAAAAAAGAAGAAATTACAAAAAAAATGTTAAAATAACAATTGTAACAAATAGGAAAAATGTAATAATATCAATAATAAAGATTATAATACATAAAATACTGAAAACAATGGTGATTCTTAAAACACATACACAGAAGGTTCTGTGTAGAGTCATAGATATCCAACAACAATATATACTTGAAATTGCGAGACTCCCAGTTATTCAAAAATAAATAAATTACTAATCCAAAGACGTCCTAAATCTTTGTACATAAAACTCTGCCACTATCGTACATGTACATCAAAACAAAAGTTCAAAATCCCTACGATGAGGTGGAAAAAATGACACATATAAATTTCGATAAATACATTTAAGTGTACTGTATTTTTTTCCTTCTCAATATATATATCATGTGTGTTCTTTTTTTCTTGAAGACGAAAACTGTACACTTTACAGAATACGAGGTCTGATTGTCATTTTAATTGTTTAAGTTTACATTCTTGGGTGTAAATTTCACATTTCTGTGGATTCTCTAGAGCACCACGCAACCAAGCACAGTTTTCCCTTTCCTTCTTTCCACTTGCTCGTGTACAGTGCAAAGATGAACAGAGCCAATTACTGTAGACGTCCAGTCTAATTGAGGTCACATAGCAATACGAAAAAGAGTCAAATATTGTCTACAATACTGTCACGCGAAAGGTCTGTGTGTTGACAAACAGCGTTACATTTTCGGAAACGTTAGAACAACTTCTTGTAAATATATACATATGACATTGATATATGTACATGTGTCAACTCTACAATGCTTCTAGGTGATAACAGTTTGCAGAGCTCAGAACGACAGGTCCATATGATTTTCTTTTTTAGATTAGTTTATTGTCCTGCAGACAAACAGAAATATGAGGAATCCCCACATCAAATCGAGAGAAAGTGAGATAGCAACAAGAAGAAGAGAGAAGGAGAAGAAGAATGGGTGAATTTACAGGAATGCTCTCCTTAGGTGACCCAATAATGAATCCAAAAGTAGATGATACCCCCCCCCTTCTGCAAATCCTTTATAAGCACACATTGTTTGCCACATGATTAGCACTACGTGCAGGAAACTGACCTCAACAAATCAAAACGAAAAGACACGACAGCGCCTTGAATTAGGTTGATTTTCATTACAAATTCAGAAAGTGCTTCCTTGAATAAGAGAGAAGTAGATGGAGAAATTAATAATGTTTTTCACCAACCAATAACATCCACGCCATGACAACACATATACGATGTATTTGTATGATTAACTATTCAAGTAAGGTCAGTCCCAGCTGTACAGTAGGGACAATCAAAACGTGTCAATGTACATTTTTTTTTTGGTCAAAAAATTATTAGATATGTGGCTAAAGCAAGCCCAAACGTACCTCGCACATTTAGAAGATCAACATACAAAGTGGTGAAATTGCACTACAGAGTGACCCAGAGTAATAGCACAGAACATAACGCATGTGGAATATTTTGGCTTCTGATGCAATGATTCATACTAATCATAATATCATTACGCTTTTTTTTTAAATGTCCAGTTGTTACTTCCTCATTGCCTTCCATTCTGATATCACTAGAACCATTTACCTGTTACACGGTAGTGCTTCAGAGTTGAAAGGGAGATTTTAGTTGGTGAATCTCAGCAATTTACAATCAGTTTTCACCAGCAGGATCCTTCAAGTTTGCCCGAAACTATAATAGTTTGAAGTAGATGTAAAGACATGAAACATTGATTGCTGCGCTAGTCATGTCGGCACAGGTTAATTTTTGAGTGATTTACATGTGATTTGAGCAGTGTCCTATGACATAAACTTGTTGCACCAGAGAGACACATAACACGTTTTTTGTGCAAATCTTACCCGTTCCCCCAGGCAATGATGACAAAATACTCCTCACCATCTGATCAAACTATCCACATCATACACACTTTCTCTGCCTTCCTCTACATACTCTTTAAGTAGATAATCAATAAACAACCTTAAACATTTCATCAATAGCTGTTGACAGAAATAAAATGTCTTTTTGTAGCAAAACATTCTTTGGATCACAGTTTGTAACTTGCGGTGGGATTGTTGTTCTGTATTTCAAACAATGCTTTTCATGACATAATTATAACTCAAGTGTTGACCTGTCTTCTATACATCACCAGTCAGGTGTCAGAAAATGTCACATAAGTGACCCGAACTACAGCAATATCCATGTAAAAATAGAATCACCATACACGTTCATAAATCTATAAAAGTTAATTTCTATAATAAAAGCTGGGTTACTGGTACTTTCTCTCCTTTTTAGTAAAGATATTGAAACATCTAACATCCTACTGGTGGGATCAAATCAGAATGACAAAATTTGTGTACGTTACATAAATGTCACATTGTTCAGTGTTGGCTTTATAAATATTGAGGTATATGAAGCAGATTTGTTGTAGCCATACTTATTTTGATAGAGGCATTTGAAATCAAACCCGCTGAATAAAACATAATTAAACTATTAAGCTGAACATATAAGTTGATTTTTAAACTTCTTCACCAGATACACTATCAAGGAAAAGTAATTGAAAGTGTTTATTTTAGGACTGTTATACAAAATAACTTTAGAGTGAGTACTTTCAATGTGTGACAAACAGATGTAATTCAAATTCAGTCAAACAATGAGTCTCTTATGGGTACCTCAGACAAGAATGGTTGTTACATGTACTACAATTAAATTGTTTTTACAATGATTTACAGATAGAGAGAGAGACAGAAAAACATGCAAACATGACAATTTCATTTCAACAATTGCGTGACCTTATGTTCTTGTGAAATATGACGCAAATCCTTTCTTTTATGATACTATTCAGATAGCTTGTCTTTTATTATGCAATTCACACGAGATGTCCAACTAAACGTAAGGAGAGAAGAGAAAATTCACATTTCCCAGAAGAAAAGGCTGAGCTCAGTTTCACCAAAACGACATTCAAAAAGGAATACTTATTAGTGGCCTACAATTATTGAATCTCTTCATAAATAGTTGGGCTATAATCTTCTGTTGCTTATCTCTGCTTTTTATCATATCTGACTTTAACCTGGAGGCCTGCTCCAAGCCATTTTCAAACAGAACATGTGCCAGTTATCATCAACAATTTCTGGAGACACACTTCACAAAAATTTGTATCTTTTCAGGTATCCCGCAGGCCTTCGATATCACATTGTGTAATAATCACAATATATACACTTTAGCAGAAAATACTGTTCGAAACTTCCCACACAGTAAAGGAACTCAAAAGATAGTTTCATGGGTAATTATATTCACCTTTAAATTTGGTGTATGGATTTTTGGTGGGTCTTATCAAAACACACAATTATGTAAGCTGGTTAAAATGAAACATTATGACAAAATGATCATGATTGGTGATTAACCTTTCCTCTGTAAGTGACACAAATTGCAAACATATCATTGATTCACTATTCTTCGCTATGGATCAAACTTTCATTTGTGTCATGTGTTAGCATGCTCAATTTCTACAGGGCAAGATAAGTGAGCAAAAAATCTGCACACTGCACGTTATCACGTAGAAGCTTTCCTATGATATTTAAGCCACTGGCCAGTACCCTGTCTTATATTGAGGTATTTTACTGCACATATTGTGTGATTAAGTGATAGAACAATGTTGTAAGCATGTGAAGAATTGACACTGAATTAGTGCTTCCTTGTATTGACAATCTCTTTCACTCATCACGTTTGGGTTTTTAAAACACATAAGGAAATCTACAGGCCGTCTTGTAATACTTATTTGAACCGTAAGTCCCTTAACTGTGACTTCTGTTAAAACTTATACATAAAATCATAATGAAGATATGGCCGATACATCAGGGATGCCTCTGAGGTATTCAACCAACAATGCACTTAGCTAAAAGCTAAGTAGATAGATGGTATACAGCAATTTGAGCCATTATTGAGTGACCTTATTGAACTGATATGACTGTGGTGAGGAACAATAATTCTGTGAAACATCTTTTCACAATAAGGTCTAATTTGAATTGCTAAAGGAATACCTACTGTAGGACCTACATGTAAGGTATCAATATCAGTTTACTAGGTCTAGGCATAACCTACACTCATCATTTATAATAAAAACACAGACAAAAACAGACATACATGAAAAGAGAAATACACACCTTTTTTCACAAGGATCATTCATAAATAGGTTTGTTGTTAGACAACACATGTATTATACCACTGAATTGCACCATAATTTATACGTTAACTGCATTTTTTTTCTTCCTTCCCCTAAAAAAATACAGATAATCTGTTTTTTGCTCCTTGCACAAAACAAAACATTCCAGAGAAAAAATAGCTTTCTTTCTCATATATCCCTATGTATGTTCTCCACTTTGCTTGCAAAACCATCACATAACATGCCTAAACATCTTGAGTCATCACAAAAGACAACAAATCTACGCTTTAAAACGTACTTCTAGGACTTGTAATCAGGTGTCAATATACAAAGGGAGAGAAAACAATAAGTTCGGTGGATGTGCACTATCTTTGTTCCAATGTTCTAGCGACCCACAAAGTACTGATATTTAAACCACTCACACATATATCATGAAAAGAAAGAATCTTGGTGAGAAGAGGTGGCCGGGAGACGACGTCACGTCATCGCTTTGGGCATTTCAAGGAGGGCTCTGACTCACTTTGTCTCATCACTATCAACAGATTGCCAGATCAAATCCAATACCACTTCAAATGTCTGCCAGCCACATCTGCCGTTCTTGCAAGAAATGGAGCTATTTGGGGGAAACATTACGTCCATCCTCCACCTTTGTTGCTATGGTGATGAGATGGTTTAGTTCTGATGGGGACATTCAGGAACTGGGCAAGGATCAAGGATTACACGCTGCTGTACCAGGTCCAACGAATCTGCTTTCTCCTCCTCCTCCTCCTCATGCGGTCTTGGTGCCATGGTGATGGGGAAGATGTTCGGAGCACTGGTTGCTATCGTGATGCGGCTAACAATAGGATTTAAGCCCGTTAGGCATAAAATATGAAGGTGACTGCATCGCAATCTTCTGGATACCTGCCCTCTAGCTGTTGTCTCCCCATCTCCATTCGTCAGCTCTCGCTATGACGTGGATGCTGACGGGGTCGTCGATGATGTCGAGGGTGTTGGTGATGCGGTTGCCATGGTGCAAGGGCCCACCCCAGCGATGGCGTTGAGCAGGTAGGGCATGTAGAGGAGCTTGCTGTGGAGGAGCAGGCGGGAGGAGGCGTGGAGCTCGGGGAGTTGGGAGAGGATATCCTCGAAGCGGCCCGGCTGGTTGTTGGCCTCCATGAAGTCACGCAGAGCCAGAAGGTACGGCTCCTGCACTGACCGGATCTGCTCGCTAAACGGCTTCACTCCTGGGGGAGAAAGAAAAACATGAAATTCCTAGGTCATCAGAAAATCTTTTCCTCGTGACTCAGCAAGGCAGACTGTTACTTTCTGTCCTTATTTGTGCTTAATGCGCAGTGCAGATCTATGGAACGTATGGTTCAAAGAAAGCACAAACAATACACATAATGAAACTGATATTGCTCTAATGGGTCATGCAGTAAATTAACATTGCTCATAATCAATTTCTGGACCTGACACGTGGTATTTGCACTGCACGATTTCTACACTGGGGACTCGCCCTGAGTCTGTAAGCTACCCATATAAAGAGGTGTAAACCAGGAGGGGGATTGAATAAAGTAAGAACAACTATCCCAAAGACCCTTACTTAACATTACAGTAGTATTTGATTTAATTTATTTGCTTCCTGTATTTCACATAAATGCTTTAATTACGTCATATATTGAACATGATTGTAATAATTCACAAGGGGATAATAATAATAATATAAATCTGTTGATAATCAATGTATGCAAATATGTACTGCATAGTACATAAATTATGTAAATATGATAAACATTTGCATTGCATGAGGTAATCCAAATTTTATGAAAAACAGCATTACATGGGGTAAAAATATTAGACGAATTAGAAATATATGGGGTAATATGACTTGAATATGAATAGCTGAGTAGAATTATGGCAAAACTATTACAAAAATTCTATGGCAGTACTAAATTCTGCCTTTTCTGGAAGAGGAGACAGTCACAGCTCCCAAAGAATGTTAGTTCCATGACATTTCACAAATCTACACATCCAATGCCATATATATGTATCCGTCATGGACTGAAAGGATATATGCCAACGTAATAGAACATTAATCCAAGGATGGCGCATTCATTTTAAGCTGAACTTCATGTAGTAGGCCTACTGCTAATGACTTTATGTTATCTTGAATCTTCTCCCTCAGTAATCCAAGGATATATCTTCTCTGGACAAAAGCAGAAGAATCTCTGCTTCAAGGAGGTATTAAGAGTGATCTTGAATTTATGAATATAGACATTTGCATTGCATGAAGTAATATAAATCATATGAATAGCATTACATGGGGTAAGACAATATTAGATGAATTAGCAATACATGGGGTAATACAACTTGAATATGAATAGCAGAGTAGAGTTATGGCAAAACTATTAACTACAAAAATTTGAACGTAATATATCTTCTGCTGCATGGAGGTATTAAAAGTGATCTTGAATTTATCGTAAGTATGATCTAATGGTTGCATGAATTAAGTATGATTAAGACATGGATCTAATAGAAACTATATACACGATCTCTCTCTTTGTATGTTGGATGGATGCTTGACACTGCATCAATGCACAGCATCGCGTGGCTGGTTGTGATTGACGTCAAGGGTAGGTAAGGAGATCTAGTTTCAATTCCCCAATGCGAGGCAGTCAACTCGTACTCAGATACGACTCTCTTAGATCATGCTTCCTTGAACAAGCTCCACGATAAGTGATGTGTTTGTACATGTAACTCTATGTGTATCTTTCTCCCTCTCTGTCTGTCTGTCTGTCTGTCTGTCTGTCTGTCTGTCTCCCTCCCTCCCCTCTCTGTTTGTCTGTCCCTCTCCCTCCCTTCCCTGTCTGTCGGTCTGTCTTTGTCCACCCTCTAGCCTAATATATAAACTGTACCTAACTATACATACACTGATATTTTTTCTTTCTGCCAGCTTCAGTATAAGTGTATTAACATTCCATTATTGGAATAATAATTACATCTGAGACCATATGCCTCAACATTACTTTAACAGCTTGTAACCTATTCAAGTCCCATACAGCTAACACAAAGCCCACCTTGCTCTCATTTGTAACAGGTTAATGGAAGAGATCAGCACTAGCATTGGCACACACCAAAGCAAAAATGAGGCTACAACGGAAATGTCTAAGAGTCAAAGAACCTTGTGGGGAAGTCTTTTTTGGTTGCCTTGGTCTAGAGGAAAATCATTGACCTTCGTGAATGACCTGCACTTCAACGAAATGCACAGACCCCGTGTTTTGCTTGGCACTCAAAGTGAATAGAATGAGGAAGTGCGCTCGATCCAAATGTGAGAACAATGTGGATTCTTAGCCGTTTATTGAACCTATGTACTTTTGGAAAATGGCAGGTATCTTTACTGGTGGGATACACTGCCCTTTTATATTCCACACACTGATGACTTTAGCAGAGATACGCTATAAATAGCATGAATCATCGGGCAGTAGGAATTCATAGAAACAATCTATCTCTCGATTTGGCATGTGGTTGGTGAGATCAGTGCAATGTCAATATCTTTGTACTTGAAATGCTGACGTATGAATATGTGCAGCTTTTGTTTGTGTCAGTCGAACCTACGTCACCACCATTAATCCGCAGAAATTTTGAAGAATGTGAACCTGTCATATCCTGGTAATTTTCTGAATTTTGCAAAAACAGGTAAAATGGATCAAAAAACTCTTTAGCAGGTACCCCAACAATAGTTTGAGATGTTGTGTACAAGAACGAAACGGTCATAATTAATTATAGTCAACCTTGAACAAAAGAACTCATAGTTCATAGTTCATAGTAATAGTTCATTGTAAATCATAAGCTTTAAGGACAATCAAATCTTTGATTGATGTGCATGACATTCTTGTGTCATGTAGACACCAGAGATCTGCAACGTCTAATGCAAGACAGATATGTTAACCGAGAAGCCATCAAGGACTTCGGAGTTGGCATCTTGTAATGACTCAATCTAGTCTAATCCCTCATCTCTGATGTACAGTCAAGTCGCAATCAATCACAAACAACGTTCCTGTTTTGTGATGGCCAGAACCCACCTTGGTCTAAGAACAGGATCAACTTGATCACTAATCTATAAGAAATGTGCATGACACTCTTGTGACAACTCGACACAGGAGATTTATGTTTGATGCAAGAAAGACGTTTGGAGAGCAACTCTCACAAGGTTTTGCATGGCATGGAGTCCTTGATATCCAGTACCCACCTTGGTCTAAGAACAGGATGACCTTGAGCAGCAGGTACTCATTCCTGGTGACTCCCAGCGTCCTGAAGGAGGCGGCCAGCTTGGTGACCTTCTCCACCACCTCGCCCATCTCCTCCCGGAAGACGTCCATGTCCAGCCGGAGATCCAGGGTCTTGTTCATGCACTCCTGCAGCAGCAGCAGGTTGCGGTGTGCGCACTGCTCAAAGCTCAGCCCCACGTCTATCCCACCGCTGCCACCACCAGTTCCCTTGAGGCCTCCGGAGCTTGAGGAACCCCCGGAGCCACTGTTGCCTCCACCGCTGCTGTTGGAGAGCGGTTGCTTGAAGTGCATGGCCCTGCTGATGGTGCAGAGCAGCATGAGGTCCAGCCACTTGGTCTTGAGAAGGTGGGTGTGCTCGACGGCCGATAGCTGGGTGAAGAAGGGCAAGTGCTTGACCCATTGCACCAGGTGAAACACCAGCTCCTCCCCTAACCTGCACTGTAACCTCAGGAAGTCATCAAGCTCCATCGTTGCCGGGACGTCACTGTATTTGTGCTCCTTCAGGTTCACCCCCTCTTTCTCAGCCACCTGTGATTACAAGATTAACAAGTCTTTGATGTCACATCTCTCCTCCTGGAAAACAACAAAGCTGTTCTTGTCTCTTTGAATTGACAAGTTTCCCTAGACACTGCAGCTGATAACAACCCTATAACTACCTGCAGCCGTAAATATTTGACTTTCCGCATAAATGAATGTGGATGCAACACGACTTACATTGTATTTCTGTGAATTCTTCTGTCTTTCACAATTCAACATACCAGCAGAACACCTATGTTGCTTAATAAAAACACTAAGGACTTAACATTTAAAATGTCTGTACAAAGAAAATGTATTACCACTTTTATGGTAAAGATTAACCACATTATTTTGCCACAAGTGAAGGGAACTCAAGAATTGGCATGGCAGTATAGAAAGATTCAACCATTTCAATTTTGATGCTATACATAAAGGAGAGACAAGCAAAGCCATCACTGATAAATCAGTAATGAAGAAAATCACAAGAGATTGCCTCACCTTTAAGACAGCTGACTCTGTTTGTTGTAGCACCTCAATCAGCTGCGCCGTCTGTGGTTTCAAGGTCCGCACCTCTCCTCCCATGTGCTTCCCCGCGCCCCCGCCGGCCCCTCCCGCTCCCCCAGCTAGGCCCCCTGCTCCACCCCCTCCGGTCCCCTTCAGCCCCTTGGCCTCCCTCTCTGCCTTGAGCGCCTCCCGGGCGGCCTTGAGAGCTTGCTTCTCGGCCCGAGTCTTGCGGTTGAGCTGGGCCTTCTGCTGCGCCATCAGCTGGAACTTCTTGCGCAGCTTGTCATAGTTCTTGGGCTTACACTGCTTCAGATGGGCCAAACCAAAATAAATCATAAACCACTTTACAATATGTTCACTCATGGCTTAGAGGAAACTACTTTATTTAAATTAATGTTTCTCTTTGTGATTATTTCAGTTCTTCCTGTAGGACCTGCAACACATATTTACAAACATGACACTTGCATCACGATCACACCTCATTTTCTTTTAATTCATGTTTTTCTTTGTGATTATTTCTGTTCTTCCGGTAGGACCTGCAACATATATTTACAAACATGACACTTGCATCACATTCACACCTCATTTTCTGTTAATTCATGGTTTTCTTTGTGATTATTTCAGTTCTTCCTATAGCACCTGTAACACATATTAACAAACACGACACATGCATCACAATCACACCTCATTCCAGGCTGCATTTTAATTTCTCGTAATTACAAAACCCGCTTACAAGACAAATGAGCTGGCCTAACAGTACTTTTTTAGGTCAATGATTAGCCCTGGGAATAAGCCTCTTTCTAAGATGACAATGGGAAGAGAAAGAATAGCTTTCATGACGGTGTTAATGCTCTCAACATTACACAAACAGAAAGAAAAGGTTAAAGAAAATCTTACCTTGTATGAGAGCCCTGTATTTCTTCCTCCGGGCATGCGATCTTCTCGAACAGCTGCAGCAAAAAAGAATCGAGAAAGATGGGGAAGAGTTGGGTTAAATAACATTTCAAAAGTGAAACGATTCTTATAAAACATCTCATATAGACCATATCACTAATTCAAAACAAACATATTTCAGGTAATGACGATGGGTTGCGTTACATAACTGTCCACTGCTGACAAGCTTAGCCTCGAAAGATGGAGTCTGAAGACTTCTGCACTTCACAATGAAAAAAAGAGATGAAGGATAAAAAAGAGAAAGAGGAAGGAGATGATGGACAATGTGAAGAAGAAGAATGCAGAAGAGGAAGATAGAAGAAAATGAAAGCACAGAATGAGAAGAGGAGGGATAAAAGAAGCTGATGAAGATGAAGAAGATAGCGAGGAGGATGAATCAGATCTTGCTTACACAGCTTTCTACAAGGTCCCTGCAATCATCATTATTGCATCGATGCATCCTACCAGGTCCCCTTAACTCCTAGGTACAAGATACCGGTAGTGGCAGCTGAGGGATTTTATTTTGCAGTGACATTCAAATTCAATTTTTCCCCACTCTTATTCTTCAACCCCATTCATATGACCTGTCTTTCTCTTTGTGACTTTGGCTTGGAAATTGAAAAACATGTTTTCAGGTTGAATGCCCTTTGTATAGCAATATTCATCTACTTCTCTATCAAAACAAGAGCATTACTAACACCATTGTATTTATATAATATCAATTCCTTCAACTCTAGCTGTTATTAGTTCCTGTATAGAAGACTCCTTTAAAATGCTATTTCTCTTTCTTTTCCGTATGCACTCTTTTGATGTTTGTCTTCTCTGTGTTAAAAATGCAGGAAATACAATATTAAGGTGTCGCAACGAAGTGACATAAGCATTGAATTTATTTCATAATCTCTTTCTCTCATGCCATTTCTCTGTCCCTACCCAACATTTACCTCATTATCTATCGACAATGTAAACAGCTTAACAAATGTTACACCACAATAGTGACAAGAAATAAACAGAATCAAAGAGAAGAAGGGAAAAGGCAAACTAGGGATGAAATTAAGAAGAAAACGGTTGTTTCTCTTGCCCGCCCCCCCCCCCCCCGCCCTTGACGTCAATTGTGCCCTTCTAACTCTGCCCAACTCTGACAAAAGGGAGCAACTAACAAAGAGACTTTTCTTTTCTTGTAAATGAGCAAACTGTGTCAGTCACTTGCATTGGCATCAGTGCAACACCACATCATGTTAAATTTAATATTTTGCAGCAAGACAAAGTTTTCTTGTCCAGACTTTGGCCGTATGTAGGGAATGCTGGGTACAATCTGAGAATACCAATAACCCAGATTTGAGTGATTTGTCACTTGTTTCGTTTTGTCAGAGTAGGGCAGAACTCCCCACTCATGCCTCAGGGTGATCAATTCCGTGCCAAAGCCAACATCCGGCCAGCCTCGGACATAGGCTTCGGAGCGTGCGGACATAGTGCATGCACGGACAGTGGATACCATAACCAAGCACAGCGATCAAATCCAAGTCTGAACATCAAGACTACAATGAAGGCTGGACAGGCAGGCAGGAGGCAGAGGGTTAGCCTCTGGTGTCCAGCCTCAGTTTTGATTGCAGAGCTGAAGAAAAAGCATGGACCATGAAAGAGAGAAAACAGCTCAGCAGCCCGAGGCTAAGGCCAAGCTGGACTCTGCCCAGAGAGCTGAGGCTGGCTGCCAGACTGACCTTCACTTACTGACATGGTTATGTAATAGCCAGACAGACCCTTCCATTCTGCAAGGGAGCGGAGGGGTGTGGATCGTGCATGGTGTGGAGGGGATGTACAAAGCAGCACATAATGCATCATTCTCTGCTGGCAAGTTCATATTTGTACTCACCCACACCCATAAACATTCACCCACACACACATACACACATACACCCACACACACTAAGGGCCCTCAGGACGCTTCTCAGAAATGCTTTTGTGCATGGCCAGATATATTCCTGGGCAGACGTGCAAAGAACCAATTTGCATTCGGTATTGTCATATTGTCTTTTGTTGATGTTTTCACACAATGTACATGTATGAAGAACATAAATTCCATAGAAATACACACTAAGATTGGTTTTGCTTGTATTTTTTTTCTCAAAAAAAGGAATATACTGTATATAGTTCTTGTTATTGTGTGCATGTGTATGTGTGTGGTGTTGGTGTGTGTGTGTGTGGGGGGGGGGGGGCAGACATACCCTTTAATTTTAATTATCATATTAATATCATATTATCAGACTGAACAACCTGCACATGTGTTTATTGTGCACATGCTTCCTAACAAATGAATCAGTATAAACATTGCAAGAAGGCCCACGGCGACTTAAACTCCTCAAAACAAATATAAGCCCCTATAATATCAAAGTGCCATTGTGAAAATCTATTCATTTCCTCACAGAGCAAAATAGAAATCATGGTTCAGGGCATTTTGTTTGATAACATCACGCTTTGAAAATAGCTCCCAGAATTGTTTATCTTTTGTTCTATCTAAGACATACATTACTTGTACGTGGCTCAAGTAAATGTTGAGTGGTATGCTTTGTGAAAAAAAACGTGCACATGGCGTTCGTGCCATGTGACATCAACTCCGAAGAGAGCCCTCGGTGGTTGCGGCCGTGCCAGGTCATTCATTTTCAGGCTACAGACAAGTCCGTCTGGATGCTGCTAGGTGAGCTAACGACCCGATCTCAAGCATCCTCTGCCCTACGCCTGTTAGGTGCTCCTTCTTCATCAGACAAAGGCTATGAGTAGTGCTAGACTGACATTCAGGCTTTTCAACATTCCTACGAAAAACTACAGCAATTAGTCGATAAATATGCCTGCGCCTCTTTGCTAGCTATTTTGTTTTACTCTCAGAAAATCTGTATGTTTGGTGGGCAATGTACCAATGAATTCCTATGTGAAATGAAAATATCATGTTCTGTTTTCCCATGTTAAGCCAAGTTTGGGACCTCTTACTTCTTTGACTTCCAGTCTAACCAGTCTGTCTAAATCCATCCTTGTATTAAGTTTGTTTAAAATTAGCAAATTTGGGCAAAGCTCATTGACCTTTGAGCTCTGAACTTTCAGGGATTTTATCAAATATGCCATCAGTCTATCTCCATGAAGTGATTCATCTCTGTACCATGTTCAGTTGGAATTGCATAATTCGATTTGGATTTATTGTGAAAAATATCAATTTTGGGGCAATTTTTAGCCAATTCTTACAAAGTTCATAAACCTTTGACCTCTGCCCTTTCAGGAATTTTACCCAAACTTTCGCCAGTGTACCTCCATGAAGTGATACATCTCTGTACAATGTTTGGTTTGAATTGAATCATTAGATTTGGATTCAATGTGAAAAATAGTCAATTTTGGCAAAGTTCATTGACCTTTGAAATTCCAGGGATTTCACCAAAAATGTCAACAGTCTTCCCCCAAGTAATGATCCATCTCTTCACTATGTTTGGTTGAATTTGCACCATTGGATTTGGATTTACTGTGAAAAATATCAAGTTAGGGGCAGTTTTTAGCCAATTTTGGCAAAGTTAATTGACCTTAGACCACTGACCTTTCAGGAATTTGACCCCCAAATGGTATTCTTTTATATGACATACTCCTTAATCTTAAATTTAGGCATTCAGAGGAGCCAAAGGTAATCTCAGCGGATCCCATGGCTTTACTGCAGCCATGCAGGCACATTTTTGCATTTTAAATTTGAGTTTGGATTTAAAATGCCAAACAGCCTGAGAGTTAGGCTAGACAAGAGACTCATCAGTATATATAACTCTGAGGTGTGAAACCATCTGCATCAACTCTGGACAAGCAAGTAACATGGTTTTTATTTAGTGTCTGGGCACCTTGAAACTAACAAGCCCCCGGCTACGTATAGGGATGGTGCACAACGATGACACACGTACGCACATTGCTCACGTGCATGTGAGAGAACATGGCGACCTCTTCCCACGAGCATAACATCGAACCACAAACCTGGCAAATTGGCAATGCTATGGGGAATAACATCCTTCTTCAATGTGCATCACTATCATTGAAATCTACTAATAGAGATGGACATTGGTTAGAGTGCATTGATTCATTGCTATTCACTAAGCAACATGTCATTTTCCCTCACACAATGAAGTGTATGGTATACCCAATTCTACTGTGGGAAAGGTAATGAGAACAGAGAAAAAGGAACAACATATCCACAACCAGGAAATTCCTAGTTATGATTCTTTTCTTATTTTAAATTTTCATTTACATGAACAAACATTTTCCTTCATTTTTTGTTTACAATGCATTGATTGACTTCTACCTTTCGCATATCACACCTATTCGGAATGCAGTGAGAACGTAGTAAACTTGTGGTGTGAACGCATCGTGGGCTCACAGTGCATTCCAAGTCAGTGCCAAGGTTAAACTAAGATCCTCATGCATCCTTTCCTTTCCCTTCCCTTTCTCCCTTTTTCGATTACATGTCTTCATCCCAATCATTGAAACCAAGAGATGACGTGAGGTTTCCCCCACAATGCTTGCACTTGGCCTGAGGCAGGGAACTATCCAGCCGCATGGACAGGAGCAAGGGTGGAGCAGTCACTCCCTTCTTCTTCTTCACTAGCCCTCTCTTGTTGATCCTTGGGGCCTGGGGCAGGTTTGTTACGCCTGAGCGAGTGAAAGTTGACCATGGGAACAATGCCTGGGACTGCACACACACTCTCATGTTCAAACGGGAGGTTAGGGTAATGTCCACTCACTGCAACCATTCTCTCTAGTAAACCCTGTTCACATTTTATGTTGGGGTAATGTCCACTGACTGCACCCATTCTCTCTAGCAAACCCTGTTCACATTATATGTCGGGGGTAATACCTACTGACTGCACCCATTCTCTCTAGTAAACCCTGTTCACATTATATGTTGGGGTAATGCCCACTGACTGCACCGGTGCGAAGAAGGGTTCAGGCGGGATTAGTCAAGCTAGAAATGATGTGACCCTGAGCAAA
The DNA here is from genome assembly GCA_963669155.1 of Arbacia lixula. Taxonomy (NCBI): domain Eukaryota; kingdom Metazoa; phylum Echinodermata; class Echinoidea; order Arbacioida; family Arbaciidae; genus Arbacia; species Arbacia lixula. The sequence goes on along the minus strand of OZ022588.1, from coordinate 14,115,247 downwards.
GTGTCTGCTCTCTCTCTCTCATACAACATGCGTACATAATATGCAGAATAAGGTGATGACTGCGGTATGTATTAGGCCTATTAGTGATAGCACATTACGTCTCTGTTCACATGCATGTGGGCCCCCTTTACACGCGCATCAAACCATAGCATAATCCTCTCATCATACCAGTCAGGATTCCATGCGCATCTAACTACGCTGGCTGCATAACCATTATGTGACCATAACAACCATGTAACAACAAAGCAACTTTATGTATTATGTAATCATTTCATTTGACCTCCCCAATGAGAAAAGAAATGTACCAAGGGCCCTGGGAACTCTAAGTTCCCGATATATAAACAAGCGTCTATCGCTGAATATAAAAAGAACTTGTGTGAAAAGAACCTTCATCTGGGGTATTAAGCACAGATTGGGTCAGTGTTTATTTCCTGACCTCAGGTTTGAGGAGAAGCCCCTGCAGATATCTTTTCCTGCCCCCCCCTCACCTGCACAGGTTTGGTATAATACATCCTCTTTCAAAATTAGGGGAGGAATGGTGCCCCCCGCCCCCCAACCCTCCAGCTGTTGACTGGTGCATCTATAGCTGAAGGATATAGAACAGACACATTTTTCATTCCAGAATGTTATATTCCTAGGTTGCTTCCACTACTGGTAGATTCATTCACTGTATTGTAACGAGTTGTTAATCAACGTTAGTTCCAATCACCATTCACTTAAAGGGGAAGTTCACCCTGAAATTATTTTGGTTTCAATAAAAAGAGACAAATGAAAGAAACATATAAGTGAAGGTTTAACGAAAATTGGTCAAAGGAAAAGAAAGTTATTTGATTCTAAAGTTTTTATTTTGTGACGTCACATGCGAGGTGCTCTCCCATATGTTGTGTACAATTTTTTTTCGAAAATGTGCATTTTCTCACAAAGATATGCATCCTTTTACTTGTGCGTTTGATACATTATCAGAAATACGTTTTTACACACATACCTGTACGAAAAAAAAATCATTCCGTTGTCAAAAACAGAAAAAAAAGCAATTTATCGACTTATTTTGTACACAACATTTGGGAGAGCACCTCGTACGTGACGTCACAAAATCAAAACTTTAAAATCAAATAACTTTCTTTTCCTTTGAACAATTCTCGTCAAACCTTCACTCATATGTGTCTTTCATTTGTCTCTTTTTATTGAAACCAAAATAATTTCAGGGTGAACTTCCCCTTTAACAGAGCCCATCAGTGTAAGAACTCAGCAATATGTGCTGTCGATATCGATGTTATGAAGGGAAGTCTGTAGGTGTCACAGGTAATTAAGTTCCTGATATAAATGGCGCGATATCCATAAAAAGTCAATCAATTTGCTTCCTGTCATCACAAATTTCTAGCCACCCAACAAAGACCATTAACATATATCTGCTTAGAAAAGGGAAAAATTGTTGTTTGTGTTCGGGTGACTGCTGCTTGTGTCCAAGAGGTGAGTTTATTGTGCGCAAGACATCATTCATACAATTTAGAGTTCTTATAATCTGTGTTTTGGAAAATGGCTTGGAAACAATGTTTCTAGAAGAGCGTGTGTATTAAAGATTTTCGTATTAGCTAGAAACACAATAGTGCCATTCTTATTGGGCTTAAAAAATCGCGAAGTTAGAAAATTGTGAAGTTAGGGTGAAAGTTGGCTAGCAACCTTACCAAAAGCCGAATGGTCCTAATGTCCCTGTCCCCTAACGTCACGATTTTTCTAACTTCTTGATTTTTTAAAGCCCAATGAGAATGGCACCAATGTCACTGAGCGTGCTATTGCGAAGCTTCTTTTGCTCAGTTTGACCCTTTGCATGTATTCTGCGCACAACTTTGTAACATCACAAGCAGAGCGCGCACAATAAGCAAAACACTGACATCATATGAACAATGTCTCAAGACACGGTTGCATCTATACACTTTCGGAAGAATGGATTCCATAGGAACACAGTTTTGAAACGCACTATTTTTAAAGTTTAGCAGCCGCGTTTCAACACACATCAGAAATTCCTTGTAGCATTTACAAGATTTTTTTTTTCTGGATGGAAACACGCTTTTGAATCAAGGTGTATTTTGCCACTGTGTTCCTATCCTGAAAAAATAAAACATGCTTTATTACAAATGCGCCGTTAGTCTGAAGCTGAGACTACACAATGAATGGGCAGTGACCCCTACAAGGCTAGGGGTAATGAACTGAGTAGGGGCGGTAGTGGCCAAGGTTACCCTGCTTGTTCCTCCTCAGCCAATTTATAGCAGCTAATATCCTGCATTCCTCATTCAGAGATGCTTTTCAAACACCCCTTCCTGCCTCAACCATAATATTTCATAACATTTCTTGGAAGCAGAACAGTAAGATAAGTGTCCTCCTCCAAGGTTTAGCAAATGTGCTGGCATGCCGGACTGGTCATCTGAGCACCACTGGCCATAACATATACCCTCACATTCGCATTTATGCGTTGGTCACACACTACTGGATGCGCCCATTTTTAATGATTGGTGAAGGTCATGCTGGTCTTAAATAGCAGACTGTTTTTATCAGAGATCATAATGCACATCCATTAATGTCTTGAGACAGATTTTATACAGTGTTATGAAAGAATACACACCCTAACATTTAACAATAGGGCCTGAACAGCAGCACAAAACAGCCAAGAAAGCAATATCCAACACTCCTTGACCAAATACACTCCGAACAATAGCTCATTTGTATCACACTATACTCAACCAGGAAGGGCTCAGAAGGATAGCAAATCAATACAATAGCCACTGTCTTTAACTCTTGTCCGAATCCCCCATTAAACATTCTTGTGCAGCTTCAACTAAATCCTGACCTTTATAACAAATGCTTATTTGGAGTAATACCAAGTATTCAACAATCAACCATAAGTCTTCGTGTCCTTGTGTTATGAATATTAATTTTACTTGATTTTGTGAGGGAATTTAGATGGATGTAATAGAGAAAGATGATAGAGTGAGAGCACAAGAAAGAGAGCAACAACAAGCAAAGAGAGAGATAGAGAGGGAGAGAGAGAGAGAGAGAGAGAGATAGAGAGAGAGAGTGAGAGAGAGAGAGAGAGAGAGAGAGAGAGATGGGGGGAGAGAGATAGGGAGAGAGATAGGGAGAGAGAGATAGAGAGAGAGAGATGGGGAGAGAGAGACAGGGAGAGAGAGGGAGAGAGATGGGGAGAGAGAGAGAAAGAGAGATAGTGATAGAAAGCGAGACACAGAGAGAGACAGAACGAGAGAGACAGAGAGAGAGAGAGATAGAGAAAGAGAGACAGAGAGAGAGAGAGAGAGAGAGGGTGAAGGGACTGAGTAGAGGTACTTCTAATTACAGGGAAAAAGGGAGAACAAGAGAGGGGCTTTAATAAGAAAAGTCAAAATAACTTTAAAAAAAAAAAAACATGAGAAAGAGAGAAAAGACAGAAAGAGACAGAGAAAGGAAGATGAAAGAAAGAAAGAGGGAATTGGAAGGAAGGGGGGGGGGGGGGGGGTGTTGGAGAAAGCAAACTGCCCGCTGACCAGACTAACCTAGACAGTGACATGGTCCAGTGCAAATGGTCAGTCTGGTCTAGGTCAGTCCTTGGCAAATGGCCAAAGACTCCTTACACAGCTGCCTCAGAGCTGTAGGCCTAGCCAATGTTACACAGTCACATGGTCAGATTCTAAGGTAACATTGCATGTTGCTAAATCATGAAAAATGTATATATCATGATTTCTTTTAGTTCGGCTAATAGTTGCTTGAAATCATCACACTCCACAGATAACTCTCAAGAAGGACTGTGTTCATGAGTACATCAGGAGGGAATGCAATTCATTTCGTAACCAAAATAGGGATTGGTGCGACAGGCTTCAGGACACTACAGGAAATTCCTAAAAATAAAATATTTTGGAAATGAATGATATGTATCACTTGACATACTATGCGTTGAACGATTCACAATGTTTAAGAGGAAAATAATTATGAACACCTAAATCTAAGCCACTCAACCAGATCACTTCCTTTCAGCTATGAGATTAGATATGATTAAGCAGAAATCAGAGATTACATAATCAACACAACTCCACTTTGTAGTTAAAAAAAAAGTTGAACCTGATATGTCAACTACAAAGTAGTATGCTTTTCAAGTTGTACCATCGATTTTAACCATCGAACATGTCACAAATTGAACTTATATGTTGAACTTGCATAACACGCAATCTTTTGCAGCATTTAATTTTGTCTGCATTTATGTCAAAAGGTAAGACGGATGTGATGCGCACGGCACACTTTTAGACCATCTCAAGATGTAGTCCACTACATCAGGTCAGCACGAATTCTTCCTGGAACGAGTTGGTGCAGGATGGTCACTGGTAACTTCCTGCAGTCGTAGGAGTGCTGGTCACTGTGGCCACACCCAGAATCGCACTGGGACACGATGCATATCATTGGGACAGTAACTAACCAGTGAAGGTATCACATGGGGGCTCAGTGCGGTGTGGCCCCTAAATGCAAAATAGAGCCCCCGTGCACAAATCCATTTTCCTTATTGAGGTATAATGGAAACATGGGTCAGGGTGTTTTTGATATCAAACTTGCGATTTGTCCCAGTACATAACTACCATGGTAACTAGCATCTGCAATGGTCAGAGCTAGTTGGCTGATTCAATGATAATTGCAATCATTTAAAGTTACAATAACTTATCATTTTTGTGCCAGTTTGAATACAGCACTAATAGGATTATGTGTGTTACTTTTGGCACCAAGGGAGTATTGCTTCATACCACAAAGCAGATGTTTTCAACTATTGCAATTCACCAACAATGGTAACTACTTATGGCAACAGCCAATGAGCTTTCATGATTGCACCTATTGCCGTGGTAGTTACTATTGATGGTAAGTTACAATAATTGAAAATCTTTATGCAACATGGCTTCGGACTGATAGAATGTGACTGGGATGAGACTTAATTCTGCACACTCTGCACCAAGTTTCCTCATTCTAGCCGACTGACAGACGGACGGACGGACGGACGGACGGACGGACGGGAGGATGGGAGGACGGGAGGGTGGTAGAGGCGCTATCTCACTGTGGAAGAGTGCAAGGACAGATGGCGCAGTTTCTTTATCATCCCATCCTTCGGTCTGACCCAACTCTGATATCACACACAGGGCGTGCAGATAGGACCGCCACCTATCTCCCCGGTCTTACCAGCGCCCAAGGCTGGGGCCAAACGGGCAGCGATAAGTGCCGCAATAGCCCCGTTCATATACCATAATCATAATAATAGTGCTGTTTTTACTGATACACGTCGGTATTAAAAAGAGTTTCCAGTGTACCTCTAAAAACACTGTTCATATGCACTGAAAAAGCTGTAATATTACAGTGTTTGGGATAGCTGAACTCTCTCCAAACCCCTAGCTAGAACAAACATATGATGGTGACATGCTCCGTAAATACTGCTCTTGTTTTGCGGATAGGTGGTCTATGTGAACGGGGTATTGAGAAACTCAAAATGGCGACTCCGGGAGACAAACCCAGACACCATACTTAGCTGTCTCGTGCCTAGCGTTCACAGATGAGCCAACTCTTGCTCCAGAGTTCCCTTGGGAAAGTACAGTGTCCACTCGCATGCATGTTGTTTTGGCTGATATTCAAGTAAAGGTGATGGAAAGTCAGCCAGTCCCTAGCTGGAAGAGCCTAGAAAACGGGTAATGGTACTAGGCAGGATAATAATGCTTTCAAAAATAAAAATGTATGAAAGAATGATGGAGACATTTTACAAGGTAGCTCTTACAACAGTATTTGTCTTTATCCTCACACCACTGTATTCATCTTTCCGGATAACAATAATCAAGAAGCTGTAATGATTTCTTTCTTTTCCTGACTCATAGAAATGCCACGACCTTTGTGAATCAGTACATGAATTAATGAGTTGTTTGTTGAATGAGACGCAATAGAAAGGAATTCTCAGAAACTAAACCTCTTTCGAATTTTTTTTCACAGGATTTAAGTCAATCATTAATTAGATTTACCCCTCGATTGAAATTGAAAACCAATCACGCAAGCTGAACTTATTAAACTGCACAACAGAATGAAAATGAAAATGTTATTTAAGGGCATGTTTTTGGATAGATACACACACGTTTGGAGTGAGAGATCTCCCATTCTTTCATCACATGGTACACATGTTTGCAAACAACATGCAAACTCCTTCAGTTAAAAGAAATCTAACATACAAACATATCAGCGACATACATTTAGGTATACCCTATAAGTGCTTGCAAATCTTTATTTTCTTTGCCAAGTGCGAACAAGTCTCTTTGTACCCCATGCAGAACCATTCCTTATGAGTACCCTTATCACATGTAAAGCTTAAACTGTAAGCCTAATCCGTGTCTGAAATCAAACCCAAGACCCTAACTAACTAGCAACTAGTTTTTGGTGCACAAACTGGGAATTAGACCAAAATGGGAGATCTAGAAGAAATGGCAGGGGGTGGGCACCGTTTCCTGTCTCTAATTGAGTTAAATAACCTGGAACTATCATTATTAAGCCACAATAATACATTTAGGAGTTCAGTTTTAGCATTTATAACTGATGGTATTTGTTGGAATTTTAATGGCAGTTATATTCTCAGTTGCTTACCTAATATTTCAGTACAGATATAGAGCTGCATGATTTATGTTAAGTATGTGTGGTGTGAGTGAGTGTGTGTGTATGTGTGTGTGTTGGGGGGGGGGGGTATAAACTTAATGAAATACACAAGGTTACAGTAAACTTTGTGTGACATCATTAATCTTACGAATGTCAATTTGGTAGCTGGTGAGGCGACAAGATTGCCTAAACTGTGTGACTGAAACTTTTTTATGTCACTTAGCCTAATCTCCCTTAGTACATTCTGATAAATGGGAAACCACACTGTGGCTTCATTGACACCTTGTTAAACCACCAATGAATTGATTGTCTTTCCGTCCTCCATGTTCTGCCTGCTTTAGAACACAAAGTATCTGTTAATCCTCTGCTTACTGTAACCAACTGGTATCTGCTTTAACCCCTTCAGGACTATGATTGCCTTGAATGTGTAATAATTGAATGGTAATTGAATGATCCTGGCTTAGTATGGAGAGCAAGGATTATGAGAATGAAGTAATACAAGAGTCAGTGTGTTACTGAATATACAAGCTGTAATAGAGCTTAACGATTGGCAGTGGTGTAATACCCCAGGGATTTGTACCATATAGGAAAGACTGAAGTGAAATTATTTTGCATTACGAGGCATCCCATGTTTACACAGCCTATTTTCTCTTATGACTGCTCCATTAAAAATAGATTGATCATCTACTAAATGCTTCGCCCTATGTCTATTACTTCCATAACCTAAACAGGTGTTTGGGAAAAAAGTGTTAAGTGCTGAGAGGGGTGTGGGTGTGAAATATACAGCAGCTCAGGGCATTTTAGCCCCCAAAATGCACAAAAAGAGCCCCCATTGCATTATAAAAGTGCCCCTGTGAAAAATAATTTTTTCTCATACTAATGTGGAATGCACAGCAATGTTTAATGTGTTCTTTTGAAAGTGGCACCAGACTTGTGAAAAAGCCTACATATATAAATATTCCCTCCCCCCCCCCCCCCCCATTGAAAACTTCGCTTCACTAGAAACATAAATTTAAGTGATACTTCGTAAAAAAAAAAAAAAAAAAAAAAAAAAAAAAACTGAAGTAAATTGGCAGCATAACCATTTCTCTTGCTCTATATGATTTTAAAAAACTACATATACCTTCATTAGGTGAAAAAGAACCATAGCACAAGAAGAATTAAAACTGGTCCCAAACCATAATGCCATTAATATAATCAGGCGATTTCATTGTATTCCAAAAGATAAGTTATTTTGTTTACAAGTGCTATTTAGAGTGTTTAAAACCCATGTTTGTTCAGCACCCTTGAAGCTCCAGCCAAGGCCGATGTTGAACAATTAGCAGATGAGCTAGATAAATAAACACTTGTGTAAGTATGCAAGATTGCAATGTGCAATGTGACAATGAGCAACCTCCTGACAATGTAAGATGACAATGTGTAACCCTAACCCCCCCACCCCCCCCCCCCCCGCCCCCCTGACATTACTTCTCAGATTAAGCACCCCCCCCCCCCCCCATGGGCCATGTTGTGTATAGATCACCAATTGCTGTGATTTCCATGGTAACAGGCTACAATGCTCCAAGATCATTGGCTGTCTCCATCGGAGTTAGCATTCTTCAGTTGCAGTGATTGAAAATGCAACATGGTAAGGTTTGAGCAACGGGGTGATGAAACCTTTGTGAAAATACCCAGGTTTTCTGGTGACATGAATGCTTCAGAATTATAACTTTTGCCAAGTAGACACTGACACCTGTGTAATTGTATCATATTAATGTGACATTTTAGGGAGGGGGATGACAATTTGAGGGGGGAGGGGGGTTACATTTCAAGTATGAACTCATGAAACGTTCTCTTTGAACCATGGTGTTATGCGATAAAGCCTGTGAGGTAATACATATTCACGGAGTCCTTCTTTGCAAAGTAGGGGCTGCATCTCCCAATGCCCCAGTGTAATTTTTCACTGATATTCTATCTTCTACATCATACAGCCCCACAGGTACATGTAGAGTATTCTCAAAGAGGCACAAATACTATGCAAATGAAGAGAGCTATTAAACTTGATTGAAATCAGGGTCTTTCTGTGGAAATGATTATTCAACTTACAATCAAAATATCCTGAAAGGAATTTTACATCAAACAAACTGATAGTCCTGTCGGGTCAAGAAACTCACCATAAATAGAAAAGCATTCAGAAAAGAATACAGAAATAACACAAAAAGCTGTAATTTTTTTTTCTTCACAAATCCCAACTGACCACCAGGTCAGAATTAAAAAATAGAACTGCCCACTTGACCGTTACATTTCCAGTCACTGACCAACCGATTAACAATGGACATGATCATCTGGGATTGTACTTCCACACAAAAAACCCTGGAAAACAAGTTTATTCAGGGGGGGGGGGTCTACTAGGAATAATGATACTTCTACCAAAGGCATGATTTCACAGTAAATGATCAGGCCAAGGCCAGCTCCAAAAATACTTGGACCATAAATGACTCTTCTCTTTACGCCTTTATGTCTTTCACATCCTGCTGGCTATTTGTAAGATAAAGAAGAGAGACTGGCACGGACAGGTATTATAGTTTTGTCCCTTCATTAGGTAGAATTGTTGGAATATCCGTTGAAATAGCGCTTGTCTTGGTTGAATACATGGAAAAGCATCCTCTGTCCTCATAATCAGGGCCATGTTGCACATGTTTGAAACTATGGTAACTTACCATTGAGGGTAACTGCCATAGCAACAGCAGTAAAGCTGAAAGCCCATTGGCTGCTACCATGGACCATTAACAATGAGTTACAATAATTCAAAATGCAACAGGTTCCAGAAAGTTTGCGACACAACAAAGTGGCAGATTGCCAAATTTTGGATCAGCAGTAGAAAGATTTTATTTGAAGACTTCATTTCATTTCATTTATTCAACCATTATACATCTTGTTTCAACGAAACAGCAAAAGATGCTTTAGAGAGACTTACAATAAATTGACCTTTCTTCAGCCTTCGTTCTGGTGTTTTTTCCAAAGAAGTGGAATCACTGAATCGAATCTACATGTATAAACTTGAAACGGTCACTCATTCCAGCATTCACCCTTTCATCGCTCGTTTTGATGATTTATATTGTTTGACCTGTGATAGGACAAGCCACCCCCTATGACAAGTCAGGAATTATCAACTGTGAATAAATATATGACCTAAGAAAAAAATGTCATTGCATCACAAGAGGCCAAGGCTATTCCTAAGCGGAATTAGCCATTAAAAAAAGGAGCTGAATTGTATTTACCCTCAAAGTAAGTTCAGGACATTTTTTCCTCTTTGAGCTGCCTTTAATCAAATATGATGGGGTGGGCGGGGTAGGTATCAGGAGAAAAAAACCCAACATTTCTGTTAAATTACTGGAACCAATGGCCAATTTTAGACCTCATCAACCATTGCGCAGAAAAAAACATTAAAAAAAAACGCATGCACAGATATCATTTCTGGACAAAGGCATTAAACTATTCACCTATTCCAATATTCAGAATTCCACATAACACAAGGCCAGGGATATTAATTCTCCCAATGGTAGTCAGGCATTTGGTTCAATCGCTGGTCAAATTGAAAAAAAAAAAAACAATTATTACTCATAGGTGAATTGGCCCCATGGCCGCAGAGTGCGCAGGAAAGAAAAGGAGCGCTAAATGAGTGGCTTCACAGTTCAATACCTTCTAACAATCTACATGGGTAAGAGAGAAGAATAGGGGATTCTGGTAGTCAAGGATCTGTGGATGAGAAGCACCCAAGAGAAGAGGAGGTTTTCTCTGAAGTCCAAACTCTTTAGCTGGTCATTGGCCACCAGAGGCCACGTCCGTCTGCTTGAACCCTGGGGAAGGTTCTCAACTAAGCCCAAGGATGTTAAGTGAGAAGGAAAAATAACAGAAGGATACCCATGTAACACATAAGGGCACTATAAGGGTTTAACCCTTTGCTCATCGATGGTGAAGGATACCAAATGTAGAAATGTTACTGATTCCATTTTTTTTAACAAAGAGAGAAAGGAAGAAAGAGAGAGAAAGAGAGAGAAAGAGAAAGTGAGAGAAAGAAAAAGAAAAACAGAGACAGAGAACGAGAAAGAACGAGAAAGAAAGAGAAACAGAGAGACAGAGAAAGAGAAACAGAGAGACAGAGAAAGAGAAAGAGAGACAGAGAGAGAGAGAGAGATGTGGGGAGGGTGCAGAATTGAAGAGGAATGGCATAGCAAATCAACAAACCAGAATAATTTAGTTTTTCAATATGCAATTAGTGTACTGTCAAAATTGGCATACACTGAGTAAAACTGATGGACAAACCCAATCAAATCTCTTTAAAATAAACGAACTGAAATACCTCCAAAGATTATAAGCAAAAGTACAAAGAGCAGAGAAAGCACACTCATAGAAGTTTGATGATATTCAGAGGATAAAAACATTGCATTTATTGTACCAACACCAGAGTAAATACTAACTATACGCATGAAGGCACCAGGGGCTAGAAGAGATTGACTAATTATACCATTATTTTGTCTCTTCCTGGTCATTGAGCGTAACTCAGGAATGCTTAAAACATATCATATAGCTGAAAATAAATGGTTGGCCCCATGGTCTAATGACATAAACAGTTCCACATCGATGGCGGGCCCTGACCCGAGGCAGGCTGGGTTTCTCCATTTCCTTTCTTTCCATCTCTTTCCCCTCCATCATGTTCTATTTGACTCTCTCTATCCCTCTCTCTCTCTCTCTCTCTCCCTCTCTATGTCCGTCTCTTCTTTATCAATCTCTCACTCTCTCTTCTCTCTTTCAGGTATCTCTGTCTCTCTTCTCTGTCTTCCTCTCTCTCTGTTTCTGTCTGTCTTTCCGTTTTTCTGCCTGTCTTCCTCTTCTCTCTCTCTCTCTCTCTCTCTCTCTCTATCTCTCTCTCTCTCTCTCTCTCTCTCTCCCTTTTCCTACATCTTCCCACTTCCATCTTCTCTCTTTCCCATTCCCCACTCTTCATTTGTCTTTGTCTGTATGACTGTCTCTCTATCTCTCATCTCTCAACCTAATGCATTTTTATGATATATTCCAAGGGTAGATAATAGCATGATTGACAAGTAACCCTGGGCTAGAGCAACAACACATGCATATGGGATAAATATCACAAGGGATTGTGGTCAAGTTTGTCCAAAGAATTTTCAAACGAGGGATTTTTGATACCTTTTGTTTACCATTTCACAGTTGCTAGAAATTTGCCCCATGACTACAACTATCAAAACCTTTTTTTATTTACTTTGGGTAAAAGTACACCTACTGGCCTAAGTGGTGTCAGATTATTTCAAAGGCAACTTTCTGTCTGAATGCACAAGAGAAGGGCAATATTGGTATGACCATATTGGATCGAAATAAGCAGCATTAATCATATGGTAATCGTGCTAACTTACCTCAAATGTCAGATATCTGGCATGTGTTCCTATAGAGGGCACCTAACCTAAGTGCCCTGGGGTGTTTTTTGGCTGCTCCACAGGGATTCGATTGTTTCCTCTCAAACACAGATTTACAACCAAGTATCTTTTTTGAACAACACTCATAATCAAATAAACATAAAATACATCCCAATCAAACCGGATTTATGATGATAATCATGTTGTTTCTTTCCGATTCTCGATTTGTGAGAGGTCAACATACCTGATCCTCCATTAAGTAAGGATTAAGGTCTATTATTAATCTCATCTGTTGCCTTTCTACTCAGGCCGGCCGCAATCCCAATAAAGCAGGGATTAACGAGGATGTTCTTCCCAGTCTGCTGACTTTGAATAGCTCCTTTGGCTTGACCCTTTCCCTTGATCACCTCTTGACCATTGGTCATCCATCAGGATAATTAAGAGAGAGAGGGAGGGAGGGGGTGAGGGGGGGGGGAGAGGAGGAAGAGAAAAGTGACCTCCCCTGATCAAATGGTAAATCTTATTACAAGTTTTTCACCTTGGATGGGACAGGACTAACAGCCTTGTGACTGACTGGGACTAAGAAACAGGCGTTGCAGTCAGCACAAAGTCCAGGGCATCCCACAAGTCATAAGCCCCGTTCATATACCATATACTGCTATAATTACCAATGCACAACGGTAAGCCGCAAAAGCACCGTTCATATACACCCCAAAAGCTGTAATGTTGCGGTGTTTTGGACAGCTGGACTCTCTCCAAACCAATGGTGACATGTTCCGCTCAGCCATACGAGCGGTAGGATTAGCGACCCACATGCCAGAGCGCGATGCAAAAGGCGCGACACTTACGCCTTTTTTGCAGACGCAGTTTATAAGATTCGCTTACCGCAATATTGCGGAATTATTACTAGGTCTTGATCTGCAAAAAAGCCGCAAAATAAGCGCAAAAAAGGAGGAAACAAATACCGCATTATTTGAGCGATTCCCGTTCATATACACAGCTATCGGTAATGCATCGGCAAAATTGCCGCAAATGTTGCGCCTTTTTCGTGGATAGGCGGTGTATATGAACGGGGTTATAGAGTCTCAGTTCTTAACTCTTACATTACCAGGCCTTGAAAACTCAATTTGTTGATTTGACATTTTCATACAATGGCAATGAGAGAGTGAAACATGTAGCTGTAGAATTTTGGAAGTATGAAATCAGAGAGGTGCCACCTCTCTGATGAAATCAAGACACAAAGATCCAACATACTATATTTTGAAATGTGAACGCTTCACCTGGCTTATCGGCTGTTGGACAGTCTAAAGTCAAACTCGACAATGAACAAGTTTGGCTGCATGCTGGAGACTTCTAGCTTTCTTCTTCTTCTCCAGCTCCTCACTGGTAGCCTTCTGATGGTAGACAGTGTGAATTTAGTCTTGTCAATTCAAGACCCAAATGGATACAGTATTTGTGATAGTTTGGATAGGTAGTGTTAAACAAGTTCAATGTAAGTTGGTGAGTCTGAATTGAAGAGTCTGCAGAGAGTAACTATATGTAGTAGCTACCAGGTGTCTACATGGCAAGTGGGGTGCTAGTCTGACACTTTCAGACATGTGTATAAAATCAGTCTGTATCACGATTGAGTCTGTGCATTCAGACTAGCCATGCAGCCTCTTCATTATTGAAAATCAACATTTTTACATAATGGCACATGATTGGAGGATCAATAGACAAACAGCTACCCTGGCAACTTCTCAGCTCCCTACCCGAGAGAGACATTAAATGAATTCAAGCATAACTCTGTCCTTGCTATGCTATCTTCATCTCCTTTCTGTCTTCTTCCTCTTTCCATCTCTTTTCGTAACACTCCATGGGCTGTGTGCGATGGGTAGTCAACAGTGTGCAGCGGTACACCTTGCAAAGGTCACGCCAGGCTATTCCCATGGGGGTGGGGCATATATATCTCCCTCGCAAGTCTTAATTACGAGTAATTGCGATTGTCTTGTGAGGAGACAGTCAGACCATGGAGGGGTGCAATCTGAAGATTAATCTGGACTTTGTCCCGCTGAAGGTCACTGACTCCATATGTCTGGCCAGTCCACTTAATGGCCGAAAGGCACTGACCTGTGCAGCTGCCGCTCATGAGGAAAAGTCATGGGGAGAGCGGTGGTGGGCAAGGGGGAGGCGGTACAACTTGGGACCCCACCCCCCCCCCCCCCCCCTCTGTCATGTATTAAAGAAATACCATATCTCTATGTATAAAATAAATAAGGACCAAAAATAATTGAAGAGTAAAAGCTTCAACGCTTGATCTTTCTTATTAAGGTGATCAACTAAATGTATTTAAGTCATTGCCACGCCCAATTCTTTTAAATGCTGATGTGGTTAAAAAAAGATATTCTGAAACACTTTCTATTTTGCTCTCTATAATCATACTTCTTTCTCAATCTCTCTAGTTGCTTCCCTCCCTCTCTCCTCCACCCTCCCACTCTCTCTGTCTTTCTCTCTTCCTTTTCATGTGTTCTTTATTTCTACCCTTCCTTACATTTAAGTATTGTTTACTCAAAACATTCGCATTAATCAAACAGCTCCACCCTGCATAGGCAAATATGCATTATAAGCCTCCAGCGTGATGACAATGGACGCCATTGTCCACCCTTGCTAAACAATCCCTAAGAATTATTCAATGTATGCATTCATTCATCCATGGTGGTCAGTAAAAGCACACACAGCCAGCCAGAAAACGAAACACAAGCTCATGGGTTCCCATTAAAACATGGTCAGCCTTGACCCAAAGTCTGGACATCCAGAAAGTGGCCACAAACATTTTTTTCCTCTCTTTTGAAGAGGAAGTCACAGTTGACACATCACCTTGGACAGTGGACCAGGGAAAGAGCGAGAAAGGGAAGGAGGAAAGGGAGAGAGAAGGAAGGAGAGAGAGAGAGTTGTTGAGATGGACACAAAAGTGACCAGGGGCTAAGGTCAAATGAATTTGTCAAAAGTCTTTGTCCCCCCCCCCCCCAAGGAGTAGAACACTCCTGAAACTCTTGTTTCATCCTGGCGTATTTAACTTTTCTCCCCCTCCCTCCCCCTCTATGTGTCCAAAATTAATGAGAAACGCTTCATGAGGAATTGATCACAAGCGCAACACAAAACTACCATTAAACACGTTTGTAAGCTCATTTCTCTGCACTGAGCCTTGAATTAAATCACTCGGGGTTGAGAGTTGAACCAAACAAGAAAAAGAACATTTCTACAGAAAAGGCAAGGCCTATAAATAGGTGTATTTTTTCTGTCATAATTATAATCAAGGGAGCTTTTACAAATGGATACATCTGCCCACATAAGCAAAGTTTGCATTTTTTTTCTTTACCACAATTACCCGCATGGGAATAATCGCCATCTAAATTGTTTCTAAAATTGTTGATAAATAATCTCCGCTGAATTGAACTAAATCATGAAAATAACCATTTCATGCTTAAATATGTGTATCTCACTTTCTTCATGGCGACAACTTGGTGATAAAGACATTACACTTTGCTCTTGGACTGTACGACAACATTGATCAACATGCAGTACATT
Source organism: Arbacia lixula (assembly GCA_963669155.1). Taxonomy (NCBI): domain Eukaryota; kingdom Metazoa; phylum Echinodermata; class Echinoidea; order Arbacioida; family Arbaciidae; genus Arbacia; species Arbacia lixula. The sequence goes on along the minus strand of OZ022588.1, from coordinate 14,099,618 downwards.
CTGACCAATCATACGCGATCTCTCTCTAAAAAAAAATGTGTTTTGTTAATCATATCAGTTTCGGTCAGAGGCTTCACAGATATGGGGGGAGAAAAACCCTGGCTGTTTCCCTGAAGGGATGTGAAGTTATGTAACACTGCCAAGTCATGTCAAGAACAGAGGACATGTCTGATAACAACAATTACTAAGAAAAAAAAAATGTACCTTTGGGCCGTAAATTAGATTAACGATATGGTCCTGTGGCGTTCTTGACCCAAAGTCTCTTGGGTGTTTTAACATAATGTCAAGTAAGAAAAGAAAAGAAAAGCGAAAGATAGAGAGAAAGACTGAACGAGACCAGATAAACATACTTCAAGGTGTTGGTTAAAACATTTATAATCAGGAGATTGGCAAATCAGATTGTGTTTAATGTGTGGTTTTACAGGCAGGAAACAACCTGAGCGACTGAATATGAACAAATCGTCATGACCACACATCACTTAATTTGCATGTAATTTGATGATCCAGCACACCCCCCCCCCCCCCCCTCCACCCACCCACGCACACATGTGAAATCAACAAGCATGGTTCATTTTGAAATGCTCAAACCTGTTGGTACTGCCCTTAACATTTTAATATTTGGGTAGAATATAGAAGATATAAGGAAAAATGAAGGGAATTTTTTCTTAAACCTCAGACTTATGAGAAAAAGACATTCTTGGGGGATCTTTTGCTATCTGTGGGGGATTTTTTTTTTTTTTTTTTTTTTTTTTGGGGGGGGGGGGCCGAACTACCCCGATCACCATGCTTTACTAGCAGTGGTTGATATAATAATCTTTGTATGAATTTGGTCAACCTTCATTCACCAGTTTAGCACAGGAAGATTATAACTTTGAGTTATGATGAGGAGAACGCATTTGTGTAAATTTCACTCATATATCAGTAAAGTAACTGGCCTAACTTCTGTGTAATGTACACCCTACCTTGACGTCACCGAATAAAATGAGAGGAATGGGAGGGGAGGGAAGGGGAGTGGGCCTGCAGAGATACTGAACAATTCTAGGTAAAGCTGAGATACTGAACAATTCTAGGTAAAGCTGTGCCTATTTTTGAGATGAGTCAGTTACGCAGGTCAAGGTTTTCATTCACACTGCAGTATAGCATGATGTGAAAATGGTGACGAAAAAACTGAACTTAATCATGCTCAGTTATTGTTCTCTATGGTTTGAAGAATGTAGAGAGGGGTTTTGATTAAAACAGTTAAATATATTTTCCTTATATGGGTTTTGGTTGACACAATTTGTTGTCATTATTCATTTTTCTGGAAGGAAACTGTGGTTGATTAGGTAAACAAATTCACGGAAGAGAGAGAATGTGTGTATGTGTGTGTGTGTGTGTGTGTGTGTGTGTGTGTGTGTGTGTGAGTATGGTGTCAGAGAAAGAGAGAGAGAGAGAGAGAGAAAGGGAGAAAGAGACAGAGAGAGAGAGAGAGAGAGAGAGAGAGAGAGAGAACTTAGGATATTAATGGGCAAATAGCCTCCATGTTGCCATTATATAAGGATCAAGTTCCTTGGCACATATGAAGGACATTTGAAATCATACAATATTCATTTCATTCATCCTTGCTAAATTTTGCACATGATGATGACAGACTTTAGTTACTAGTATAATTTCAAATGACATGTAAAGTATGTTCAGTACTGCAGTATAGTGTAAAATACTGTAGGGGGGGGGGGCAGTGTATCATATCTAAATGATGCCACAAGACATGGCCATATTGTAGAGGTTTGGAAGAAAATGTAATCTTTTGTCTAAATTTGAACACACTAGAAAGGATATTGAAATAAGTCCAAATGTGTAGAGAAATGTCTGTGTTAACACAAATTAGCCCTCATCAAAACCATCTTAAACTAACAATTTGGACAGATTTAATTGGTCTGCAGATTCCAAATATTAGGCTTCCATATTTTGTATTTTTTTTCTCGGACGGAATGCTTCATGACAAGATGACATCGCACATGATATGTCAGTATCCAAATAAAGGACAAAACTCCTGGCGGGGAGTCTAGCTATGTTGGGCTCAAGGTCCCCATGTTTTGACCACGAGTTTCCCTGAAGATGCTAATGGCCAGGCCACATCCTTGGGCTGTCTGGACAGACACTCAGGACAGAGGGGGATGGTCAGCCTAGACTGGACGACAGCAGTGACCAGCCCGCTATTTGCTGGACCTTGGGGTTCTCTGCACACCTCCTGCCCCAGCTAGTCTTAGTTTTCTCAGACTCCAGTATTGTGATGGCAGGGGCTGGCCCAACCAGATTGCATTGCTTGCTTCGATAGATAAGAGAAGGTCTCCACACCTATGTATCAGACAACATGGTATTTGCTTAGCCTGCCCCTGGCCATCTGTCTGGTCAAACATGCATTTTTTTTATTGAGACCATCTAGTTATTTAGTTAATAAAACTGTCTTTCCAGTATTTTCCCATAATTTTGCTTGCTAGTTAGTATCGATAGACACAAATGCATACATGTACAGTTTCTGTCACAAAATATCTGCGTAGTTAATAAAAAGTCTATTTCTCTTCATGAGACTACAGCCTAACCTACCAGTCTAATCCCTTTACAGTGTACCTAGGCTGTACATTCAGACCCTACAATTAAGTTACAAGAATTTGAGTCAGCAAAATACATCATTTGGTCAATTGAAAAGCTTTTGTATGAGAAGAAAGCAGTTGAGTCTCTGAACCAAGACTAGGCTATGTATTTGCTGGACCTTGAGCTCCTGGTTTATGTGCTCGCCTGTCAAATGGACCAGCAAATTTATGTTCCAGTCATTAGTCTTGGTTTTCAACCTTTGTGCTTTCTTAGAACACCTCAAATAAGCCCCCACATAATTTCTGCTAAAGTTCATTGCCACTGAGCTTTCTTATTTGATGACCAAATTCTACAGAATACTCTTCCTTACCTTTTTCATGAACGATTGAAATAGGTCTTACATTCAGTGTATGTTAAGTGTACATGTACTTTCTCCTGTTGTTACCTACCCCCTCCTATTACTTAAAGAGAGAGCTTAGCCGTACTTACATACATGTAGCTGTAAGTACACTCAGCAATTCTTACCTACAATAGAGGAAAGCTTGTTTCCTAAACCCCCAAAAGCTGCAATTCTCTTTTAAGTGTCTTTCGTCCGCCAACGATGCTCCCCAAGCACCTGCGTGCGTGTCTTGGCACTTTCTTCACTTTTCTTGGCAATGCTGAATGACGCAATCCTCGAAACACATAATTCCATGTTGTAAGGAAGCCAATAATGTTCACAAAGTACTTGGGAGGTGGCAAAATATTCATTGCATTTGGCTCAGTTTTAATTTTCCATCCAGTTGGCTCAGTTTTAATTTTCCATAGAGTTGATCATCAGACCTGTCTGAAGCAGACACAATGCATACAAGACAGGGAAGCTCTTTTGCAGGTAAAAAAATATAATATTTTGTAAAAATCACAGAAAATATAAGAAAATGGTCACTAGGTTTCAAACCTAAACATTGTATTTGTTTTTTTCTTACTTTTCCTGAAAAGGTTTATGAAGCTTTGACTGTGAAATTTCATTCATGTTTTAGTTTGGTATAATGCATGTTTGAAGGGGGGGGGGGGGGGGAGAGCTTAGATCGTCACGCTCCTATAGTGTATTACATCAGATCAGTATGCAGCCACATGATATAGGCATACATGGGGAGAAGGTGGGAGATGGAATTACAGACACGTTATAATTGGGCTGTAGAGTGTCTGTGAGAAAGGAGGAGTGTGGTAAGATGGATGGGAAAATGAGAGGAATAGAGGATAGAGAGAGGGATGGGAGAAAGAGAAAGAGAAAGACTGAGAGAGGGATGGGAAAACAAAGAAAGGGAAGAGAGCAAGGGTATAAGGGGGCGAAGTGAGGATAGGGGAGAGGAAAAGCCAGATAATGGGGTGGGGATAGATAGAAACATAGGAATTACAGAACAGATTACAAGACTATGGGAGGAAATAGAGCATGTGTGAGACTGAGAGAGAGAGAGAGAGAGAGAGAGAGAGAGAGAGAGAGAGAGAGAGGGGAGAGGAAGAGTGTGAAGAGGATTAAAAGATAAAGAAAAACAAAATCAAGGGAAAAGGGTAATCATATTTTTTTTTCTAAAAAAAAGAGCTTTGCTAATTCAAATAACCAATATGAGATTTCATGATCAACACATTCTTGAAAGCTCACTAATGATGGCTAGCAAATAAACTGTTCCATAACTTTATGGCATATTGCGGCCTTGCACCCTACCTCCTTTGTAATCAAGATTGGAATGCAAATATTGATTTGACGGGTATAAATAAATCAAGGTCAAGGTCTTTCTTTCCCTCTCTTTGCATCTCACACTCCTTTGCAATCATTGACTCGTTTCATAAGAGTCTACAGTCTGAAACAAGAAGATAAGATTGTTTGCTGTACACTTAGTCTCAGCATACCTTATCGATTCAGACCCTGGTCTCCCAAGACATATTGACCCCTTGGGAAAGACCCCTTTAACCCTTTTGGTCCCAAAGTTCATAAACTTGTGTTGTGATTTCTTGGTACATGTACTGAGGGGGCTGCAGATCTCCATTTCATGTATTTTTTTTTTTTTAGCTTTGTTCATTAGACATAAGTTAAAATATTCCAAGAAGATTAAATGAGTGGTATGTGGACACAATCTTGGATACAGCAGAGTATTTCAAAAGGGAAATTAATTACATCGTGTACAATACAATGGCAGAAATGCCATGTGGATGTGGTATTTGCGCTATGGAAGGGGGAGACGGGGGTAGAACGGTAGGCCCTACCTTGCTAACACATTTAATCAAACATCTCATGGTTTCCCCATCAAATTAAAGCAATTAATACCTGCCCTTTACCCCTTCCGTATGGATGCATTTTCAACTTGGGAGAGAATAATAATGCATTTATTGCATGTTCCATTGTGCCTGCTCTTTGTGGCCGATGGATAACCCCACTTGAAAATAAAACGGGCACCAAGAGAGCTCAGAATTGGTCAAATGGGCTCATTGCGAAAAGATGTCAGCCAGTAGTAGCACAAATGTACATACTGATACATGTTTCAAGTTGCAAGCCATACGCAGTAGTTACACACACTCAGTGATACAGTTTCATGGGCCATCCTTGGGACTCAACCTTGAACAGCGCCACCTTGTGACTTACCAAGGACAGTCACTTGTCCTTACCAGGTGAAACTCCCATTGGAGTAATGTGTGTGTGTGTGTACATTGCAAGGTAAAAAATATGCATCACAAAAAAGATACTGTTTTCAAAAATAAAACAAGGGAGGATGGGGAGCCCTAACAATAACTGGAGAAGATTGCAAACAAAGCAGAAAAGCAGATTTATGGTAGCATAGCAAGATTGCATTGTGAACACTACTCATTTAATCATACACATGTCTGAATTGCCTATTATAACAAACTCTGTCAAATCTAGGGATGAATACAAGGCTTGCCCTTAAAGGGAATATAGTGTACTGTACTGGGAAGAGAAAAAGAGTCCTTCTTCAAAAGGTGATCGTGAGCAATCTTCTTGCCAATGGTCTTAAATTCATGAATTGTTTATTTTAAAAACTTGCTGAACGTTATTTGCCCTTAAGTGATGCACATTTGGAGTAATCAATGATTAAATCACAATTCCTTATAATGTTCGGCCGGGCCAAACAATTTGAGGATTTGTGATTTAATTATAAATCACTCCAAATGTGGATGATTTGAGGGCAAATAACTTTCAGCAAGTTTCTAAAATGGACAAAGCATGAATCTAAGACCATTAAGAAAATTGCTCACGATCACCTTTTGAAGGGTTTTCTGTCTTCCCAGTATAGTATATTCCCTTTAATCTAAACGGTGGCCTGCAGGGCTATGTTTACGCAGAACAACATTGCCACATGAACCAACATGGCCAAACCCACAAAAAATATTTTCCAAACGTCACAGACCTATTCACTGCCTGATGATGTGCAGAATAATACACAACAGCTATACACATCTCCTAACAATGGCATATTATTTGTATTTTAATGTAGCATGCATGGATTCCTCTTCATCTATTTCAAAGGGCTTCTATGAAACTATCAGAAGGCATCCATAGCCCATTTAATATGAGCTTGGTTTCATACCAATAGGGAGGATCAATTGTTCATCTTATGAAGCTTTTGTACGCGTTTTGGATCGGGCAGGCCATAATGTTTTGTGCAGGAATCAAGTGTGGCTCACAGAGTTGTTTTCAAAGTCACTAATCGACAATGAAGGTCAGAGCTTGACTTATTACATGACGTTCTTCTATTTGCTCAGATTAAATACAGCCATTCCAGGGTGTTGCTATAACTTGTAAGTCATGTGACTACCTAACTACAATAGAGGAAAACACATGCTAGTGAGAAGGAAACGGGAGCCATAATTCAATCTTATCGCCATGACGTCTGACTGCTTATGTCAACAATGGAAGTGGGAGCACAATTTACAAATGGCCGAGATATGCTTCCTCTCACTGAAAAGTTATATACCCCATTCTCTGTTTTGTTTTCGTTTAATATCGGAGAGGAAACACAACTACACACGCTCACATCCGTGTGCATGGTGACCTTCATAAGTAGTGTTTCAAGGTTAGTAGAGCCAACACTTCATAAGATCAGTGTTTTATTTACTTCAATAATGCTACGACTATACATCATCCATGGCAATATTTAACAGACTTAAAGAAGAGTGTTTCCATTTCTATGATTTACATTACTTTGATATAAATTATACCCACTGCAAACTGCTGAATGGCTAAATTACATGTAGGTAAGGCAATTCATTATCAAGGTTTCACCAGAACAAAGAGGAAGTTGCATTTATGGGGTAACATTTTTGGCCTGATGTCACAAAACAAATGCGCTATATCACGCTGTGCACTATACCCTATTATGAAAATCAAGTGTTCACAGGGGGTATTTTCCTCTATTTTTACAGCCTGGCATTTTTTCCCTACTTTGTCCCGAGCCCCAGCATACTCACTGGGAGCGGTACATTACCGATTTGGAGATCACTAATATATTGAAGCTTAGACGTTGTTTTTGTATGTATGCATGAGCATCACTATGACGATTACTGAGCTCCAGAATACAAAAGTTCAATGTAAATGCACCTGTGCAGTGGTGAAGGGAGTGGCCCTATCAGCCAACTACACCTGCCTTCTCAGCGAGCCCCGTTCATATACCATAATTGTGATAATACCGCTTTAATTACCGATGCATATCGCTAAGAAAGTTTCCAGCGAGCCTCTAAAAACACTGTTCATATACACAAAGTAAGCTGTAATATTGCAGTGTTTTGAACAGTTGCACTTTCTCCACACAGGTTTGGCTAGAGGAAAACATGCGGGGCTGACATGTTCCGCTAATAGCCTTATAAGTAGTGCAATTAGCTAGAGCGTGATGCACAAGGCGCAACAGTTCCGGCGATTTTGCCGACACGATTTATAAGATTTGCTTACCGCAATATTGCGGTATTATCACTAGGTCTTGATCCGCATAATGGCCACAAAATATGCGGAATATGGTCAAGCTCCTGGTTACATAATAGAATTACTGAGGTATAAAACCAGTAATCATGGTCGCAATTTGCGCAGTTCAACAGATCCTCTGCTTTCACAGATTACCTCATTCAAAACAAAAGTCACATTAGGTGATCGAGCACTTGCTTGTGTAGTCACCAAGCTCTGGAATAGCTGACCCCTGGAAGTTAGGGAAAGCACCATCCATAAACAACTTTAAATCGAAGCTCAAAACACATCTATTTAATTAATAACAAGCATTTTAGGAGTCCTATAAAGCATAGTGGAATATGAACTTTATGGAATAGTTTCTGCGCTCTATAAATGTATATATTATTATTATTATTATTTTTTGGATAGATGGTGTAGTTTAGAAGAAGTAGCAGAATAAGGAGGAGTAATCCATGTAAATATCTTCAGTCATCGATCAACTGTTATTTAAGCCTGCTTCTGTGCAAGACATGCTTTTCTCACTCTGGGATTGTATGCATGTGACCATTAGCATGGAATGCTGCTCTACATATGGGAAGTAACAAGTATGTGCACCACTGTTGCAAATATACACTACAGCTCAAAGGAATTGGCATAGGGAAAGGGAAGAAAGGGAAGGAGCCGCAGTTTTAAACTGCGATATAATTTGTCCAGTTCAGCATGTAACACTATGGTTTAGCCTAAAAAGCATCATGTTTCATGCTGAACTGGACAAAATACACCATGGTTTAAAAGTGTGGCTCCTTCCCTTCCTTCCCTTTCCCTGTGCCAATTCCCCTGAGCTGGAGTGTACACAGTGGCACATTGAGAGTTCATACCAGACAAAATGCTGCCCTGTGGAATTTGTATGTATTACTGGTACACAAATATTATGGTGATGCATAAAGTGTTTCCTCCTGAAGATGAAATTGTTTCTTGAAAATTATAGAGCAATTAAATCCTGTGAAATCCAGGTATTTATCAAGAATTATTTATTATGATGTAATCTCCCCTCAAACTGAATTCAAAGTTGAATCATCCAGAGCACCCAAGTAGGAATGCAAATAAGGTGTGTGCAAATTCCATCAGATTGCAGAAAAAGCCTGGCAATGAGTCTAGCCAATGCAATTATCCCCTGATGACCTTCATAGGGGCTGGATAGCTGCAAGAAGTGGCTAGAGCTCAGGCCACTGTATATAGTCTAGCCTCCACACCTTGGAATGTTTTTTTTTTTCATTCTGCAATCCAATACTCAAGTCTGGAGTCTGGGCATGAGGATTTGCAAAGTATTCCCACCGTCTCCTTATTTCAAATATAGATAGTACAGATGGGTAGGAGATGAGGTGGAATACAATTATAATAGGGGCATAAAGACCAACTTCTGACTGGATTACAAGAGAATTGAAAAGGTCCAGTGTCTGGAGACTAAGACTAGGGTGTTTGTCACTGTCCTAATAGGAAACGGAGGACCAAGGCCAAGCCTGAACAGCCCTGTTACATAACACCCTATGGTCATCTGATAGCTGCAACAAAGAGGGGAGGAAAAAATGTAAAGCTCTAGCCCTGGATGAGTCCATTATTCAATGTCATGAGGGGTGTGTAAATAGCAGCACTGTGAGGGATGGGTTTTGTCATATAGATATCGCAATGTGAATATGTGAAATACAAATGTCTTTACTGGAGTTTCTTGGGGATTTGCTTTGGCCCTGAAAGTAAAGCGCAGTTACCAACAAAAAATAATGCAAATTGCACATAATCTGTCAAGAAGGCTTAAACACAGATTAAAAAAAAAGTTATGAAATACACTGTAAGATCTCACAAGTACCACAATTCATATCAATTTTGCCTCCTTACAAGTCATCTTATTTAGCACTAGACAAGAGTTTCACACAATTCCCACAATGTGATCATGTTTCCCTATGACACCCCCCCCCCCCCCCTTCCCCCTCCAACAATTTGCCTGTTTCTTCAAAGGCATTGAGGGGGTGAGAGGATTTGAAGTTCAAGATATTCTGCAAAGAATAATCCCTGGGCTTTTAGGCTAGCACCTCCCCTCAGCAAGCAACTCCAAGTCCAAAGAATGTGTTTGGTCAGCTTTTTGTATTTGTTCTATTATTTTTGTTTACTGCTGACCACGGAATGATGTGTGTGTTTTTAGAAGCTTGCAAATTCCAAGGTACAAGCCAGGTACTTTGTTCCAAAAGCATAGGAGCATGAACGATGCAGGGACTAAAATGCCAATGACTCAATAGCTTGACCAGAAGAATGGCTATGGGACAATGGTCACTGGTCAGTCAGGCCCCTGTGAAAGGGTGATCTGGCCCTGCCCTTCATGGGCCAGTGAGTCAGGACAGTGGTCAGTGGCTTAGCAGACAAACTGACCACTAAGGATTGTCCAACACATCTTACAAAGCCCGCTTTATTACCTGAGTAACAGCATATATGCTGGACATTGTCCAGTGGATAGTGACCATTCATTACAGCATTAAGGTGGTAATGTTCAGGGCCCTGTGACCATCTATACTCCCCAGGCTTTTAGAAGTTACAAAAAAAGCCTCAGAAAGTTGACCTCATACATTCCTTACTGATTAACTGTTCAAGTAAAATTAGAAGTTGTACAATAGATTTGTCTGAATATTGCAGTAGGTAAATGGACCTATCAAATGAAAAACATATTTTTGCAATTTGTGCAGGTCCTAACAAACAAATGCCTTCCTAAACTTGTTTTTCTTCTTCCATGTACCTTTATCTCTCTCTTTCTTTCCCTCTGTATCATACATTACTATAGTATGTCTGTCCATCAAATGTAATCTCTTGTTTTAAATCTCTCTCTCTCTCTCTCTCTCTCTCTCTCTCTCTCTCTCTCTCTATCTGCTTATCTCTCTCCCCCATCTATGTCTCTCCTTATCTCTCTTTTTCTCTCACTGCTCTCTCCATCTTGGCTATCTTACTCACTGCAAGTTCTAATACCCAACCACAAACATGGCTGGGTGTGGCCTAGACTGTATCATCAATGAACACACGGCTTAATAGATTGCAACATGATGACAAGCTAACTACAAACACCTCATTAATGTACATACATGCATGCAATCGTCTGGGTTGCAGCATGATTGTACATTCAGACAGTACACACCGGTATGCCTACATGATCTAACTGTTGTTGTTTATGTCTAGGTGCGTGTGCCGGTTTGTCTGCAATATATACTTTTCACAATCATGTACATGAACCCTATTATACCATCTCAATGCTAATCGGTTTGTCTTCATATCTGCACAATAATAAAAATCATGCAATGACAAACAGATGATGAACTCAGTTGGTCACCAGGAATAGATGCGTCCATAAACTATCCTATATATGTAAAAACACAAAAGCAACATTTCTTTGCAAAAGCAATTAGTAGATTAAAAAAATGTTGCTAACATATGATGTGTTTGTCATTGTTCGACGAGACAAACAACACAAAGAGATGTCTGCAGATGGAATAAGGGAAGTATGACTGTCATAATGGAAATGATGTGTCGAGTTGTGATGTGTATCTGTCGCAAAATGCCAGCGTGACACCCAGTCTTGGCAACCAAACCTTTGTCTTGCTTGTTGTGTGAGGACTATACACAAGGCATGCCCTGCCTATAATAGGGCCTTTGATTATATAAGGGCCCAAGGCTAGGCTTTTGAAGCATCCCATTGATTGTACTAGCTGCTCATATCCCTTGGCTCCAGATACCTGTATTCTTGTGGGGAACCTTGAGTCTAATCCAGGACTTGAATGGGCAAGCTTCAGAACATTCAGAACAAAGGGATGGACATTTTTAGTGGATATGTGTAGTCTAGCACACAGACCCTTTTACAATAAATATATTTATAGACAGAAAAAATAATTAGCCAGTTAGCCTTAGTGTAAGAAAGCCAGTGAAATCATTTTTTTTTTTAGAGAATTAAGAGATTTCTCACAGGTTCAACTATCTGCTCTACAAGGACTATATTGTATTCAAAAGTATTGGGAAGCGCAACCAAGTAAATTACATTGTTCGTCTTGTCACTTATATTTTTTGTACATTTTATCACTTGGTTATGAGAAAAGAATGTTTTTTTTATCAAGTTTTCGATTGCACAAATGCAGGAGAAGATTGAAGGAGGTATAGACCAATACACATCATAAAATCATGGCATAAACGGTGTGTTGGCCTACTCACGCATCCTACAGATTTGCACTCAGTCTGACATGCGACGCATTCAGAGGCATAAGAATACTTGAAGATGGAATTGACAATGCATTACTACAAAGGAACAATGCCATGAGAGAAACTCTTGCTCTGAATCTGGCACTCAAAGACAGAGACAAAGATGAATAGGAGATAAAAACAAAGAGAGTGAGAGAAATAGAAACCGAGAGGCAGAGGGGAGAGAGATAGAGGGAGGTGGGGAGCTATTGAACGATCCACTCTTATTGAAAAAAAAGAACAAATGTGAGAGAAAAGAAAAGGGGGCTTGTGAAGATTCCTATTCAGAAGATAAGTCCTTGAGTTAGCATCTAAAGAAGAGTCAGGAAGATTCAAGGACAAGAAGCTCTTACATAATCAGAACAAAGAAGATGGTGAACAAAGGAGAGGGACAGATATAGAAGGAATGGGGGAGAGGGGGGGGGGGTCTAAATTAGGGGGCACAAGTATGATCAATGGGGTATAGTTTGGAAACGGAGCTTTGAAGAAGCTCAAAATGCTGGTGATACTTTAGAAATTCCAAAATATGCACATGAAAGAATTGTGCTGTGAGTATAAAATGATTAAGACATGAACACTTATATGATGTAAATTTTAGTGTCATATAATATTAGCACTGACAAAACACATTTTCCTTTTGCGTTCCTGTCTATGTGTCTGACTCAGATGGAATCAGTAATAAGAGGAAAGATGCTTGCATTTAGAGATGGTATCAAGCTGCAAATCTTAGGTAGTATCTCAGATAGTATTAACATGCTATTTGTCCAGTAAGATGCAATGCCATTTTAACTTCTGGACAATGAATTTTATGCCAGTCTTGCATTCTTAAAAGTATGCCCTGACAGATTTACTCTTAGAATGCAATCGTATCTCTGCTTAAAAGCAATGCTTGTCTTCAGCTCACCAAAATTAGGATCTGATGAACAACTTCATTAATTCCTTTAGCTTAACATTCCAAAGCCAATACACAGCACAATTTCTTGGTATTTCAAGATTAAAACGTCAACAAGACAAAAGGTTCAAGAAGAGCATGCCACCTACCTTCGAGCATCATGCCCATCTGCAGGCATTTCTGGAAGCGACAGAACTGGCAGCGATTCCTTTGCGCTTTCGTCACTTCACAGTGTCCGTTCCCGACACACGTGTACACACGCTTGTTCTGAACTGTTCTCTTGAAGAAGCCTTTGCAACCCTCGCAAGTGATGATGCCATAATGAAGTCCCGTGGCCTTGTCGCAGCAGATACTGCACAGCATCAGCGACTCGTCCTCGTCCGAGTTGCTCTCCTCGCTGTGGCCCTGACTGTCCAGGCCCGAGGACTTGAGCGATGCCGCGTCTCCTTCCGACTGAGTCCGCATTTTGGGCTCGCCAACCGCTACCATGGCGCCGCTACCCCCACTGTGCGCCTCCCTGAGCAGGTGAGGCGTCTGGAATGGAAGGTGGGGTGGGAAGGGGAAGTGGGTGGGCGTGGTGGTGGAGGTGGGGATTCCCGGGCCGGCCGAGAACGGGGAGAAGAGGAAGGTGCCGGCCGTCATCGGAGAGGGCAGGAAACCGCTGGACATGGACGCCGAGGACGAGAGGGACGTGAGGGGGGACATTCGGTGAGTGGTGACCGGGGAGGAGAGGGCAGAGAAGGGGCTGAGGGTGGACATGGGAGACTCCACGCGCCCTACGTGGGGGCCGTGGTGGGGGCTCTTCAAAAAGAAGCTGTCCTGGGTCCTGGGCGGCATTGGTGGCTGGTTGGGGACCAGGCTGGGCACCACCAGAAGAGGTGGAGGGGGCATCATGTGATGGTGGAACTTCCCCATATCAAAATGCCCTGGGTGGATGTGCACGTCCATATCGGCGGAGGACGTCTTGCGCACTTTGTTCGGGCTCTGCGCCTCGGACGCTACAGAGTCTCTTCGCTGCTGCTGCTGCTGCTGCGGGGACTGTGATTCTCGGTCGGTGCACGCGCTGCTGTTGTTATTGTTGTTGTGGTACTTTTCGGTCCATCTCTTGGAAGGTGGGAGTTTCAAGACAGAGCGATCGTCATTGTTATTGGTGACATCATCAAAAGGTGAAAGGTCATCCGGAGTACTGGGTACCTCAGTCGTATTCCCCTCCAAACATCGCTTCATAATGGCTCAACCTGCAAAGAAAAAACACAGAATAGCAGTGAGGGTACATTCTCTTCTCAATCTCATCATTATCTCCAAGTCAAATTTACAGTAGGTCACTTGGTGCACTTCCCTAACTGCTATGCATTCACTTTTTTATTTTATTTATTTTATTTATTTGTTATGCTTGATATTTTCTTGAGGAAAACATGTACATGTATATGCAAATTTGGAAGATTCAAATGAGCTATGTCACAATACCACAGAAGCTTCATGAAGATATATTTACATATCTCTACACAAAGAAAATTTCAATACAGCACTGAGTCGTAACATTGATAATAGTGCAGTATTTTGATAGTAACTTTAGATGTACTATTGGCTTGCATCCCTTAAGGATTTGAAACCGATAAAATCAAAGCCAATTATTTGTTCAATTCGTGGCTACAATTTAACCAGTCACACTCTTCCAAAATGTAAATAAATTAAGGATTTGATCAGAGGAGAATTTAATCACAACAGACATTTCTCTTCTTATGTGGTCATGCTGTCTGTGAGGAATCACCGACACATCCCCAGTCCAAACATTCTGCACAATATCCGCATTATCATAATCATTCCCCATTTCTAAATATATGCAATTTCCGACTAACCACAAACATTAGGAGCATAATACAGCAGAGTTACAAAGTCCACTTTGGAATTGCCTCAACAGTGCAAATAAATTGATCCAGTTTATTTTTTTCTCTTCTACTTTCTATTCTAAACACCTTTGTTCATCGGCTGTTTTTCATATCGCCATGTGTTGTGCAAGGGGCAGACATATGCCTGGCTGGGATGTGACTGCGAGGTAACGAACCCTCAGTCATTTCTTCCCCTTTCAGCGTGACCCGACAACCCAGATTGTTGTTGTATTTGAAAACATCGGGTTAGCTTGGTATTATCTTTACACGACAAAAAAAAGCATGCACGCTCGCTCGCAAAGGCACACACACAACAAAACAGCGTTTCCTTGAATAGGCCCCGAGTAACTACTATACTCAACTGCAACTCACTCGCGATCACGCGCAAACCCTACACTCATTCACGGTCAAGTTCGCCGCGGTGTCAATGAACTGACATGCTACCCCCGTTGCACTCCCGTCTGCAAATCTCCCTGATTCCGTCATTTCAGATCGGAGGCACGGGGAAAATGGGTCCGCGGATATACTACAGCCTTACTCCGAGACAAATCAGAAAAATGTGGTTTCCATTTGTATTCTTCTCCCTCGATCAAAAATGATGTTGTGACTGTCAGAACTGCGCTCGCGAGCTAGACGTGGACAAACGCCTCGTATCTCAGAACATCGAGAATTATGTAGACCATTTTGGGAATGTATACACAACTGCGTCGTCAAATGAAAAACGCGTGAATTTTACATTCACCTGTTTTCGTGATTCAGTTTCAATAGGTGGAACGCGCGTATTAGTTCTTGCTACTCGGATAAGCCTCGGGGTTACCAGTTTAGTAACGTATAGTTTGAACGACGTGCATAAAATATGAATACATAACGAAAATGGAATATTCGAGACCCCAAATACTAGCACTCGTTATCTATGCAGAAATGTTTGAATATTGACTTGCTGATCTGGGGGAAAACGCTGTTCCCTGTTTATGCAGAGATTCGATGAAAAAAAAATATATACTTTACGAATATACAGCTGTTAGCAGGTGTAGTAATATATCTCTCTTTCAAACACGCACATGGGCTCCCCTTGCCTTTTGGAGGGTATTTTCCTATGATTAATCACCAATAAAAGAGGGAGCTCGTGTGTATACGGTAAAAGCTCTGGCTAAAAAAAATAATTGCATCGCTAAATATGCGGTGAAATCCTGCATGCGTGGCGCAAAATGGAGATTGAGAATATTAATGGAAGTGGAGGCGCCTACGTTGGATAAAGCCGAGAATATTTTTTTCTTGCTGTCGCAGGATTTAAACAGACATGTCATTCGTGCTGGCACAAAGAAAAAAAGAAAGAAAGATACCGGGTATCTTGTCAATTCCTATCAGACGCATCACGCTGTCTAAAAGAGGCAAAACTGAAGCAGCTATAGGAAGCTCAACCCGTTTCGAAAATAACCCGAAATGGCAGAAAGCCCTCAGAAATAATCCCTCATTTTTCATTTACGGATATCAATATAATCTTCAGATTCAACTCCTTTTTGTCATGGAGGTTTGTAACCCGGATATAAACATGCTCGTCGGCGAGTTGGTGGAAGAAAGATGAAGCAGAAACTGAGAAATACTGTTGAAGAGGAATGAATGAAGTAGATAACCTATTATTCAGAATAAGAGACAGACCGTTGGAGATGCATAATTGAAAGAAGACTTGCAAGAAAAGGACGCTAAACTTCAGAATCTCGAACAATGGGAAGAAACCCAGATAGCGATGATTTGAAGGAGAAGGACGTTATGCAGAGAATGGAAAATATAAATGGACAGAAGTTATTAAAAGACAGAGAGAACAAAACAATTGCTTAGAGGACGAAGAAAGCTGTACACGAAGAAGCAAAAGAGCGAGAAGGAGGGAGGGGGGGGGGGATGGGCGTGGAGAACTATTAAAGGGCAGAATAGTTCTTAGTCAAACTAAACAAATACTTCCTTGCAGATGTATCAACCTACTGGGGATGACTTCGCAATGGGGGCTTCACCCAATGCTATCCAATACCATGACTGTCCCATCGCACAAAACATAATTCACGGCGATCTTTATCAACTATGTGAGACTATAAATAACCTACAAACCCACCAAACAAAGCGATGGGAACGAAATATCATGTTACCATCCACGGATGTATGATTTGATGAAGAAGTAGCAATGATAGAATGCGTGACAATGTGTAACAGCTTCACGGTAATGGTGATACCGATACTAAAAAAAAAACAAGTCATCGTATGCGGAAATACGCGTGTCTGATAATTTATATTGCTCTATACAAACAAAAATGACACACGAGAAAAGACACTCTTGATCGGTTCCTGCGTTTAATCTCTCGTCACTTATACCAATAATAGCGCATAATTTAACATGCAGAGAAAGAAGGAAAAGACCAAAGTTGGCATGAAATCGACATGCAGATGTGTAGTACATGTAAGTCAAATCGGGTTTGCAAGACCCGTTTTCTGTGGGTTTATCATTTATGAGTTGTGAAAGGACGTTTGATGATAGGCCTACACCTCCTGGTTCTGTTCAGGAAGAATTAAAATCACACGGTGTAAGAAAACAAGCCAGCTGGTATCATAAGGGGAAATCCCAGCATTTAAAAAACGGGCACACTCGAGAATATTCTGACCAATTAAACCTCAAAAGGGGAAGGAAGATGGTGGTAAATCATTAATATTGAGTGTTTTTGTGGGTCGTTGAGTCAAGTGTTGCAAAGCAAGACGTTTTTTTGTGAAGCCTGTTCAAGAACTGCCTTGTAGCAGAAGAAGAAAGACGATAATTATAGAATAAGGAGACCATTTTAGAATGCCTGTGACACAGACCTACTTCCTAATCTTTGCACAAAGTGTCCAAAGTCTAATCATCCACGTATCATAATTCATCATCTGAAGACATAAAACAAATAAGGTCAACACTACAATGTGTGAGGTTACAAATATAAATCCGTATCTTTGTTTCAAAATAAGACGAAGAAAACGTTGAAGAAACGCGATTAAATATGTCTGGGGATTTGGGGTTTTGTACAGCGATGTACACATGTGACCCTTCCAACACCAGTCGATTAAAATGGGTAATAAACGACTGAAAGTATTAGTAATACACATAATTATAATTCCCGCTTAAGATATGATTTCAAATAGACATTGAAGCATTGTCTCTTGCTTCGTCCGTCTTTACGACCCCATCTTTCTTGTCTTTCCAAGTAGCCAATTTGCATGCAAATTCCATCCCCCAAAATATAACTCAAACGGTTGTGGGATCAAAATAACGAGCTTATGTATTTTTAATCGGTATATCTCGTTCGGGAATGTTCAGCTTAAATCAGATGTAGCTGTCTGATCTGGCTAATGAATGGCGCGACGGCGCATGCAAGCTCCGACGCAGATTGCGCGTGGTGGGGGCCAGGCATTGGCATCACTGCGGGTTGGAGCGATGCGATTTCTCCCTGGTAACGCTTCGGAGAGTCGCCTCCCTGCTCCGCCGTCGCAAGCCGCGCCTGGCCGGTGCGAGAGTCGCTCGCTCTCCACCCCGTCCACCGGCCCCTCTCCCTCCCTCCACGCCTCCCTTCGCTACAGCTTCAATTATGACCCTCTCCTCACCTGCAACACATGACCACAATACGCCACATGCTAACACCGAACATTACACGCATTTTAACATTCAAGTCAGCATAGTATGTCTTCTTCAATCACAACCATTATAACTAGAACTACGATAAATAAAATACACCATGACAAAATCACATAATAAAATAACTACAAATATAATAATACAGACATGATAATGTTTACTTTCGCATATTTAAAAATATATTTACATTTACAAATAGCTCTGATATTACAAAGCAACTCAAGAATTTCAGCATAGTTTTAAATTTACACATTCACAAGACCACTGGAAATATAATCGATTACCCCGGAAATCAAAAACAGTGATAAAAAAAGATGATGTTATTTTTCGTTACCTGTTTGTGACTTAGCTTCAGAATAAAAAACGGCAAGCTTAACTCATCAATCCAAAGCCCGAAATCATCACTAAAGTCGTTGTAGAGAGATAACTAGAAAAATAATTTATCTCTTTGAGACTTTTTATCCAGACGTAGGATCAAAATCTTGGACGATTCCAGGTGTAAACAAAAATCTTCAGAATGGAGAGATGCTGAACTTCAAACAAACCGAAGTTGTATTTCGCCGATGGCCGAAGTAAAACAACAATTCCTTTCAGAAAACATGCCAACTAGATATAGGTAACCTTGCGATGGCCCGAGCTAGGTAGTTTCAGGAGTTTTTAGACCGCTTGAAATTGTGCGCCTCTCTCACCGAAACAAAACACAAACGAGATGGACACATTCGAGCGCACAGGAGAGCAAAAAAGGCGATGTGCAATCATCCTAAGGCATGTACCGTGTGTGTACATTTGACCAGTGTCCATGATTTGACCAATCGAAAATGCCTGAATGAATAGGTCGAGTAAATAGCAGTTACGTCACCGTATCGGAAATCGACCTTGAGAATGACTAGTCGCTGACCATTCAACGCCCCGATTGGCTAGACTCGCACCAAGCTGTTTAATGTGAGTGAAATCAAAGGGGATAGTTCGCTTTAGCGATCAGATGTGTGTAAATAAGGTAGACCTAAAGATTACATGTTTGAAGATTGGTAAAATGTGATGATAAGGATGAAAACATACAAGAAAAAACATGAAAGAAAGCGAGGTAAGAAAGAAATGACGCGGTAGAGCGGGGCTTCGGTACGGCGCGGATTCTGCCGCCCCGAGCACTGGGCGACCTTGGACTCGATGCTCCGCTGACCAGGCGACGGGGACATGAAAAGCTCCGCGGCTTTTCGATGTTGGATGGCGCTATGACACTTCGCTACATGGCTGATGTTTGGTCCTTCGCCCGCTCGCGAAAACGCAGAAAACAAACCCTCCACAAATCGGTCTTTCCGTGCACTGCCCCAAGTAATTGACCTCGGTTGGAAGAATTAGTTGATGTAGAAAGCACCTGACCATCACCGATGACCACTGGTAAATTCAGTTGAATATCTATTCCTCCTATAGAATAGAACCCAAATCTAATCGTTGGAAATTTTCATTTGACATTTCACGGAAACGGCGACAAGGAAGGAGTCCAAAAAAAAAATTCGGCGTAACGTAAAAATAATTTTACCTCTCGGTTGAGCCCTGGCGTAGTGATCCGTCCTGAAGGTCGAAGGAAATAATGCTCTGGTGACACAAGAACGGATAAAAACCACCAAATATAGTTATATAATCCAGGATGTATTGTCCAATTCCAAGGACATAGCGGAGGCAGTGTCGAGCGGCAGGCTTTCGTCGCGTGGGCTGCTCGCTGCTAAATAAGCGATGGATGTTCGCAATTTTCGCGTGCCGTGCGGCCGTGAGCTTGCTCGCTGCTAGCTCGGCTAAGGCGCAAGGCAAGGGCGACGTGTGTACACAAAATACCGCACCGTTGTACAAGGCGGAGCGGAGCTGGCATTAATGAAATACGGTCTAGATGATGAAAGACTAAACGGGCTTTACTCGGGTTCAAGTTTCCTCGGTCGTGCGGTCATTACTCCGTCTGCACTCTCTGTTCACCGTGCCGTGCAAACATACACCAGCGCAGAAGGGGGAGACATGGGCAGAGAGAGAGAGAGAGAGAGAGAGAGAGAGAGAGAGAGAGAGAGAGGGGGGGGGGGGGGGGGGAGGGGGTGGTGTAGATAGAAGCGGTGGTGATGTAGTAGTCTGTACGCTGAGTCTCAATTACGATAGTCTCGTGTGTCTGTAAGGAAAGCCTATATTCCAGCTGTCTACTTGTCTGAAACTCCAAGCACACATATTGCTGACAGTTTCTACATTTCCAGACTCGTTGGTTTAGACTGATTGTCCAACAAAGGTATGCAATGTGCCTATAATACTAGTAAATGGAGTCGAATGTGTGTGTGTGTGTGTGTGTGTATGTGTGTGAGTGTGCGTGTGCGTGTGTGTGTGTATGTGTGGTGTGAGTGTGTGTGTGTGTGTGTGTGTGTGTGTGTGTGTGTGTGTGTGTGTGTGTGTGTGTGTGTGACTGACAAACAAGGAAGGGATATATACCTGCATACTGAATGTGGGGTCGCATGTGTATGTATGTGTTTCCGGGCGAGTGAGCGAAGCGAAGTAACGGGTAGGATGGAAAAGGGAGGGAAGGGGGGGGGGGGGGGGGGGTCAAAACAAACAGTACTACACTTTCGTTTAATTTTTAACCGTGTTGCTCGTATAGACAATTATGTACTCGCGTTCATTATATCGGAGGCTCGTGGGATTGTCCGGTCGTAGTCAGACGGAGAACAAAACCCAGGGAGGGTGGGATGTAATGTGCACATATTGATGGCCGTGATAAAAACATACTGGGTTCATGCTGCAATGGTAGATCAAGAATTACGAGGGGGAAAACCGCACATGAGTGTGCGTGAACTGCTATGTGAAAGATAGATAATCCGGAATGTGTAAGAATTTTTGGAGGGGGGAAAGGATGATACAATGAAGGGAGAGCGAGATAGAGAGGGTAATAGGGAGAGAGGGATAGAGAGAGAGAGAGAGAGAGAGAGAGAGAGAGAGAGAGAGGGAGAGAGAGAGAGAGGGGGGGGGAGGGGATGTGGTGGAGTGAGCGAGAGAGAGGAAGAGGGAGAGACAGGCAGACAGA
The DNA here is from genome assembly GCA_963669155.1 of Arbacia lixula. Lineage (NCBI taxonomy): Eukaryota > Metazoa > Echinodermata > Echinoidea > Arbacioida > Arbaciidae > Arbacia > Arbacia lixula. The sequence goes on along the minus strand of OZ022588.1, from coordinate 14,078,363 downwards.
GACGCGGGGTGTACGATCGTGAGACACGCAGGACGGAGAGAGAGGGAGGGGGGGGGGAGGGGTGGGGTGGTGGGGACAGAGGAGAGGGGAGGGGGGGGGGGGGTCCGCTCCGCGGGGGGAGAGTGAGAGGGCCGGTGAGCGAAGAGAAATTCATATTTATCTAGGCTAAGAATACAGTCCGCGTTAGCCATGCCCCGCCGAACGTAAAGTACATGGCGTAATTGCTATTTACTCCAAAGGTATGAGTAGCGGGCCACTCAATTTCGGTCCAAATATTTGACAAGGGGGTTGAATGACCAGGCTGAGAGTTGAGTTTGACGCTGACCTTTCGGAAAACGCCATCCACACACCAATAAGTCTGCCGACAGGCTCCTGAATAGAAGGCTAGACATCTAGATCGACGGATAGATCAAAATAAATCAAAATATAGAGGGCCTACGTGAATGTAGAACGCCCTTCTTTCTTTCTTTCTCCTTCTCTCTCTCTCTCCCTTTCTCTCTACCTCTCCCCTCCCTCTTTTTTTTTCTTTCTATTTCTATCTCCATCTCAGTAACTTCCATTCTCTTCACTCTCTTCTTTATTTCTCTCTCCCTCTCTTTTTCCTCCCCATTTTGTTTGATAATTCTACCCTCCCCCTTCCCCAACACCTTCTTCCCAAAAAATCTCACTTTCCATGTTCCCTTGTGTTTCTCAACTGCAGAGTTATCTTTTCTTAGAATTATTTGTATTGGAATATATTTCATGGGCTATATATGCTACAATATGATAAAAACGTTGGAGATTTATAAGTCATCTCCGGCGTTTGAGCCGACGCAGCTTCTGGAACAATCTAGAACAATATATATTATAATCATTACATATCTCTCTCTCTCTCTCTCTCTCTCTCTCTCTCTCTCTCTATCCCTGTCTTTCTTGCATTATCGTCAGCCCTCTCGCCCCCCCCCCCTCCCCGTAGGTATCTGCTGCATAGCTTTCATATTCCCCTCCATGCTAACTCGTGTCTGCTACATTATTCAAAAAGTCGTTTCAGGCTGGCAAGGAAACGGTATAATTTTAGCTCTCCGGGAATGAGACAACAAGCGCTGTTTATAGAAGCGTTTCCCGCAAGACAATGAACCCAAAACACGTCATTTCTCGAGGAGTGTGTGTGTGGACCGCGAAGGCAGAGACTAAAGAGTGAGTTTCTTATGCGCATTGCACTGTATTTTGTTTATCTCCTCGTAATTGTGCATAACAGTTCGAATATGATATAACTTTGATACTCAGATGAGCAATTAAGACCTCGTCCACTTGTACATATTGATTCAATTCAAGGCGTATACATGATCTGCCACAGAGACATGAAGAGAACAGGGAGGGGGGGGGGGGCAACATCGCCAGCCTCAAAGTGCCCCTTCACAATATAAAATGGTGAACACAATGAACAATTGTACTTGATTTTTTTTTCTCATCACATTTTCCCTCAAACTACATTACAACAGTCAATCAAAAAACAGTCACAATCCCATAATATGTCTAAAAATACGAATGCAAATTGACTGTAAATAATATCATATCTTTATGTTCACACACACACACACACACACGCATACATTTTTTTTTATAATTCGTGAATGAGATGAGGGCTTTGCCGGTAAGCCCGGCGTTATGTCGGCAAAAGAAAGAGCAATCACAATAGAAGAGCGCCGTGTACAGCAGAACAATAATTATCGGTCTTACAGGGATAGTTCACCCTGAACATAAGTTGGTATCAATAAGAGCAAAAAAATGAAGGAAACATTGTAGTGAAGATTTGGCGAAAATCCGTCAAAGGATAAGGAAGTTATGATCTTTTGAAATTTCAAATGTGACGTCACGTGCCAGGGGCACTCCCATATTCTGTGTGCAGTTTAATTGTACTCCTCTTTCGTTTTTGACAACAGAATATTTTTTTTTTCATCCAGGTATATGTGTCAAAACGTGTTTCTAATGATGTATCAGATGCACAGGTAACAGGATTATCTTTTTGAGAAAATGCACATTTTCAAAGAAAAATTGTACATGGATTTCTCTTCGATTCCTATAATGCCACCGACCGCTGGATGATTCTTTTTTTTTTTTTGCGAGGATTTTGCGCAAACACACTTTAGGACGCACAGAAGTTTTTGAGGGAAAGATATACCCCCTAGATACAATAATTTGAGGTAATATTAACAACGTTGACTTTATCGATAAAATAATGTGAAAGAAATAGACTCTACACTAAGGACGTACTATTCCACATCAAAATATATTTCCCGTTTAGACGGGTAACATTAGAGACGTGTACAACGTACGTATTTTCAACTACACACGTACAAAATGTCGTATCCGCTCATCCCCATGTCGGCCTATTACCTTGTACTAAAAAAATCTACCAGTTCTTTAGCGCAAATTCATGCATATGAAATATCATATGAATAAGTTTGTCATTTCGAAAGGCCAAGGTAGACAGGATGCAATTGCGAATGCAAATTTTAATTGTGAAGAACAGCTGCTGCCGGTTATGAATAACAAGAGGCAACATTGAACCTCGTTTAAAAATTATGGAAATCCAGTTTTTTCATCATGCTTAGCGTAATGAAATAAACACGCGATCGATTTACTGTGGATTCGCAAATCTGTCTTCTTTCCATTTTCCTTCTTACCCTTTTTGACTTCCTCTTAACATTATCTTTGTTTCTCTTTCTTCTTCTTCTTCTTCTTCTTCTTCTTCTCCTTCTTCTTCTTCTTCTTCTTCTTCTTCTTCTTCTTCCTCTTCTTCTTCTTCTTCTTCTTCTTCTTCTTCTTCTTCTTCTTCTTCTTCTTCCTCTTCTTCGTCTTCTTCTTCTTCTTCTTCATCTTCTTCTTCTTCTTCTTCTCCTTCTTCTTCTTCTTCTTCTTCTTCTTCACGAGGCAAAGAAAAATGGATGAACTGCTTGTGGCAAAAATATTTATAGCCTTTTTATAAACTTCAATTTATCACGATTCGTTTAATTCATATTTTTGTTTCCACATAACCCTATGGGGAAATAATTACAGGCTGTGACCTGTTTGGTGTAAGAACATTTCATGCCGCGAAGTCCTGTCGTAGAGGTCGGAATTTGTCCATGCGCAGCTGCAGTTTTCGTTCTTTCACAACGTTGATCATGTCGATGTTATTACGGCCGGGGCCACGTTGCATATCTGTTTTCAATTGTTGTAACTTACCATCAATGGTAACTACCATGATAACAGGATGCAAGAATAAGGGCTCATTGGTTGTTGCCAAGGTAGTTACCATTGATGGTAAGTTACAATAATTGAAAACCTATAACATGGCCCTGATCGTGTAATCAAATGCCGTAAAGATTTTGCCCGTTCTGGGCAATAAATCGGCGAAATATTTGGAAAATAAGGCACAGCATTATTCGATATTTTCCTCACGGGGAATCGAGCCCGGGTCTGAGGCTTAAAGGGAAAGTCCACCTTAAATTAAGGTGGTTTTGATAAAACCCTAACCATGAAAGAAATACATTAGTGAGGTTTGACAAAAATCCGTCAAAGGATAACAAAGTTATGAATTTTCGAATTCTTAATTTTTTGACGCCATTGCCAGGAACCCTGATGTATTATTCTTTGTTGAGAATCTCAATTTTATCAAAAGATATATACCATTTTATTGGGGCATTTTTTTTTTTTTTTTTTTTTTTTTTGGCTGCCGGTGTCTTCTTCTTGGGTGTCTTCTCCTTCTTCTCAGCTGCCTTCTTGACTGGTTTCTTGACCTTCTTTGCTGCTGTCTTGGTTTTCTTGGCAACCGCTGCTGCCTTCTTCTTCTCCTTCGCAGCCGCCGCTTTTGCCTTGGACTTCTCTCGCAATGCTTTGGCATTTACTATAACTACGTGTTTTTACACACACACACACACACACACAAATACACACACATCTCTTTGAAAAAGATTTATCCCTTCATCAAATAACAGAAAATGGGAAATTGATGGAATCATACAGCACACAACATATGGGAAGGCTAATCGCAAAGGACGTCACAGATATAACCTTTAAAAAAGTTTTTGTTATCCTTTGACGGATATTCGTCAAACCTTCACTAATACGTTGTTTACATTTTCCTGCTCAAATCAAAATCAAATGATCTTCAGGGTAGGCTTTCCCTTTGAAATATCTCTTCTACTTTTGCATTGTTGATAATGCCATCTCTCCTCGTTCCACACACACATACTCATGATCCTAACTGGCTGTAAAAATGATAAATCCGACTAAAGTCGACTAAAATCATTCCTAAAAAAAGGAAAGAAAAAAAATAGCTAGCAAGATAACGGAAAGTTTTGGTCACTTGCATCGTGCAAGCAACCATACAATTAGTCACTTGATTCCACATTTAATCCGGAAGGTACAGTATTAGAAATCGTGAGTACATCATAGTTACTGTTGTTTTCTTTCTGGGAAACTCGTGTGGAAATGCGTAACAACAGCGTGACAATATAGCATCGGTCCACCAAATGGTTTCCTTCTCATTCTTTATCTTTGTCTGTTCTTTTAAGCGAGAGAAGAAAATAAAACAAGGTTATGTATTATTTTATCCATTCATATTATATTTCATTATCATAATCATCCTTATTATCAATATTTTTTTCTTTTTTTCCGTTTGTTTTGTTTTGTTTGTTTATTGTTTGTTTTTTGTTGGGGGTAGGGGGCGTTACTTATATTCGAATTCAACCCCATACGTAGATAAACACATTCATGAAGAAGACCTATATTTGAAAAAAAAGAGGAAGAGAGAGAGAGAGGGGGGGGGGGGGGGGGGGAGGGGTGCCCCTTTTCACGACATACATTACCGACGTCTGTGCGTGACCCCTTTCCACAGTCTATGTGATGAAGGCCAGGTTGACTTTGTCTACCAATGCCCCTTGTGTTTTCACGCCTGGCCATCCACGACCACCGTGATCAGAACAACCGCCTTGGTGGCACCCGCCCCCACTCCACTCCGAATTTGAACACAACGCTGCGTTTGAAGACTACATGGTTTTAACAAGAAGTAAATCATACAGTACAAATTGCGGATATATAAATAGTACCTACGTTTTAGATAGATAGTTTTTTATTTAAAAAAAAGGATAAAAGATGCTGTAAGAATGGTGAGAGGTAAATTGTATAACATCTCGAAATTTTGTTATTTCCCTTCACATCACCTATTCAAAGGAGAGATTTAAAAATAAAAAATAAGGCAAAGAGAAATGGGTAGGCCTACTGGATGCATACGTAGCAAGGATTTCAGAAAGAAGAATACAATATTCGCCAGTCTTCTAAAACAAAGTATAAACACCATGTCACGGCAAACTTGAGGCCGCGTAATGTACAGCTTCTCGTTTCCTCACCCCAGTTTGCTCAGCGTCCAAACTGACGAAAGACTATCCTGCACGCTTTCAATCTCTCACTCGACCCCACCCACGTCACTGCCCCCATGCCCCCCCCCCCCCCCCTTCAAAACTGGGCCAATAACCGTGACCTGGCCTAATTGTCAAGTTCATTGCCTCGTTCGTTGCCTCGATTCTTCCCCAGTCTCCGGTTTCCTTCTCCCCGGCTTCTATTTGTAGACCCACATCGTGGTCCACATTTCTCTCTCTCTCTCTCTCTCTATCTCTCTCTCTCTCTCTCTCTCTCATCCCCCTCTACTTTGCCTGCGTTCAATTCGTCAGGACAAATATAAACAGAAGCGCACGTACGCTTGCTCGTCAGTAGCCTCCGTCCCAGCCGCGGTGAATCACTATGACTGTCCGACAATGACCAAAATCAGGAGAATATATTGGATATTGGATATTTGATACCATTTCCACAAGGCCGTGTTCATTATCAACGATTATGTGTCAAGCAATCTTCCTGCAAAACGTACACATCATTATCTGTGGCTGGGGTAAGGTAGTTCGGAATGCCTGAGTCATTACCTTCTCGACCATTCGCTTTCCAGGGCCATGTTGCATACAGGTTTTTACTTATTGCAACCTACCATTACTTGTATAAGTAATTACCATGGCAATGCGTGCAATAATGCGACCTCATTGGCTGTTACCATGGCCGTTATCATTGATGGTGACATACAATAATTGAAAAGCGATATGCAACATGGCCCAGGTAGGGCATGAGAGCGACACACAGGCAGAAATGAGAGAGAGAGAGAGAGAGAGAGAGAGAGAGAGAGAGAGAGAGAGAGAGAAATGCGGTCATATCAGAGATAAACGTGTAGAGAGGACACATTGTGCAAGATTTGTATGAATAAAGAAACAGCATTACCTTCCCTGTGCGAAAGATTAATAAGCGAAAAAATGTAAGGGAAATTGAGGGCGCAGACATATTCGAAATAATGAACAATGAGTGAACAACCGTCTCCGCCAGGAATCGAACATTCTTAATACGCAACTTCATTAAAGCCCCCCCCCCCCCCCCCGACATCCAAACGTATGTTGACATCTGTTCATGCAAATTAGTATGTATTACAAAATCACTATCTGTTAAAGTAAAATATATGATATATCTTAAAATGTTTTTGTTCCAAGCACTTGTGTGACCCACCTCGAAAATATTCTCCAGATCAAGATTTCTATCATGACATCATCAAAGGTAGGAATTAGCTGTACAAGAGATATAATGTATGCATAACTAGTCATTGGCATGCCTACCTCCACCTGCTAACAATCGCATCACATGTCTTCACACAATACCACCTAACATGCCTAACAACCTTTCATATGATCATATTATCGTTGCTATGTCAGAAATGTCCCAGCTTATGTCAAGGAAGAAACAATAACTTTTTATTTATAGATCAAACATGCGATACTATTATAAGCAATTGCAGATAGTCGTTTCCAATTAATAGTTATGTGAATAAATGTTGTTGAGCTTATTGTATTTGATGATGGCACGATGGGAATCCCGAGCTGGGGGATTTGTCAGAGGCGGGGCTTAGCAATGCTGATGAAAATAGAGAAAATATGTTTTAAGATATGTGACATATTTACATTGAAGAGTTAGCAATTTTGTATGAAAGTAATAATATCCATCAACAGAAGTCAACATACTTTTCGATGTCAGGGAACCTTTAAAAGGATAGTTCATCCTGATTTTGTTTTTGTTTCAATAAAAGCAGACATATTAGTGAAGGTTTGATAAGAACGTTATGATCTTTTAAAGTTTTGATTTTGTGACGTCACGTGCGAGGTGCTCTCCCATACGTTGTGTAAATTTGTTTTGTCTAAAATGTGCATTTTCTAGAAAAGAAAATGCATCCTTGTACCTGTGCATTTGATACATCATCAGAAATACGATTTTACACACATACCTGTATGAACAAAAATAATTCAGTTGTCAAAAACAGAACAAAAAGAGTAATTTATGTAATTATATTGTACACAACACCATATGGGAGAGCACCTCGCACGTGACGTCACAAAATTGAAATTTCAAAATCTAATAAATTTCTTTTTCTTTGACCGATTTTCGTCAAACCTTCACTAATATTATATTTCTTTCATGTTTCTGCTTTTATTGAAACCAACTTCTTTTCAGGGTGAACTATCCCTTTAACCAATAGGCCGCGGAGACACTTTACTTGACTGGCAGACATCCACTCACTTTGTGTGTTATGTAATTAATCGACCGTAAGGGACATTATTTCCCTGGGCAACAAATCCCTACAGACCGACGGATAAAAGCGACATTATATTCATCAGAGACTTGTCAAATAATGCTAGACATCGATTACAAAAAGCCCTCCATATATTTCAACTTGACTTAATTTTGAATTCAAATCTTTACACATTGAGTAGGAGTGTGTACATACATAAAACATGCGATATCTTAAACATACATCTGCATTTCTGTATATTTATAACTGAGATTGAAGACAGAAGAGAAATACATTTGCTTGGTGATTCAAAAGTAGAACTGTTTTGCTTTTTTGAGCGATGTAACTTTCCGATTTCCCAAGGGAGCCATGCCATATGATCACAAATGCGAATATTATATTGACATGATCATGATGATGGTTAAACAATTCAATGCAGTAAACAAATTGGTGATTTTTTTCTTTACAAGTGCGCTCTGGGAAGTAGCGAACGTTGAAGTCTTTAACATGGCTTTGCACGTCGAGAGAACCTGCGATTGTATGGATAGCTTCTCTTTGGACTCGAAAACGAGAATACGGAGAAAATGCATTCCCTATTCAAATCCACTTACAATTAGCTGAGTGACGTAAATGAGCTCTGGCCATTATTACGAAACAAAATATTGGAATGCAGTTCATATAGTTCAGATAGTTCATATTCTGATGCTTTTGCAACCATAAGATTGTCGTGACGTATGTCAGTAAGCTTTTTTTTATCATTGCTAAATGAGAATGAACGCGTAAGATATGAAAGGGCGCATAAAAAAAATAGGAAGAGAGAGAGAGAGAGAGAGAGAGAGAGAGGGGGGGGGGGGGGGGGGGGTAGAACCACACCTTATTCGTGTTAACACGTTATCCTGTTAATTTATTGAGACTTTCCACAGTGCCCTGGCAAAGATCACAATACAATATCAAAGACACGTGACGTACTTGATATTACAACTTAGAATATGATAAAGACATATCTGAATAAAGACTTAACGAGATGAAATGATCAGTACACAATGTAAGTAATTAACACCGTGCGTTGACTACGTTACCAGCTACACATTCCTTAATCACCAGTTGAAAATTATCTTCGAATTTCCCTAAATATATGTAAATATACAAGACGTGGATTTACCGAAGCACAATTTCTTATCACATTATTTTTTTTCTCCAGAATCCTAACTGAGAAAGAGATGAAATTGATACGTGTCTGCTGTATATATATGTAGCGAGCCTGGGAGACAATCCCGGACCTACCACGACACCCCGTTCCATCAAACTACATCCAACAGGAACGCATTCATAAATTGAAGAGTTTCTTCCCCCTCCCTTTGTGGGCGCCTAAAACGATTTATTATGTTTTCTTGGCCATCGCCCTAGATCGGGCGCGCAAGCTGTCAGAGCGTTACACCTGTCTATCATGCCAGGCCGCCGAACCAAGGGGGAAAAAAGCCCAATCTCAATTTCTGCTAAATATTCCTCGCGACGATTTTTCTTCCTCTTTCTCTTACCGTTACTCCACACAGCTCTTCCTCTTCCATCTTTATTCCTCTCGGCATCCTCGTTTTGCTCCTCTCCTCCCGCCTCTCTCTTTCTGCCTCTCTCCTTTCGACACTCTCCGCGGCCTAATTTCTTCCCCCCGCCGTCTGTCTCAATGGCAGTAAATCGGGGACACGCTTTCTAGAGTTACCTTCGCGGCACAGATCCCCGATGAAAAGATGTCAAAATACAAGGGGAGTCAAAAAAGCGAACAGCGAGCGAGCGGGAGAGCGAGGCAGAGCGAGCGATGCCGCGATGGATGATGATCATGATGATGCGACGAAGACTGAGACCGAATTACGTCACGAGCGGGCATCTTGCCTCGCTATCGCCAAACAATTCGACCCCTTAGGTCGTCGCTTACCTTACCGCGCGTCTCGGACAACATCTTGAGTGAGAGTTATTCGATGTTGTTTTCGGTGTACCTTCGTCATCAGCCGCGTGCGTTCCATGTTATAACCCACTGGCGCCCCCATTTCGTTCTTGATAATACATGTGACCTTTGAGCAAAGTCGCTAGGATACGACAGGTAAAACACGACAATACCAAAAGGTGAATATTAATCATAACAACCCGCAAGGGATTACGTAATTCTTTTCCCCATATTTTCTTTCGAATCCTGGCAGTGAACAAAGGTGTTCGATTTTTTCATATTTCTAAATAATGATGTTTCAGGGACATGACTATATCAGCAGAACAAAGAATCGGTCTAGAAAGATGGAGTGGTAAACATCACACGATGCTGTGCTATAAGTATTAGTATAGCCTATACCTGAGATCTCTGTGTGCATAATGACCCAATTGTGAACAAAAGCCACTACCATGTCTACGTGAGCAATTACAGCACAGGTTTTCTTTTGCAATGTTCTATTGGATTTCATGGTACAATTTCAGCAGGATTTAATATGATAAATCAGCAGACGCAATACGTTGACTTAGCTCTTCTCCTCAACAGATATGACCCGAGTAATAGGTTACACACGTCAATCGCAAAAGATATATCGTATTGTGCGTGTGTATTTGCATGATTTGTGTGTGTGTGTGTGTGTGTGTGTGTGTTTGTATATATACATGATATGCATGTGTGTGATTGGATGAATATATCATGAACGCAGGTTTATTGACCTGAACAAATGAAAGCGAAATTATTACGGATGACATTGCCATACATTTCAGAGACCTCGGATTTTATTTTTGGCTTATTCTGTCTTAAGAGAGATTATAAAATCATGTTAACGTCATCATCTCCATGCCCGCCCCTCCCTCCTCCTCCTCCTCCCCCTTCCTTCCATTATATTTCGCATACTGTCACTGCCTGCCTCTCTCTTGCCCCCCCCCCTCTCTGTCTATACCCCTCTCCAACTGCACAATATCGTTCCTATCGTTTCTTTTCCGTCTCTCATCCTCACACATCGCTGTTTGTCTTTTCGCATGACAAATTTCTCAATTTTCTACCCGCATTACTTTCCCCTACACCCTCTGCCCAGTCGTACATGTCGCTCCACACCAAAGCTGACATAACTCCTCTAAATTATCACCCACTCTCTTCCTCCCCTCTTCCCTCATTTCCCCCTCTTGTCCTTACCATTCAAATGAGTTGTGATTCACCCTCATAATCATCAGATATCGTTTTTATATGCACTCATCCACATAGCGATTTCTATACGCGGACACTTCGCTTTCACGACGGCAGACGACAGGGCATTTTCTTCCCCTGTGTGAATATTTTATGCCACGTCCATTTTCCCGCCGAGGCGCACGCTACTCGTGTGCTCCAGCCATCCCGCCATGTTAGTGCGATCATACATAAACAGGGCGATATTCTAGTTATAGCGGTGTCATTGACTCGGCGTGTCCTCATTTTGAGCGGCTATCACCCGCCATATCTGTGCTTCATCTCTCTCCGTCTCCCTCTCCCCCCCCCCCCTCTCTCTCTCTCTCTCTCTCTCTCTCTCTCTCTCTCTCTCTCTCTCCTCCCCCCCCCTCTCTCTCCCTCCCTCCCTCCCCCCCTCTCTCTCTCTCTCTCTCTCTCTCTCTCTCTCTCTCCTTCTCTCTACTCGCTCGCCCTCTTCTCTTTCTCTCTCACCCTTCCCCACTTTCTGCCCGTTTCCCCTCTGCCCGAGGCGCCTGCGGGCCATTTCTGGCGATGAATTCGCTCTAAAATACATCTTCCACTATCATCTAGTCTCATCAGCAAAGACCCATTGATAGAGAGGGGGAGAGCGTGAACATATCATCAATCATTTCTTTGTGGAAAATAAATTACTGTTACCATGGTTACAGCCCATTTCATGTTACATGAGCAATGTTCGGTTTTTCAGAAAATACGTTACAAAACATCAACCTGCTTAAATAATCAAAAGTAATTAGTTTCTTACGTCAGAAACCTTAAAGAATCCATGATTCGAACAATAAAAGCTTCTCCTAATGCCACATAATTCATGGACTTTTCATTTGTTGCAAAGAGAAGATACTCTCTACGGTCTTGGTGATATAGCAGTTACAACTATAGTCGCTTATTACGGCATTTTACCATTTGAATTCCCTCTGCGGCGCCATTTCATAGATCACGTGGTCAAAACGCGTACGCACATCTAGTGGCGCCCTCGAATCTTCATCTGTATCATGCTACACCTGCACGACGAATAAACGCACACGTGTCGATATACACTTGTCTCCCAGGCCGAAAATAATTATACTTAATTTCAATACCCATCTATAAATGCTTTGCAAATTCAAACTGAATTTCAACATCATACTTCGAAATATTGTTTTTGATGATTTAAGGTATTATTTCAAAGTTATGGATATAAGAGCGTCGCAGGCGAATTACAGGATGTTTGCAACAATAATGAGACGTTTTGGTCTATAGATTTGTCAAGTATAGGAGTTAACACTTCACCTTTCAAAAGTGGCACTGGTACATTGAAAAGAAAAAGGATAGGACAAGAATTAATGATGTATAGCTTTTAGAAGGAACAAGCACTTAGCTAACCAAGGAGTGAACAAGTGCTGGACAGGCTGATAAGCACGTGACCAGGTGTGTATTCTTAAACTCCGCAATAGATTTATGTCTAAACTCCCGAAGATAAAATGACCTTCACATGCGGCATCCTCAAGTTATTTTGACTAATGATATTGATCACCTGCTGTGACAAATCATAACTGTCTTTCTATCTCTCCTTGCATAAATATAGCTCATATATCATATGCATATACACGTTTACGTTCATACAAATTTAAGCTTATTCCCCGGCATAACATCCCGACCTTTTATTGTTACTTCCCTTTTCTACATACCCCCCAAAATGTTCTCCACATTTTCAAAGTAAAAAGACAACTTTTCTGATATATCGTTTTCGGAATATAACCATTGAGCGGTAATACGGTCCTACATAATTACTGCTCGCCCCAGTTTTCTGACAACAGACTATTTAACCAACCAGTCTACTTAAACACCGATAACTGATTATTATACCCGCACAAACCTACCGAACGCGGACCTCTCCCGTCAATGCTTGTTTGAATGAAACAAAACATCAACAAATAATGTCCGCTCAAATACATATCCTTTTATAATTAATGTTGTTTTTTCCATTGTTGTTCTTGTTGACCGGTTTCCCTAATACAACCGCGTGCCAAATATCCATTCAGACGCTCATAATGGTATTGATTGCATGAATAAACCACTGACCTACTTGTGAAAACGGCGTGCATGTTGCGCGAAATAAAAATGACACAATTAATAATTCACATCCATTGAAGCGGTATTCTAGACATGGCAAAGGAAAGGGAAATAAAAGCATGTCCCCATTAAAAAAGTACATCATACTGGAAATTTAATGATTAGGTCGGACCTGCGGGAAAGTGCACGTGTTTGTGAATTCATTTCATGCCCACGTGGTGTTCGGATGCCCTTCCCAAAGTAAACCTAACAAGGTGGAAAGTTTAGTGTTAAGACTCTCAGTGCCAAGCCAGGAAAAAGCCATAGATAACAAGCGCCCACAGTACCAGGGTGTGTGTGTGTGTGTGTGGGGGGGGGGGGGGGGTGGGGGGGGGGTATTCGCATTGAGACATATTTCTGGTCTTCGATATTCTTTGTAGGTTTACGATGTGAGAGTGTGTTTACGAATGCAACATTTTTCGGAAGCAATTACGCATGTACAATACAAGTGATACAAATACACCCCCCCCAAAAAAAAAAAAATCATATTTTCATATAGTTTTATGTTCTTATGCTCTTTTGTAGGTAGATGAGTAAATATTCACTTAAGTCGAAGTTGCATCATGGAAGTAATATAACGAACGATATCGATTGGTAGAAAGCAAAGAATTAGTTCACTTTTGTCTTTCTATTTAATATGTTGACATTGGGGTACATAATTATACACACAGTACTTCTTCACCTACTACGACATCAGGTAACATTATTGAAAAATGTAACCACTTCTTTCTCGGGTAGATCTAGTCAGCTAAATTGGAAACCGTGATGAATTTTAGAACGTCGTTTTACTCTTGTCCTTGCCCTCTGGCAACGTAGCCTAACATATGCCCGCCCTTCTAACTGTCGTGGCGCCTCTGTTCAAATACATTTCTTTTATCATACAATTTATCAGGTTCCACCCACGCAATGACCGATATCGGATGGAAATTAAAAAGGTTGTCCATTATTGTACCAGACGTGGTATTTATCAAAATGAGGATCAAGATTAGGAACATTAACATGAAGAAAAATGCATGACTAGAAAACGAAAAAGAAAACAAGTGGAATCATTTTTTTTAAAGCAAAAAAACAGGGATTTAAGAGGGTTAGAATGGGAGGCAGTTAGCGGGAGTTTATTTTTCTGTGGGTTGACAGGCCTGCACAAATCCTCTAGAAACCACGGCGTCTCGCCAATGGCTAAAACATTTGATGACGTCACACTGCTCACGGAAGATATCCATCAGACAGAGCAACAATTTCTGGTGAATCAGATGAAAATGGGCAGACCATCATTATTAGCCAGCTAATTTTAGCTTTTGGTACGCGAGAGAGCGCGCGGATGTTCTTTCAACTAAAAAAAAAAAAAAAAAAAAATCAATTTTCCAGCGATTTTCTTGCTTCAGAGAACAGGGGACGTGTTAACGGAAGCTGCAAAACTAAATTACAAGAAACAAAGAAAATGGTTTACTATTATTATTTCTTCCGTTTTCGGCGCCTAAGATTGAAATAGTCCTTTGTGCACTTTAAACCCAAATAATAGCAAAACGAATCCCTGAGTGGGTGATAAAGAACAGACAGCGCCCACTCTTTAAGTGAAGATCAAAAGTGCAAACTCAACATTAACAATCAGCAGGTCACGATTGTTCTTAAAAGCTTTTCCAGGCTTTTCCCCTTTTCTCTCTACGTAACAGGAAGCAAATTGCTATAAGCAGAGTCTCCAACAAATTGTAATACCTCTCATCAAGTCCGTAACACATACGTGAAGATTTGGTAACATATGTCACATTTTATGAAATCAAGATGCAATCGCTTTTACGCGTGTGTGTATATGCGCGTTTGTGGACATAATGCGTGTGAGTGCACGACTGTGTGTATGCGTGTGCGTGTGAAAGTACTTATTTGTTTGAATGATTTTCTTCAGTGTCACAACTGCACATAAAAACAATTATGGTGTGGTGGTTTTCTAAAAAGCAAGCAATAAATTTATATTCCCCTCTCAAGTTTCTTTTCCCTGACTAAAATAATATCGCCACTACCAAATAAAGCTTGAGGCTAGATTGGAATGATATTAATTAAGTGGTTATTGACATGGGCGTATCAAACTAAAAGGGGTCGGTGATTTCGTCTATTGCAGATTTTTCATCCTGGTGTATACGTTGAGGAACACGATACGATTACAAGTACCTGCACATAAGAAGGTTTATTACCCTTTTCGAATGATAAAAGCAATAAATCATAGCTTTTGATGAAAGCGTTAACTCAGCAGAACGTAAAAATATATTGTACATACATATACATATACATATACATATACGTATATATATACATATGTTTATACAAACATATATTGTTTTAATGTAAATGCAGACATGTAATATTAGTCTTGTTTTGAAACAAAAGTACGCACAAATTAAAAGTTCAGTTTCCATGTTGATTAGAAAGGTGTCTCGTTATCTCACATATTATGTAATCAAAGATCAGGTTAACCATATTGTTCTTCTGCTTACAATTGTTCATGACTATCACTGTTCTTCATTTGTAGCACTCGTATTTTTTCCTTCGAATTAAAAAAAAATAATAGACGGTGGTGTGGGATCCTGGTGAAATGTTTCACTACAGGTATTCCATTTTTCTCGGGAATTGAATTGAAGGAAGGATTTTTTTAAAAGGAAAACACGTTTCTAAGTATGATAAAAGTGGCATTTCTTGTTTATATTAACAATCTACGAACTGCAATGAAAAAATGGGAACTAAATCAAACAATTGGTACCGATGTTACCACTAACACGCGCCAATTCTAAAGTTATTCCACCTTGTCATTATTACTTCCATAGTAAAACTACTGTGTAAACAGAGAACGATGCAACACGGCTGACATTGTTTTGGGTTTTTAATGAAAAGTGCGAAGAAGCAAAATAGGGGTTTCTGAATTAGTTCAGGACTTAGCAGAGAGATTTTAAGAATCAAAACGCACGAAGTAAAAGCATTGACAGCGTAGTTCGTTTATCCGACACAACGAAGGTTAGGATAAGAGATTTACTGGCGGAATCTGCGGATTTTCCGTTCTCATGACATCGGTCCCGCTGGTGATCCGATGTTCAGGAGCGATTTAACCCACAAAAAGAAGCCCAAACCCTAAAAGATTACGCATTTATGAAGATCGAAATGAGAGCGGATCGTGAAGGGAGGTGGCTTTTAGGGAAGGGGGGTAAATCAGAGAGCTCAGCGAATGTTTAGAGATGATTTTATGAAGGGGAAAGAATGCTTGCTTATCATTTTTAACTGCAAGGCCACATGGCAGGGAATTTCCTCTTGCAGACATATGTGTGTGTGTGTGTGTGTACGTCCGAATGTGTTTTTTGCGCTTTATGTGTGATGTGTTTATATGTGTGTATGTGTTGACTCTGTAAATGTGAGCTTCTTTTATCATACAACTAGATGTAGACAGAGGAAGAAAATATAACTTACTTTTAGAGGCACAATATTCATAAAATGGTTTGTTCCTTCTTTTATGAAAGATCAAACTTTTAGCACTCGCACTCGAATTATGCACTAATTGTAGATAACGTTTGTGCAATGTTTGAATGTATGCTGGTGAAAAATAAATCGTGGGAAGGGGCAATAGTGAACAAAATTATTGAACGACGTGCATACAAGGAACAACAGAGGGGAAAGCGGATAAACATTTAGGATAGACAACGACGGTGTACGGGATAAATAATGTATCTCAAGAAAAAAAACCAGAAAGATAGACAAGAGGCTGAAGAATTATATCGAGGAAAAGGATGATATAAACATGAAATACAGATATATGTAAGAAAGTAAGAGGAGAGAGCAAGGCCAGCGGGGAAAGAGATAGAAGAGAGAAATACAAATCAAAAGAGAAAGAGATAGAAGAGGGGTACATATATATATTTTTTCACGGTTTGAAGAAGCATAAAGGCTATTGTATAATTCATAGGGGGTGGGGGGGGGGGGGGGGGGCGTCATTGCACGGGTTAACCATGTTAACTCGCCCGGATACCACTTTTGTTCCACCGACGCGCATTCAACTTGCCTATACCTATCATAGGAAGGTGAAAAATATTGCAGGAAATGACAAACCCTATATATATACAGAATTGACATGCCGAAGATGGAGG
>OZ022588.1:13976811-14061134 GCA_963669155.1 Arbacia lixula | reverse complement strand
ACACGTCATTTCTCGATGAGTGTGTGTATGGACCGCGAAGGCAGAGACTAAAGAGTGAGTTTCTTATGCGCTCTGCAATATATTTTGTTTATCTCCTCGTAATTGTGCATAACAGTTCGAATATGGATGAGCAATTAAGACCTCGTACACTTGTGCATATTGATTCAATTCAAGGCGTATACATGATCTGCCACAGAGACATGAAGAGAACAGGGGGGGGGGGGGGCAACATCGCAAGCCTCAAAGTGCCCCTTCATAATATAAAACGGTAAAAACAATGAACAATTGTACTTTATTTTTTTCTCATCACATTTCCCCTCAAACAACATTACAACAGTCAATCAAAAAACAGTCATAATCCCATATGTCTAAAAATACGAATGCAAATTGACTGTAAATAATATCATATCTTTACGTTCACACACACGCATACATTTTCTTGATAATTCGTGAATAAGATGAGGGCTTTGCCGGTAAGCCCGGCGTCATGTCGGCAAAAGAAAGAGCAATCACAATAGAAGAGCACCGTGCACAGCAGAATAATACTTTTCGGTCTTACAGGGATAATTCACCCTGAACATAAGTTGATATCAATAAGAGCAGAAAAAATGAAAGAAACATTGTAGTGAAGATTTGACGAAAATCAAAGGATAAGGAAGTTATGATCTTTTGAAATTTCAAATGTGAGGGGCTCTCCCATATGCTGTGTGCAGTTTAATTTTTTTTTTTATCCATGTATTTGTGTAAAAACGTGTTTCTAATGATATATCGTATGCGCAGGTAACAGGATTATCTTTTTGAAAAAAAATGCACATTTTCAAAAGAAAAATTGTACATGGATTTCTCTTTGATTCCTAAGATGCCACAGACCGCTGGATGATTTGGGGTTTTTTGCGAGTATTTTGCACAAAAACACAATAAGACGCACAGAAATTGAGGGAAAGATATACCCCTAGATACAATATTATAACGTTGACTTTATCGATAGATATTATGAAAGAATTACACTCTACGCTAAGGACGTACTATTCCACATCAAAATATATTTCCCGTTCAGACGGGTAACATTAGAGACGTGTACAACGTACGTATTTTCAACTACACACGTACAAAAAGTCGTGTCCGCTCATCCCCATGTCGGCCTATTACCTTGTACTAAAAAAAATCTACCAGTGCTTTAGCGCAAATTCATGCATATGAAATATCATATGAATAAGTTTGTTATTTCGAAAGGCCAAGGTAGACAGGATGCAATCGCGAATGCAAATTTTAATTGTGAAGAACAGCTGCTGCCGGTCATGAATAACAAGAGGCAACATTGAACCTCGTTTAAAATTATGGAAATCCAGTTTTTTCATCATGCTTAGCGTAATGAAATAAACACGCGATCGATTTACTGCAGATTCGCAAAATCTGTTTTCTTTCCATTTTCCTTCTTACTTTTTTTTGACTTCCTCTTAACATTATCTTTGTTTCATCTTCTTCTTCTTCTTCTTCTTCTTCTTCTTTTTCTTCTTCTTCTTCTTCTTCTTCTTCTTCTTCTTCTTCTTCTTCTTCTTCTTCTTCTTCTTCTTCTTCTTTTTCTTCTTCTTCCTCTTCTTCTTTTTATTCTTCCCCTTCTTCTTCTTCTTCACGAGGCAAAGAAAAATGGATGAACTACTTGTGGCAAAAATATTTATAGCCTCATTATAATCATCAATTTTTCACGATTCGTTTAATTCATATTTTTGTTTACACATAACCCTATGGGGAAATATTTACAGGCTGTGACCTGATTGGTGTAAGGACATTTCATGCAGCGCACTCCTGTCGTAGAGGTCGGAATTTGTCCATGCGCAGCTGCAGTTTTCGTTCTTTCACAACGTTGGTCATGCCGATGTTATTACGGACGGGGCCACGTTGCATATATGTTTTCAATTATTGTAACTTACCATCAATGGTAGCTACCACGATAACAGGATGCAAGAATGAGAGTTTATTGGTTGTTGCCAAGGTAGTTACCATTGATGGTAAGTTACAATAATTGAAAACCTATAACATGGCCCTGATCGTGTAATCAAATGCCGTGAAGATTTTGCCCGTTCTGGGCAATTTTGCAAATATAGATCGGCGAAATATTTGGAACATGAGGCACAGCATTATTCAACATTTTCCTCACGGGGAATCGAGCCCGGGGCTGAGGCTTAAAGGGAAAGTCCGCCTTAAATTAAGATGGTTTTGATAAAACCCTAACCATGAAAGAAATACATTAGTGCAGGTTTTACAAAAATCTGTCAAAGGATAACAAAGTTATGAATTTTCGAATTCTTTATTTCTTGCCAGCAACCCGGATGTATTATTCTTTGTTGAAAATATCCATTTTCTCAAATGAATATATACCATTTTATTTGTGCATTTACTTTATCATTAGATACACGTTTTCACACACACACACACACACACACACACACACACACACACACACAAATATAAGCACATCTCTTTGAAAAAGATTTATTCCTTCATCAAATAACAGAAAATGGGAAATTGATGGAATCATATAGCAGACAACATATGGGACGGTTGCTCGCAAAGGACGTCACAGATATAATCTTTAGAACAAGTTTTTTTTTATCCTTTGACGGATATTCGTCAAACCTTCACTAATACGTTGTTTACATTTTCCTGCTCAAATTAAAATAAAATGATCTTCAGGGTAAGCTTTCCCTTTAATATATCTCTTCTTCTTTTGCATTGTTAATAATTCCATCCCTACTCCATCCACACACACATACTCAAGATCCTAACCGGCGGTAAGAATGATAAATCCGACCAAGGTTGATAGGAAGAAAATCATTCCTAAAAAAAAATAGCTGGCAAGATAAGGGATAGTTTTGGTCACTTGCATCGTGCAAGCAACCATACATTTAGTCACTAGATTGCACATTTAATTAGCATTGAAGGTACAATAATAGCAATCGGCGTGAGTACACCATAGTTACTGTTGTTTTCTTTCTGGGAAACTCGTGAGGAAATGCGTGACAATATAGCACCAGTCCACCATATGGTTTTCTTCTCATTCTTTATCTTTGTCTGTTCTTTTAAGCGAGAGAAGAAAATAAAACAAGGTTATGTATTATTTTATTCATTCATATTATATTTCATTATCATTAGCATCCTTATAATTATCAATATATTTTTCGTGTTTTTCCGGTTTTTTTTTTTTTGTTTGTTTATTGTTTGTTTTTTGTTGGGGGTAGGGGGCGTTCCTTATATTCGAATTCAGATAAACACATTTATGAAGAAGATCTATATTTGAACAAAGAGGAAGAGAGAGAGAAAGAGAGAGAGAGAGAGAGAGAGAGAGAGGGGGGGGGGGGAGGGGGGTTGCCCCTTTTCACGACATACATTACCGCCGTCTGTGCGTGACCCCTTTCCCCAGTCTATGCGATGAAGGCCAGGTTGACTTTGTCTTCCAATGCCCCTTGTGTTTTCACGCCTGGTCATCCGCGACCACCGTGATCAGGACAACCGCCTTGGTGGCACCCGCCCCCACCCCACTCCGAACTTGAACACAACACTGCGTTTGAAGACTACATGCTTTTAACAAGTAGTAAATCATACAGTACAAATTGCGGGTATATAATTAGTACCTACGTTTTAGATAGATAGGTTTTTTTTTTCATTTTTGAAAAAAGATAAAAGAAGCTGTAAGAATGGTGAGAGGTAAATTGTATAACATATCGAAAGTTTGCTATTCCCCTTCACGTCACCTATTCAAAGGAGAGATTTAAAAAAAGAAAAGGAAAATAAAAATGGGTAGGCCTACTGGATGCATACGTAGCAAGGATTTTCGGAAAGAAGAATAAAATATTCGCCAGTCTTCTAAAACAAAGCATAAACACCACGTCACGGCAAACTTGAGGCCGCGTAACGTACAGCTTCTCGTTTCCTCACTCCAGTTTGCTCAGCGTCCAAACTGACGAAAGACTATCCTGCACGCTTTCAATCTCTCACTCGACCCCACCCACGTCACTGCCCCCATGCCCCCCCCCCCCCCCCCCCCCTTCAAAACTGGGCCAATAACCGTGACCTGGCCTAATTGTCAAGTTCATTGCCTCGTTCGTTGCCTCGATTCTACCCCAGTCTCCGGTTTCCTTCTCCCCGGCTTCTATTTGTAGACCCACATCGTGGTCCACATTTCTCCCTCTCTCTCTCTCTCTCTCTCTCTCTCTCTCTCTCTCTCTCTCTCTCTCTCTCTCTCTCATCCCCCTCTACTTTGCCTGCGTTCAATTCGTCAGGACAAATATAAACAGAAGCGCACGTACGCTTGCTCGTCAGTAGCCTCCGTCCCAGCCGCGGTGAATCACTATGACTGTCCGACAATGACCAAAATCAGGAGAATATATTGGATATTGGATATTTGATACCATTTCCACAAGGCCGTGTTCATTATCAACGATTATGTGTCAAGCAATCCTCCTGCAAAACGTACACATCATGATCAGTGACTGGGGTACGGTAATTCTGAATGCCTGAGTCATTACCTTCTCGACCATTCGCTTTACAGGGCCATGTTGCATACAGGTTTTCACTTATTGCAACCTACCATTACTTGTATAAGTAATTACCATGACAACGCGTGCAATAATGCGACCTCATAGGCTGTTACCATGGTAGTTATCATTGATGGTAAGATACAATAATTGAAAAGCGATATGCAACATGGCACAGGTAGGGCAGAAAGGAGAGAGAGAGGGAGAGAGAGAAAGAGAGAGAGAAAGAGAGAATGCGGTCATAATTATGAGAGATAACCGTGTAGAGAGGATATATTGTGCAAGATTTGTATGAATAAAGAAACAGCATTACCTTCCTTGTGCGAAAGATTAATAAGCGAAAAAATGTAAGGAAAATTGAGGGCGCAGAAATATTCGAAATAATGAACAATGAGTGAACAACCGTCCCCGCCAGGAATCGAACATTCTTAACACGCAACTTCATTAAAGCCCCTCCCCCCCCCCCCCCCCCGACATCCAAACGTATGTTGACATATGTTCATGCAAATTAGTATGTATTACAAAATCACTATCTGTTAAAGTAAATTATATAATATATTTTAAGATGATTTTTTCCAAGCACTTGTGTGCCCCACCTCGAACAAAATATTCTCCAGATCAAGATTTCTACCATGACATCATCAAAGGTTGAAATTACCAGTACAAGAGGCATAATGTATGCATAACTAGTCATTGGCATGTCTACCTCCACCTGCTCACAATAGCATCACATGTTTTCACACAATACCACCTAACATGCCTAACAACCGTTCATATGATCATATTATCGTTGCTATGTCAGAAATGTCCCAGCTTATGCCAAGGAAGAAACAATAACTTTGCATTGTATATCAAACATGTGATGCTATTATAAGCAATTGCAGATAGTCGTTTCCAATGAATAGTTATGTGCATAAATGTTTCTATTGTTGAGCTTATTGTATTTGATGATGTCACGATGGGAATCTTGAGCTGGGGGATTTGTCAGAGGCGGGGCTCAGCAATGCCGATGAAAATAGAGAAGATATGTTTTAAAATATGTGACATATTTACATTGAAGAGTCAGTAATTTTGTATGAAAAGTAATAATATCCATCAACAGAAGTCAACATACATTTCATCCTGATTTTGTTTTTGTTTCAATAAAAGCAGACATATTAGTGAAGGTTTGATAAGAAAGTTATGATCTTTTAAAGTTTTGATTTTGCGACATCATGTGCGAGGTGCTCTCCCATATGTTGTGTAAATTTGTCTTGTCGAAAATGTGCATTTTCTAGAAAAGAACATGCATCCTTGTACCTGTGCATTTGATACATCATCATAAATACGATTTTACGCACATACCTGTATGAACAAAAATCATTCAGTTGTCAAGAACAGAACAAAAAGAGTAATTTATGTAATTGTATTGTACACAACACCATATGGGAGAGCACCTCGCACGTGACGTCACAAAATTTAAATTTCAAAATCTAATAAATTTCTTTTTCTTTGACCGATTTTCGTCAAACCTTCACTAATATTATATTTCTTTCATGTTTCTGCTTTTATTGAAACCAACTTATTTTCAGGGTGAATTATCCCTTTAACCAATAGGCCGCGGAGACACTTTACTTGACTGGCAGACATCCACTCACTTTGTGTGTTATGTAATTAATCTACCGTAAGGGAAATTATTTCTCTGGGCAACAAATCCCGACAGACAGACGGATAAAAGCGACATTATATTCATCAGACTTGTCAAATAATGCTAGACATCGATTACAAAAAGCCCTCCATATATTTCAACTTGAATTAATTTTGAATTCAAATTTTTACACATTGAGTAGGAGTGTGTACATACATAAAACATGTGATATCTTAAACATACATCTGCAGTTCTGTATATTTATAACTGAGATTGAAGACAGAAGAGAAATACATTTGCTTGGTGATTCAAAAGTAGAACTGTTTTGCTTTTTTGAGCGATGCAACTTTCCGATTTCTGAAGGAAGCCATGCCATATGATCACAAATGCGAATATTATATTGACATGATCATGATGATGGTTAAACAATTCAATACAGTAAACAAAATGGTGATTTTTTTCTTTACAAGTGCGCTCTGGGAAGTAGCGAACATTGAAGTCTATAACATGGCTTTGCACGTCGAGAGAACCTGCGATTGTATGGATAGCTTCTCTTTGGACTCGAAAACGAGAATACGGAGAAAATGCATTCCCTATTCAAATCCACTTACAATTAGCTGAGTGACGTAAATGAGCTCTGGCCATTATTACGAAACAAAATATTGGAATGCAGTTCATATAGTTCAGATAGTTCATATTCTGATGCTTTTGCAACCATAAGATTGTCGTGACGTATGTCAGTAAGCTTTTTTTTATCATTGCTAAATGAGAATGAACGCGTAAGATATGAAAGGGCGCATAAAAAAAATAGGAAGAGAGAGAGAGAGAGAGAGAGAGAGAGAGAGAGAGGGGGGGGGGGGGGGGTAGAACCACACCTTATTCGTGTTAACACGTTATCCTGTTAATTTATTGAGACTTTCCACAGTGCCCTGGCAAAGATCACAATACAATATCAAAGACACGTGACGTACTTGATATTACAACTTAGAATATGATAAAGACATATCTGAATAAAGACTTAACGAGATGAAATGATCAGTACACAATGTAAGTAATTAACACCGTGCGTTGACTACGTTACCAGCTATACATTCCTTAATCACCAGTTGAAAATTATCCTCGAATTTCCCTAAATATATGTAAATATACAAGACGAAGCACAATTTCTTATCACATTATTTTTTTTCTCCAGAATCCTAACTGAGAAAGGGGATGAAATTGATACGTGTCTGCTGTATATATATGTAGCGAGCCTGGGAGACAATCCCGGACCTACCCCGACACCCCGTTCCATCAAACTACATCCAACAGGAACGCATTCATAAATTGAAGAGTTTCTTCCCCCTCCCTTTGTGGGCGCCTAAAACGATTTATTATGTTTTCTTGGCCATCGCCCTAGATCGGGCGCGCAAGCTGTCAGAGCGTTACACCTGTCTATCATGCCAGGCCGCCGAACCAAGGGGGAAAAAAAGCCCAATCTCAATTTCTGCTAAATATTCCTCGCGACGATTTTTCTTCCTCTTTCTCTTACCGTTACTCCACACAGCTCTTCCTCTTCCATCTTTATTCCTCTCGGCATCCTCGTTTTGCTCCTCTCCGCCCGCCTCTCTCTTTCTGCCTCTCTCCTTTCGACACTCTCCGCGGCCTAATTTCTTCCCCCCGCCGTCTGTCTCAATGGCAGTAAATCGGGGACACGCTTTCTAGAGTTACCTTCGCGGCACAGATCCCCGATGAAAAGATGTCAAAATACAAGGGGAGTCAAAAAAGCGAACAGCGAGCGAGCGGGAGAGCGAGGCAGAGCGAGCGATGCCGCGATGGATGATGATGATGATGATGCGACGAAGACTGAGACCGAATTACGTCACGAGCGGGCATCTTGCCTCGCTATCGCCAAACAATTCGACCCCTTAGGTCGTCGCTTACCTTACCGCGCGTCTCGGACAACATCTTGAGTGAGAGTTATTCGATGTTGTTTTCGGTGTACCTTCGTCATCAGCCGCGTGCGTTCCATGTTATAACCCACTGGCGCCCCCATTTCGTTCTTGATAATACATGTGACCTTTGAGCAAAGTCGCTAGCATACGACAGGTAAAACACGACAATACCAAAAGGTGAATATTAATCATAACAACCCGCAAGGGATTACGTAATTCTTTTCCCCATATTTTCTTTCGAATCCTGGCAGTGAACAAAGGTGTTCGATTTTTTTCATATTTCTAAATAATGATGTTTCAGGGATATGACTATATCAACAGGACAAAGAATCGGTCTAGAAAGATGAAGTGGTAAACATCACACGATGCTGTGCTATAGGCAGTAGTATAGCCCATACATCTGTGTTCATAATGGCCCAAATGAGAACAAAAGCCACTACCGTGACTACATGAGCAATTACAGCACAGGTTTTCTTTTGCAATGTTCTCTTGGATTTCATTGAACAGTTTCAACAGGATTTGATATGATATACTGTATCAGCAGACGCAATACGTTGACTTAGCTCTTATCCTCAACAGATATGACCCGAATAATAGGTTTCACACGCCAATCGCAAAAGATATATCGTTCTGTGCGTGTGTATTTGCATGATTTGTGTGTGTGTGTGTGTGTGTGTGTGTGTGTGTGTGTGTGTGTGTGTGTATATATACATGATATGCATGTGTGTGATTGGATGAATTCATCATGAACGTAGGTTTATTGACCTGAACAAATGGAAGCGAAATTATTACGGATGACATTGCCATACATTTCAGAGACCTCGGATTTTATTTTTTACTTATTCTGTCTTACGAGAGATTATAAAATCATGTTAACGTCATCATCTCCATGCCCGCCCCTCCCTCCTCCTCCTCCTCCTCCCCCTCCTCCCCCTTCCTTCCATTATATTTCTCATACTGTCACTCCCTGTCTCTCTCTTGCCCCCCCCCCCCCCCCCTCTCTCTCGCTGTCTATACCTCTCTCACACTGCACCAATATCGTTTCTATCATTTATTTTCCGTCTTTCTCATCCTCACACATCGCTGTTTGTCTTTTCGCATGACAAATTTCTCAATTTTCTACCCGCATTACTTTCCCCTACACCCTCTGCCCAGTCGTACACGTCGCTCCACACCAAAGCTGACATAACTCCTCTAAATTATCACCCACTCTCTTCCTCCCCTCTTCCCTCATTTCCCCCTCTTGTCCTTACCATTCAAATGAGTTGTGATTCACCCTCATAATCATCAGATATCGTTTTTATATGCACTCATCCACATAGCGATTTCTATACGCGGACACTTCGCTTTCACGACGGCAGACGACAGGGCATTTTCTTCCCCTGTGTGAATATTTTATGCCACGTCCATTTTCCCGCCGAGGCGCACACTACTCGTGTGCTCCAGCCATCCCGCCATGTTAGTGCGATCATACATAAACAGGGCGATATTCTAGTTATAGCGGTGTCATTGACTCGCCGTGTCCTCATTTTGAGCGGCTATCACCCGCCATATCTGTGCTTCATCTCTCTCCGTCTCCCTCTCTCTCTCCCTCTCTCTCTCACCCCCCCTCTCTCTATCTCTCCCTCCCTCTCTCTCTCTCCCCCCCCTCTCTCTCTCTCTCTCTCTCTCTCTCCTTCTCTCTTTCTCGCTCGCCCTCTTCTCTTTCTCTCTCACCCTTCCCCACTTTCTGCCCGTTTCCCCTCTGCCCGAGGCGCCTGTGGGCCATTTCTGGCGATGAATTCGCTCTAAAATACATCTTCCACTATCATCTAGTCTCATCAGCAAAGACCCATTGATATAGAGGGGGAGAGCGTGAACATATCATCAATCATTTCTATGTGGAAAAGAAATTACTGTTACCATGGTTACAGCCCATTTCATGTTACATAAGCAATGTTCGGCTTTTCAGAAAATACGTTACAAAACATCAGCCTGCTTAAATAATCAAAAGTAATTAGTTTCTTACGTCAGAAACCTTAAAGCATCCATGATTCGAACAATAAAAGCTTCTCCTAAAGCCACACAATTCATGGACTTAATCTTTTCATTTGTTGCAAAGAAAACATACTCTCTACGGTCTTGGTGATATAGCAGTTACAACTATAGTCGCTTATTACGGCATTTTACCATTTGAATTCCCTCTGCGGCGCCATTTCATAGATCACGTGGTCAAAACGCGTACGCACATCTAGTGGCGCCCTCGAATCTTCATCTGTATCATGCTACGCCTGCCCGACGAATATACGCACACGTGTCAATATACACTTGTCTCCCAGACTGAAAATAATTATACTTAATTTCAATGACCATCTATTAATGCTTTGCAAATTAAAACTTAATTTCAACATCATACTTCGAAATATTGTTTTTGATGATTTAAGGTATTATTTCAAAATTATGGATATAAGAGCGTCGCAGGCGAATTATAGGATATTTGCAACAATAATGACACGTTTTGGTGTATAGATTTGTCAGGTATAGGAGATAACACTTCATCTTTCAAATGTGGCACTGGTACATTGAAAAGAAAAAGGATAGGACAAGAATTAATGATGTATAGCTTTTAGAAGGAACAAGCACTTAGATGACCAAGGAGTGAACAAGTGCTGGACAGGCTGATAAACACGTGACCAGGTGTGTATTCTTAAACTCCGCAATAGATTTATGTCTCAACTCCCGAAGATAAAATGACCTTCACATGCGGCATCCTCAAGTTATTTCGACTAATGATATTGATCACGTGCTGTGACAAATCACAAGAGTCTTTCTATCTCTCCTTGCATAAATATAGCTTATATATCAAATGCATATACACGTTTACGTGCATAAATATTTAAGCTTATTCCCCGGCATAACATCCCGACCTTTTATTGTTACTTCCCTTTTCTAAATACCATCCAAAATGTTCTCCACATTTTCAAAGTAAAAAGACAACTTTTCTGATATATCGTTTTCGGAATATAGCCATTGAGTGGTAACACGGTTCTACATAATTACTGCTTACCTTCGTTTTCTGACTACAGACTATTTAACCAATCAGTCTACTTAAACACTGATAACATTATTATACCCGCGCAAACCTACCAAACGCGGACCTCTCCCGTCCACGCCCGTTTGAATGAAACAAAACATCAACAAATAATGTCCGCCCGAATACATATCCTTTAATAATTAATGTTATTTTTCCATTGTTGTTCTTGTTGACCGGTTTCCCTAATACAACCGCGTGCCAAATATCCATTCAGACTCTCATATGGTATTGATTGCATGAATAAACCACTGACCTACTTGTGAAAACGGCGTGCATGTTGCGCGAAATAAAAATGACACAATTAATAATTCACATCCAATGAAGCGGTATTCTAGACATGGCAAAGGAAAGGGAAATAAAAGCATGTCCCCATAAAAAAGTACATCATACTGGAAATTTAATGATTAGGTCGGACCTCCGGGAAAGGGCAAGTGTTTGTGAATTCATTTCATGCCCACGTAGTGTTCGGATGCCCTTCCCAAAGCAAACCTAACAAGGTGGAAAGT
This sequence comes from Arbacia lixula, assembly GCA_963669155.1. Classification (NCBI taxonomy): domain Eukaryota; kingdom Metazoa; phylum Echinodermata; class Echinoidea; order Arbacioida; family Arbaciidae; genus Arbacia; species Arbacia lixula. Next base: position 14,049,459 of record OZ022588.1, on the reverse strand, counting down.
TTAGTGTTAAGACACTCAGTGCCAAGCCAGGAAAAAGTCATAGATCACATGCGCCCACAGTACTGATAGGGGGGGGGGGGGGGGGAGTATTCGCATAGAGATATATTTCTGGTCTTCGATGTTCTTTGTAGGTTTACGATGTCATGGATGTGGGAGTATGTTTACGAATGCAACATTTTTCGGAAGCAATTACGCATGTACAATACAAGTGATACAAATACACGCAACAAAACAAATCATATTTTCATATAATTTTATATTCTTATGCTCTTTTGTAGGTAGTTGAGTAAATATCCACTTAAGTCGAAGGGTGCATCATGGAAGTAATATAACGAACGATATCGATTGGTAGAAAGCAAGGAATTAGTTCACTTTTGTCTTCCTATTTAATATGTTGACATTGGGGTACATATACACAGTACCTCTTCACCTACTACGATATCAGGCAACATTATTGAAGAATTTAACCACTTCTTTCTTGGGTAGATCTAGTCAGCTAAATTGGAAGCCGTGATGAATTTTAGAACGTCGTTTTACTCTTGTCCTTGCCCTCTGGCAACGTAGCCTAGCATATGCCCGCCCTTCTAACTGTCGTGGCGCCTCTGTTCAAATACATTTCTTTTATCATACAATTTATCAGGTTCCACCCACGCAATGACCGATATCGGATGGAAATTAAAAAGGTTGTTCATTATTGTACCAGACGTGGTATTTATCAAAATGAGGATCAAGATTAGGAACATTAACATGAAGAAAAATGCATGACTAGAAAACGAAAAAGAAAACAAGTGGAATCATTTTTTTTTAAAGCAAAAAAACAGGGATTTAAGAGGGTTAGAATGGGAGGCAGTTAGCGGGAGTTTGTTTTTCTGTGGGTTGACAGACCTGCACAAATCCTCTAGAAACCACGGCGTCTCGCCAATGGCTAAAACATTTGATGACGTCACACTGCTCACGGAAGATATCCATCAGACAGAGCAACAATTTCTGGTGAATCAGATGAAAATGGGCAGACCATCATTATTAGCCAGCTAATTTTAGCTTTTGGCACGCGAGAGAGCGCGCGGATGTTCTTTCAACTAAAAAAAAAAAAAAATCAATTTTCCAGCGATTTTCTTGCTTCAGAAAACACGGGACGTGTTAACGGAAGCTGCAAAACTAAATTACAAGAAACAAAGAAAATGGTTTACTATTATTATTTCTTCCGTTTTCGGCTCCTAAGATTGAAATAGTCCTTTGTGCACTTTAAACCCAAATAATAGCAAAACGAATCCCTGAGTGGGTGATAAAGAACAGACAGCGCCCACTCTTTAAGTGAAGATCAAAAGTGCAAACTCAACATTATCAATCAGCAGGTCACGATTGTTCTTAAAAGCTTTTCCAGGCTTTTCCCTTTTTCTCTCAACGTAACAGGAAGCAAATTGCTATAAGCAGAGTCTCCAACAAATTGTAATACCTCTCATCAAGTCCGTAACACATACGTGAAGATTTGGTAACATATGTCACATTTTATGAAATCAAGATGCAATCGCTTTTACGCGTGTGTGTATGTGCGCGTTTGTGGACATAATGCGTGTGAGTGCACGACTGTGTGTATGCGTGTGCGTGTGAAAGTACTTATTAATTTTGTTTGAATGATTTTCTTCAGTGTCACAACTGCACATAAAAACAATTATGGTGTGGTGGTTCTCTAAAAAGCAAACAATAAATTTAAATTCCCCTCTTAAGTATCTTTTCCCTGACTAAAATTATATCGCCACTACCAAAGAAAGCTTGAGGCTAGATTGGAATGATATTAATTAAGTGGTTATTGACAGGGCCGTATCAAACTATAAGGGGTCGGTGATTTCGTCTAGCGCAGATTTTTCATCCTGGTATATACTTTGAAGAACACGATATGATTAAAAGTACGTGCACATAAGAAGGTTTATTACCCTTTTCGAATAAAAAAAAGCAATAAATCATAGCTTTTGATGAAAACGTTAACTCAGCAGAACTTATATTGTTTTAATGTAAAATGCAGACATGTAACATTAGTCTTGTTTTGAAACAAAAGTATAAGCAGGCACAAATTAAAAGTTCAATTTCCATGTTGATTAGAAAGGTGTCTCGTTATCTCACATATTACGTAATCAAATATCAGGTTAACCATATTGTTCTTCTGCTTACACTTGTTCATGAATATCACTGTTCTTCTTCATCTGAAGCATTCGTACTTTTTCCTTCGAATTAAAAAAAAATAATAGACGGTGGTGTGGGATCCTGGTGAAATGTTTCACTACAGGTATTCCATTTTTCTCGGGAATTGAATTGAAGGTATGATTTTTTTTAAAAGGAAAACACGTTTATAAGTATGATAAAAGTGGCATTTCTTGTTAATATTAACAATCTACGAACTGCAATGAGAAAATGGGAACTAAATCAAACAATTGGTGCCAATGTTACCACTAACACGCGCCAATTCTAAAGTTATTTCACCATACAATCTGAATGACATCTTGTCATTATTACTTCCATAGTAAAACTACTGTAAAACAGAGAACTATACAACGCGGCTGGCACTGTTTTCACGAGTTACTGTGGGTTGTTTATGAAAAGAGCGAAGAAGCAAAATAGGGGTTTCCAAATTAGTTCAGGACTTAGTGAAGAGATTTTAAGAAACAAGACGCACGAAGTAAACGCATTGACCGTGTAGTTCGTTTATCCGACACAACGAAGGTTAGGATAAAAGATTTACTGGCGGAATCCGCGGATTTTCCGTTCTCATGACATCGGTCCCGCTAGTGATCCGATGTTCAGGAGCGATTTAACCCACAAAAAGAAGCCCAAACCCTAAAAGATTACGCATTTATGAAGATCGAAATGAGAGCAGATCGTAAAGGGAGGTGGCTTTTGGGGAAGGGGGGTAAATCAGAGAGCTCAGCGAATGTTTAGAGATGATTTTATGAAAGGGAAAGAATGCTTGCTTATCATTTTTAACTGCAAGGCCACATGGCAAGGAATTTCCTCTGACAGACATATATGTGTGTGTGTGTGTGTGTGTGTGTGTGTACGTTTCAATGTGTCCGTGCACTTTATGTGTAATGTGTTTATATGTGTGTATGTGTTTACTCTCTAAGTGTGAGCCTCTTTAATCATTCAAATACATGTAGACAGAGGAAGAGAATATAACTTACTTTTAGAGGCACAATATTCATAAAATGGTTTGTTCCTTCTTTTATGAAAGATCAAAATGCTACCACTTGCACTCGAATTATGCAGTAAATGTAGAAAACGTTTGTGCAAAGTTTGAATATCTGGTGGTGAAAAATAAATCGTGGGAAGGGTCAATAGTGAACACAATAATTGAACGACGTGCATACAAGGAACAACAGAAAAAAAAAACAGAAAGATAGACAAGAGGCTGAAGAATTATAACGTGGAAAAGGATGATAAAAGCATGAAATAGAGATATAAGTAAGAAAGTAAGAGGGGAGAGCAAGGCCAGCGGGGAAAGAGATAGAAGAGAGAAATACAAATCAAAAGAGAAAGAGAAAGAAGAGGGGTATATATATATATATATATATATATAGAATTGACATGCCGAAGATGGGGGAGGAAGAAATCTAATCAGGATATAAATAAGAAAAGGGTGGTGAAAGGAAGAAAAAGGGGAGGGGTGTGTGTGTGGGGGGGGGGGGGGGCGATTGGGCCTCTATGAAGGGAAACCAAGGCACTCTATATTTCAAATCGTCAGGTTGATGCACACACGCAAACTGACCTTTTATTTTAATAACGGCCAAGTTGCACGTGGTGGTCTGACCAAACAAGTGGCCACGTTGTGCTGATCTTTCGCAGGAAAGAGTGTCGAAAATAATCCTGGGAGACTTTAGAAAGTCCTTCCCGGTATCTCGACGGCGTGGGGGAGGGGGGGGGGGGGAGAGAACATCAAGGCACAATCTTGAGATATGTTTTCAAGGCTTCAGGGGGAACGTCTTCGCTGAGGTTGTCTATATCATTTCCTGCAATATTTCTCACCTTCCTATGGTAGGTGTAGGCAAGTTGAATGCGCGTCGGTGGAAAAAAAAGTGGTATCCGGGCGAGTTAACCCGTGCAATGACCCCCCCCCCCCCCCCCCCCCCTATGAATAATACAAAAGCCCTTATGCTTTGTTTTCATTTCCTTTTAATAAATATGATATCATAAATTCTATGGTTTATGCACAGAGGTTAAGAGAGAGAGAGGGGTATCAGTTTGCTACAAGGAAAAATAATGAATAGGTATTTAATTGTCTTTGAAATAATTCAAATAACCTATATCAATCCTCTCTTTATACCTATATACAACACCCTTTTATCGAATAACACGACGTCAGGGAATCTTAATTAATCTGAAGAAAAAAAATGTGAGAAGTGGGACATATTTTATCAAACCAGAAGGCTTAAGTCATGAAAGTAGAGCGTGGGGTTTACAAGACACGTGAATATGAACCAGTATTTGTGTCATATACACATGTAAACGAATACTTGGTACGCGACATGATATGATATTTGCTTTTTACCTTTGCAGCCTTTTTTAATTTCTTCGTAGCAATAATATGGCAGAATGCCGTGAGACGCGATAGTGCAGAAACAAAAGAAATCTAAATGCTGCATATACACGACTGACAAAATAAACTCGAATTTCATTGTTTTGAAATGAGGTGTATCTAAATTCATCACAGTGTAACACACACAAAAACAGTTTGTTATTGAAACAATTGTTGTATTCATGCATGTTTTCTTACTGAATTTTCTTTTGTAAGACGGCTTATATCAAATTAAATACACTCCTTATAGTTTGATTGTGAAGAAAATGACAATATCCAAGTGATTTTGCGAGGTGACGTTTCCCTTTAAAGCAACTGTTTTTGAAGTGCTTATCTACATTCACAACCACCGTTGCTCGCAAGACGGCTGAATGGAAACGGTGACGAAATCGCGTTCAATGTAATGAAGTTTGGCGCGTGGCGCCGTCACATTCTCCGCGCTCCCCGCATCCATGGTTTGTCTCCTTTTCCCTCGTTAACGCCACCATGAAACCACAAGACAAGTTCAACGCCCAGATAATACTTTTGCTCGTGTTCCTCATCTCTGTCAGTCTCTACACTTACCATGTCTCCCATCAACCCCGCCCCCACAATACCCCTCCCTCCCCCCCCCTAAACACCCACCCCACTTTTCCTTGTCCGCAAGTGCCCCCACATTGTTCCCACCCCACCCCACCTCGCCCTACCACGTTGACGATAGATTCCTGGCTATTGCCTTCTCCTCCATCACTCTTTGTCCCTCTCTCTATTCTACCTACTTGTACTATCCATAATTCCCCTCCTCTCATTCTCTCTCTCTCTTTCTTCCTTCACCCCATCCCTCTATAATCTTTCTAAAATATTCATTTATTTTCCTCACCATCCTAAAAAATATTTCTTCTTCCCATCTGCCAACGTCTCTCTTCCCCCCCTCAGCTCCCATCCCTCATCTTTTGCAAATCTCTCTCTTCCTCTCTCTCTCTTTCTTTCTCTCTTTCTTTCTCTCTCTCTCTCTCTCTCTCTCTCTCTCTCTCTCTCTCTCTCTTATCAACTCTCTAGCACTGTCTCTTATCCCTCTCCCCACCCCATCCACACCCCTCTCCCCCTCTTTACAATGCGTTCCTTCTCCCTTCGTCGCGTCTAATATCATGTCTTACCTGTCACCTCCTTTACAGTGGAGGAAGAGGGAAGCAGGGTGACGGGGGTGGGGCACCTCGGGGGAAGCCATCCGTCGATTAGCCTGTTCGTCTGACCCACTTCTGCCCCGCCCCAATCATGTCAATACAGGCCCGTTCTCGGCAGTCAGCATACCAGGTGGACGCCCCGATTTCCCCAAAGGCATCACCCTCGCACACCCCGATCTCTTCGAGGCATTCACCCCCAAGGATCTTGAATACCTCCTCCAACACCCATCTATTCTCTTTTTTTTAAACCCCACCACCCTCCCCACTCACACACACACATCTCCCTTCGCTCTCACACACAGATACCCCCTCCCCCCCCCCCCACACACACACATACAGGCATACAAAACACAATCCCAATCCCCCGTTCTCTCTCTCTCTCTCTCTCTCTCTCTCTCTCTCTCTCTCTCTCTCCCTCTCTCGCTCTTTCTTCAACCCCCCCCCCCTTTCTCTCTCTCGCTCTCTATCTCTCTGCCAACCGACCCCTTTTCTCTGCCCTGTTTTCTACCCCTTTCTCATCTGTGCCCCCTATCCCACTCTCCCTCTCCCTCCCTTCTCTCTCACCCATTCTTCCCCCATCCTTCATTAATCCCACCTCCCAACCGCCGTAAATCCGCTCGTGCCATTCTCTCCCCCACCTCCTCTCTCATGCCTCATGGTTTTCAAACTTTACATGCATGTTTACAAATTGGCAAGGGGGAAGACGCCGACTTTCCCCTCTTTCGTGTCAATGGCACGGTATTCCGCCAACCGTGAGCGAGCAAGCGAGCATTCCTCCCTACATCAGCCCGGTTTTCTGGGAACATAACGCCAAAGACGCCGATCGGTGACGATAGCAATATTAAGACCCTCATTGTCAGACTCAAGTCTGGTTTATGGAAATGACTGTCTAGATGAGGAAGATCCTGAATATTACGACTATTGATCCTCAATATGAGTGCATAGCCTAATAATGTCATGTATGAAATGTAGTCGTGCAATGTCAGTTTAAGTCAATTCGATTCGCTTGTGATATTATTAACATAATTATAAAACACAAAACGGTTCTCACATGTTTGAAATATGAATTGTTCACACATTCAACTTTCATAAAGGAATTACAAATGACGGTAACTAGAAACATTAACGACCAATCAGCCAGTACAGTTGAAGACCAGCAATTTGATTTTTTCGGAGAAAACGGAAAATATATTTCAGCTGAATATTGAGAGCAAGGAAAGGAAGGACGGAAGTAAAGCAGGAAACCGTAGATATGGCGTCTTCAATTCGATCTGTCAACGGACTTAGTTTCCAACAACCATGAGAACTGTTAAAGATTGTCCGTCCCTTTTGCAAGCTTAAAATTTGAAATCATCTATCACGATCGTAATTTGAAGAAAGTGTGATTCAAGACCATTTCTAAGAATAAAGCATGTTGAAGCTTTCTGTGTTTGTAAAAAATTCAGCCGTTAAATTTCAAACCGACTTTTTTCGTACTACGAAAAAAGAATTAGTCTTTGTTACAGTATCTATGTGATTATTATGGATGTGTGAAATCCTAATTTCATGAGTAATTACCAAACTTTGGAAATGATTCCTTTTATAGAACATTTATTTTTCATAATGCGTTTTATAATTTAATAAACAGATTAATCAATAAAGCAGATATTTCAACACAAACTGCTAAGAGCCTGAGGTTAAGACTATTAATCAGACGTTGTTTACGTGCATTATTTGAATTTTACACTACGTATCAGTTTCAAATTATGGATATACAGCTTGCTAACACTTCTCTATATGTTTTGCCAATGTTTTGATGGTTTTGTGGTGATCTGAAAAAGGGACGGGCTGTCTTTAAGTCACGGGGTTCCGTGTTATTCCAAACAGCTTGCCTGCACGTGTGGTCGCAAGTCACTGTAAATAGGTATTGCTTTATCTTAATAATTTGAACACACACACACGCACACACACACACACACCCACAAACACACACATATATATACACACAAACACACACGGTCAAACACACTCTTTCATAATATTATGTTATAAATTAATACAGTAGGCCTACTAATGATACAAAAATATACATGGAAAAATGTAAATTCATATGTAAGATATATTTCGATGTCATTTTGATATTACTAAATGATATATTGTTTGTGCGTATTTATTATGTTTTTGTTCTTTTTTTTACAATGTAATTTCATGTTCAGTGTGGCTTTGTCACGAGACATTAGAAATGTCTTTTAACGAATAAACCAAGATTGAATGAAATTAATAATTGATTTCGACCATCTTTCCCATATCTCTCCACCCCTCTCTAGTTCCTTCTCTCTCCAAATCCCACTGTCTCCACTTCCTGCCCTTAATCTTGGCCTTCTATCATGTCTATTCATTCGTACCTCATTTTGCTCTTCTCAGCCCCCCCCCCCCTCCCCCCGCCTCCAGCTGCCATCTCCATATCTCACGACGTCATTCATACAACGCAGTAATGCGACAAACCGGTAAACGAGGACATTGCCTTTCCGTGTATTCTTGAAATACATTCGATAACTGAAATGTCAAAGACATGCATTTCCCTGAAAACGGCCAATAGGGGAAAACTGCAGCCTTAATTATTCCCTGAACATGTCTCTCGCTTACAAAATGCAACCAATCATCCCCCCTACTGCATGCTACCAAGCTCGCTCTTGATACAGCTCGTGAAAAGAAGTTTATCAACCGGTGTGCATTTAACATTTATCCGACTTATTCATATCTTAGTGAAATATAAATGAGTGACAGTTTTTCCTGTTACTTTATGTTTTTTGAGTATGCTCGTACGTGCGAGCTCGTTCGTGAGGCGTATTATCTCTGATGATATGGCTTGGTGGACGAGAGTGATACAATAGATACAGCAAATGTCACCAAACGAGCTTAAATGGAAGCACGACTCGACGGGGAGGGAAGTAACCATTGACAATAATTTTGTGAAAACGGAGCTTATTCTAAGAGAGGGCTATAGAAAAAGAGATTGACATTTTCAATGGCTTCTTATTTCATTTCCTTCCCCCCAAACAACTTTAGAAGGGCGAGATCCGAGGTGTATTTTAAGTTTTTATTACCTTTCTCCGGAAAAGGGCAGAAAACGTTCAGACACATTGATCGAAGTCACAGCATATTCATAGGAAGGATGTTAAAGGGCGATAAGAGCACAGAAATGTATAATGAATCACCGCCCAACTTTGTCATGAGAGAGAAAAAAATGAAAATATCTAGCGCCAGCTTCACAATCCAAAGATAATCCAGAGCTTTTTGTGCTTTGCTCGCCATGGTGTTAGCCAAACGACTCGCGCATCCGGCATGTCGAACGAAAGTGATCACGTGATCACTTTGCAAACAACCAATCAGAAATTCCGCTTAGAAATTACCACAAAATTTATCACTTTAATGAGCTGCGCTGCATGTTTTCGGTCCTGCCGTTATATCAATATGTACAATGTGATTACATGTATAAATGATAAAGTTCGCAAGTATGGTTTTCACATTAGCAACCGTAAATGTTTTCCTTTTAATACGTAATTGTTTGCCTTATCCGCAGAAAATAGAAATGCCCACCAAATGAATATAAATAGTCATAGATTTATTGCTCTAATGAACTGCAGAGCAAGTCATGAATCAGAAGTTGAAGTAATGTATAATGTGACTACATTGCAGGTGGTTTATCACTTTTGCGGGCCTCAAAGATAAAGTTGTGTAAGTATCGCATATGGAAGAAAATTCAGTCTAGACTGAACCACGAAAATACTGTAAATGGGTCCCCATGGACTTTTACATTTCCCATAGATATTTGGGTCAGGTCATCTGAAACATAGCCTAGTACATATATAGGCTTGCGCGGACAGGTTTACTTGGACTTCATACTCGAGGCGACTACATCTGACCGATGCTTTTGTCATTGGCATTTCTTTTAGCAAAAAATGTATATGTTACGTATTATACATATCATAATACATAAATCATAATGTATATGATTGCGGAAAGAAATGGAAGATTGCATGAATAATTGAAAATTTTCTACTTTACTTTTCGTTTCAGATGGAAGCTGTGTGTTTTTGATGTTGTAGTTGAATTCAACGTCACTGTCAAATATCAACTCTCTCCATACCGTTGGCATGAAGATGTGCGGTAAGTCAATGGGATCTTCAAGGCTTGGTAATATAAGGTTTAACCATCTGAACCGTGTGTGGTTCGTGCAATGTATATACTACATGATTTGATTTTATTGTCCACAAAATGGATGCGTTACCTTGAATAAATGATAAGGTTGGTAAACATGACTTCACATAACAACTACTTGTTGATACTACCCACACAGATGTATCAGTGGCGTATCAATAAATGACATTTCATAATAGGCATGATAGACAGTGAACATGGTCTACTGAGATGGTTAGTTTACACTGAGGTACGATAGCTCCACCCTTCAATCCGTTCTCAAAGTAGATGAACACAACCGCGTATTCGACCCGGATCTGATCGATATAATCTTTATTTTGTTGTTTCTCTCCGTAGAAATAAGATTGATTGATCAATCTGGTAGAAAAATGAAAAGACAAACAGGAAGTTTATGCGGGGACTTGAACCTGCACGCAACGATTGCCTGGCAGCGACACTATCAATGCCACGATACTTAGGAATCAATACTTAACGTTTCCAATCTTATGTTTATTCTTATTCAGAAACTGTACCCAGAAAGAAAAGAAATGTTGGCATATGTCAGTCTTTATTCGCACATCATAATTTCCTTATACTTGGATGAAAACTTCGAAGCTGAAAGCAAAATATCAATAAGCCAGTTCGTAGATACGATGCTCGAGCAAGCAGCACAGTGATTTTCTCATTTCTATTGGCATGAACATGTGAAGTAAAGCAATGGTTTTTTTAAGGCCTGATGATGTACGGGATCATGCTGGTCGAAATAACCTAATATTGTCACTTAAGCATGCACATAAAACAACAGTTATCAAGTTCTCGGAATGTAGTGAAAGTACATTCCCCCAACAGATTATTATGTTGCTTTGGGCACGCTGTAATATGTCTTTACATCCGACAACTTGGACGTAATCTAATCGTAATCCTCGTAATCTAGCGAACCTTTTTTTTTATTTGCTTTATTTTTTCGCTCAAAGTCAGTTTAGAGCTTTATTACTATGAGGAAAGTTTTAATGCAGTATTTTCTTCCATATTACAAAATCTTATTTTTTGACCTCCAAAATCGCTACCCTTGTGCCAAAAAAGTTAAATACTCCACATGTATTGGTATTACTGGAATCATAAACCCGACGGAGTAATATACCCTCATAATTGGCGACTTAAACTGACGATAACCTGGCTAGCCCTCTTTTGGTGGCACTCTCAAAAATGTGCCAAGACTGCCCCCAGAATGCATCAGCGACCATCTCCCCCCAAATTTCTTACCACAGTGCTTTCCTTGTGGTCCATCCTCCGATCCATGCATATTGCATGTAGGTTTTCAAGCATTGTAATTTACCTTCAATGGTAACTACCATGACAACAGTTGCACAAATAAGAGCTCATTTGCTCTTGCAATGATAATTGCCATTGATGGTAAGTTATGATAATTGAAAACCTACATGCAGTACATGGCCCAGAACTCGCTAAGGAGAGCGTCCAATAAGGGTATGTTTAACTCTTCAGGGGCCAGACCCGGGGGGGGGGGGGGGGCAGACAAAATGCTTCCATATAGGATTTGTGTATGCATTTCTGATGAAATAGCATACAGGCATGACAGATAAAGAGTTAAGTGCTTTATTGGCATTACCATTTAGCCTGGCTTCTCGGCATTGGGCATGGCAATTTTAAACTTAAAAGATGAGAGTCTAGTAATCACAACACTAGTCACTCTTTCACCCCCCCCCCCCCCTTTTCTCCCTCAAGCCCGCAGAGAAGCAATTGGGAATTGGGGATTAGTCTACTGCAGCCAGACCTGGCCGTTGATTCAATACTGTAGTTTGGTGGATTGAAAATGCCAAAAAGCCTGGGAGCCAGGCTAGCGATACCAAAGATAGGAAAGGATAGTACTAATTCAGTACTTCCCTAATCTGACAAAAGGAAGCAAGTGAAAAAGCACTCAAATCTTGGTTATTGATATTCTTAGATTTTACCCAGCACTCCCTACATACGGTCAAAATTTGGACAAGAAATATGCATCTTGCTGCGAGATAGTCAATCTAACATGATGTGGTGTTGCACTGATGCCAATGCAAGTGACAGACAGAGTTTGCTCATTTAAAAGAACAGTCTATTTTGTTAGTTGCTTCCTTTTGTCAGATTAGGGCAGAGTAGGCCTATACTGTCACTTCAAGCCGTGGTCTGGTGGTGGTGGATCACGGCTACAAGTGACGATGTAAAAAAACATATTTCAACGCGCATAATTTCGTTGCCTCCGTATGGCAATCTATCAGCACAATTTCATTTTGAGGATGGTTCATTTTCTCGACTCAGACACATTTCTCTTCCTCTCTCTCTTTGGGCCTATCTGTTTGCCTGCACGTGTCTGTGTATCTGTATAAAATATAACATCATTTCATGTCACAGAGTATTACACCTCGTTGCTTAAAATACATTTTATTCACTTTCCCGGGGACCGTCAACTCCAAACATATCTGGCTCGATGTACCCCATCCCGAAAACTATTATCATTTTTTATTTATGATTTACAATCAACAAATCGATGATGATAACAATGTATTACCCTTAAATATTTTAGAGATGTTTTGTCTCAATAAAGATGTTTATAAATATGAGACCCGCATAGGTATTTCCTTTCATATGTATAAATTCACTACAACATTTTCTAAAAAAAAATATGTCCGGTTTAATCTTCCAATTGTTTGCAACACATGACCAAAAAACATTCGTTCTTACTTACAAAATTATTGATATTGTTTATATTGTTGATCTTTATCATTGTAATTATTTTGTATTTGTTTGATTGATAAGTAACATTATATTGATTATGCCAAATATATTATATTCTAATCCGAGAATTTACTTACAAGGCCCTATGGCCTTTTTCAAGTTCTCATTTCATTCTTACAAAATTATGGTTTATGACGTTTTCAAATAGATGTATCCATGTATGTATGTATTTGTTCATGTATATTTTTGTATTTTTATCATTGAAAGAATAAAACAACAACAACAACAGCAATCGGTTTTTCCATAACAATTTCCTGGCGTGGAGTACCACTCAAGCCGCGTATTTATTTTTCTGGCTTTAGCCAATATATATATAATTGGTCTAATCAGGGTTAAATCCTGATAGGTACCTAATACACCAGTTCGTAGTTAGCTCTGGAGCAAGTTTGGTCACTATGACCTTTCCCTTTTTCATTAGGATAAGCAGTTGATTAATATATCATTTCAAAAGGAGATGTTACGTAATGTGCTTACCCGACATAGCAATTTGCGATATTCAACCTCTAATAAAGGAACCATCTCAAAACAGGTGACAAGAATAGTAGGCTTTCGGTCTGTGAACAATTGGGAAAGCTTCTATTACACTGTTTATTTTAAACTAATTGTTGTCGTTTGGCCTGTTGTCAAATACCCCATGATTGAACACCTTGGTGTTCTTTTATAAATTGGATAACAAGCATATTCTAAAATAACTTATTAATGATGATGCTTATCTCAGTGATTTAAAAACCAACAAGCTGGTTTGGTCACTATGACCTTCATCTGCTCATGCGCAAATTGTAATTACGAACTGGCTTATTACTACACCTGGGTTGAGAGGGACACATGAGCGACAGACCTTGTCCAGGGATGTGTAAGGAAGGAGGGACAACTCGAGCATAATATATTCAAACATCTGTATGGATACTATAAGCGTGCTAATGAATGTCAAAAGCATTCCATAATCACTACAATGTTTTGATGTCCCATGCGCGCCACCGACATTTAGCTGTAGTTAACCTGGAAAGCAATATCTTTAATTCCCTATTTTGTCTCTCGGAGCTGTGTTTCTTATCACATTATTTTGCAATATTCAAGAAAGTTAAGGACAACACCACTAAAGATCCTGTACTCGGTTTTCTTCTAAATAATTGTTGAATAATGCACAAACGGAGATATAAGATGATATTCTTACTAACATAATTAACAAATTTCTGCACTTTCCGCAGATTTCCGCAAATATGGGATTCAATCATTATCAAAATCATATCTTAAAGATTGTCCGTCTTTTTTTGCAAGCTTAAAATTTGAAATCGCCTATCACGATCGTAAATTGAAGAAATTGTGATTCAAGACCATTTCTAAGAATATAGCATGTTGAAGCTTTCTGTATATGTAAAAAAAATCAGCCGTTAAATTTCAAACCGACTTTTTTCGTACTACGAAAAAAGTATTAGTCTTTGTTACAGTATCTATGTGGTTATTATGCGTGTGTGAAATCCTAATTTTATGAGTAACTACCAAACTTTGGAGATGATTCCTTTCATAGAACATTTTTTTTTATAATTCGTTTTATAATTTAATAAACAGATTAATCAATAAACCAGATATTTCAGCACAAACTGCTAAGAGCCTGAGGTAAAGACTATTAATCAGACGTTGTTTACGTGCATTATTTGAATTTTACACTACGTATCAGTTTCAAATTGTGAATATAGAGCTTGCTAACACTTCTCTATATGTTTTGCCAGTGTTTTGATGGTTTTGTGGTGATCTGAAAAAGGGACTGGCTGTCTTTAAGCTGTTTATTTCCATTTTGCGTGCATTTGGGTGCAACTGAGATACTTTACTAGAAAGAACTGTTTATTTTTGTTCGCTGATATCTCTTTTCCTCACAAAAGTGTTGATGCAATCCAACAGAACTGGACAAGCGACATAAGACTCGACATTTCTTTTGTTCTCTCTGAGAAACCGTTGCTACGCAATCCTGTTCGTTATTGTTAAAACACCTGAAAAGCACATGCTGAGACCACATAATTTTTCGGCGGTGGCACGAATGGGTTCAAAGAAATAAAGTTGTTTCATATCCTTCAGTACTTGTATTTGTGTGGTGTGTCAGTATTTCTAAAGCTTTATATTTGGCACTATTGAATGAATGTGCGACAATGTGAGCAATGCAGATACTACTTCGAAGAGGAGGTTAAATGTGATTTTTTTTTTACATTGTTATTTATTTCCTTTATATGCAGGATGAAATGCTTTTGGAGCTTTCATAATTGAGTAAATGCTAAGTACTAATCAACAATGTTATACAAAAAAAAATCAATCGATTTGTTTTTTTCATCTTTGGGATTATGTTACCAGCCCATCAGGATAAATATTTATTTAGTCACACACAATTGAGAAATTCAACACTAAAAATAAGTATGCAATTATGTACTTAATCCTCACAAATGTTGTCGCTTTCTTGCACTTGTTTTTGTCAGGACATGTTGGTTAGGTTTACTTTATATATTAAGCCTTTCCCAGTTCAGGTTAAGCTTTTATTTCGACTCTGCTCTAGAAAAGAGTACGGAATATTCAAAAACAAAAAGCAGTATGTGCCGACGGTAGATTAAGAAACCTACTTTATTTAATTGTCTTTCCACCTTTCTTCTAAGTACCCTCCATAATTGCTGTCACTATAGTTTTGCGCGCGGAGCTGTCGCGCACCCGCGCGGGACGCTATGCGTTTGGTGTGGTGGTGCGCAGGAGAAGGGGGATGGGCACGGCTAAAATCTGACGGTTTTATGAATAAAACATGAGATAGCGGTGGCAATGTGGACGTGTGCGCTTATAATGTGCAGCTTTCTATACTGACTGTCTGCGAGAGACAGATCCAGACGATTTGGAACAATCCACGAATCCAACCAGATCGGGCAATTATCGATTTGGGTTAATGGAGCAAGGGCCTATCTCTCTCTCTCAGTCTCTCTCTCTCTCTTTCTCTCTCTCCTTCTCTCTCTCTCTCTCTCTCTGTCTCTCCGTCTCTCCCCCCGTCGATCTGCAGCGGTAGAGGAAGAAGACAGACTCCCATTCCCATCACGTCTATAAGTCGCCCGAAGACACGGGGAGTGTGGCGGAAAAGTGGAGCGCTCAAGTAGGGAGACCTCAAAGCCTGCTCATTAACCTTCTTCCGAAATCGGGGTTGAGCTGTGAAACCGGTAATCTCTGGGCGATATGATATAGCTTTCGTCGAAATTCGATATTGAATTTGGGAGAATCTGAATTGATGGTGAAAACACAAATTGTTCGTTTGGGTTGCGGCCGTTCGGTCTCTCTTCCGTCTTATCCGAGCGTATTTATCAAAGCAGAAAAGGAAGAAAAAAAATGCTCCTGCCTGCCACCTCCTTTCACAAATTTCCCGCACGACGACAAAGTTTTGCTTGCTTGTGCTAGCCGAAACAACTTGTAACGCGAGCTATAATTGGATCTTGCGTGCTCCGTTACCCTCATTCTTAGCTCTAAATAGATAACATGCCAAATATTGTCAACATAAGTTTCTCTCTCGGCGCCTGTGCTAGAATAACAATATACAGCGAGAGACAGAGTTTAGAGCCGTGTCTTGATCTTTGAATTTTAGTCTTCGGGTTATTTCTCTCCTCCCCTCTCGCTGCATTCGTCATTTTTTATGACTCTACCTTTCTTGCAGCTCTGGCAGATTCGCTTCCTTCATGTTCATCTATGGAAATGAAATTACTACCGATTGTGTTGATCTTTCCCCCTGTTATTTAATCAATCTTCTTACCTTTCCGTATCTAACGCCTTCCAATTGTCATGACTGATGCGTTCTCTCGGATAGCCAGTAACGACAAGAATCATGGGCAGAAACCTTTCATATCAATCATAACAAATGATAGCAGATATAGGACAAATTAACAGAGCAATACTCATGCATCATGCATATGATAGAGCTCCTATCTTGTGTTGAATCATAGCATGTAATATAATCGTCATTATCTTTAAAAGTCCAATAAGCGCGAAATGATATCCAACTACTTTATAGGGTCACTAGAATAAAGACAAATTGCATCACACATTGCCACAGAAAGTGCCGGAAATTTATGTGAATTTATGTGAATTGCATTTACAATGCCTTACACTGCTTAATTTTCAAAACATATGCGCATGCGTCCGTGTACATGGACAAAATACAAATGAGCTTAAAATGAGGAGATTTCGTTCAAAAACAAACGACAATCGTCAATAGATACTGTACCAAACCCCACCTCAAATAGTAGTTGTTACCTTCCAAATCGCCACCCTTCTCGCAAAGTCCTTTAACCCCTGGCAATTGTTGATTCCCATCTTCAGCTTAAAGCTGTAAAACATTCGTCACGTGACTATGGTGGGGTTACGTAGTAAAGTACACCCTCCTACAACCCTACCCATCACTCAAAGATGCCCTGCGCATATGTCAATCGCATCATCCTCAAGACTCCTTTTTCCCTCCCGCCTAACTCACGAATTGAAATTCGATAGTCTGTTTTGTGTGTGTTTTTCTATCCGTTGAGCTCTCAAGAAACAGCATGATGCCGAACGCATCGACATCAGTCAGCACCTAGCGTCAATCATCGGCCACTTTGGACGACGCAATCGGCTCGTACTTGTTTCCGACGATGGCAAAAAAGGATGCTGACAGTATGAAAATACGGATTAGACATAAGTGACGTCTGATTTGTATACGAATTTCCATCGGAGCGATGAGAAGGACATGCATGTTGACAAACATGTCCTTGCTGCTGTTTGCATCAAAACTAACAAACCACTGTCATGTGAGAGGGGGGAAATGGGACAATGTTTTGGTGCTCCGTGTGTAAGTTTGTAAATATGAGGTACGCCCGTTACATAGAAACGTATAACAGAAGTGCCATATCGTCGCTCCATTAATCCGAACGAAATGAAAAAATACTATTTTTTGCAGACACCTTTATCCCCCAAGAGCTGGCGAAGAGATTACTCCCTGCAGTAAGGAAAAGTACAGTTTTTACCTCATGTTCCATTAATGAAGACCTGATGAGAGATTGCTATCATACTGGAATATTGACTGAGTTCTTAAAAAAACCTTCATTAATGATTCTTCTTTCACAGAAATGTTAAAGAAAAACCTTTCATATCAGAATATATATGAGAATATCAGAATATATTATCAGTTTTATTTAATGAATAAAAAACCTGTTGCTTCCGTACAAACAATACATGCCCATAATCATGATAATCCGAATAAAGTTCTCATTCACAGCACCCACCTTTATTATTACATATTCAGTGGTTTTGGCAAATACAGTTAATTCCAAAACACCTATATTTGTTCCAATTAGATGTTTAGCATATTCATGCAAATTTGCGTATACCACATCGGCAAGATCATTACGCCTTGTTGATTTCATCTGATGTATTGATTCATGTTACCATGGCTTAATATTCGCTGTGTAAACACATTACGAAGAAAATAGTCGAATGTATAGTAAGAGTTTTATCATAGTAAGTATGAACAATGGCCTTCAGATATTGCACGTACCCCCATTCACATAGTACGCCTATCCCTTGTTCGACCAACGGCATGATTATTATCCGAAAGCAATAATAGAAGCAGATACAAAACATACACCTTAGTACGCACCTTGCACACACACACACACACACACACACACACACACAAACACACACACACACACACATACACACACACACATACACACACACAAACACACACAAACACACACACACACACACACACACACACACACACACATATATATATATATATAACAATAAAAGAGAGAGGGATAAAAAGATCAAAATATGAATAAATAATAAGTAGAAAGATATGTAGGGATATAAGGATATTTGCATATTAACATATAGAATAGAGGGAGATATATACAGATAGAGGAGTAGATAAAGGGATGGGTAATTAGATGGTCTGATTACCACCAAAGTAAATCTTATCTGCCTGTAATCTCGAGATAGCGTGTCAATGGAGGTCGCACTGATCCCGAATTTATCGTAATCAACAGTTGTTGAGCTCCGTCTATACCCCAACCGATTTAGAAATGAAGACGACAACGAAGAAGGGAAAAAAGACCTGGAAGACCTAAAAAACGCTCCGGAATTAGGCTAAGGAGTGGGTCGAGCCATCCTCGTTTTTGTAGATAACCTAGATAGAAAGACGGCATAGCCCCCCTTCTGGCGTGTTTGCCGTAATCGTATACACGCGCGTGTATATCTGTTGCTTGGAACCTAAACAGACTCCCACCATGAAAGCAGCGAGCTTTAAAGGTCCTCTCTCTCTTCTCTCCTCTTCTCTCCTCTTCTCTCCTCTTCTCTCCTCTTCTCTCCTCTTCTCTTCTCTTCTCTCTCTCTCTCTCTCTCTCTCTCTCTCTCTTTCTTTCTTACTCTCTCTCTCTCTCTCGCTCTTCTCTTCTCTTCTCTCTCTCTTTCTCTCTCTCTCTCTCGCTCTTCTCTTCTCTCTCTCTTTCTCTCCCCCCCCTCTCTCTCTCTCCCGCTCACCCCCTCTCTCTAAGAAAAGGTAAACGTTATTCATTGTTAAGACACGGAGATCCGGTCATATTTTGCGAAGGTGAAATCCTTTTGAGAGATACGTACACGTATGTAAGTCGTCTAATGCATCTCAATAATGCAATCCTCTGTCATGATATACAAGCGAGATGTGAGTACTCAATCCATTCTTGAGCATTAGCAGCAGAAATGGGGTAATCCTACTCGGAAATCACTGAGACACATGCGTATGAATATTAAACTGCCCTGCTATCATTCTAGAATAAATAATGACTGTATGATTGTGATTAGGATCCTCAGCTTTCGGATGAAATGTTTCAGGCTTTGGAGATATATTCCAATTGTGAGATCTGAGCCAACAACGTCCTGCCCTGAAACAGATCTTTGAACAGCTCATCTTTAAAAGATTATTAGGAACATTGCACTGATTTTTTTTTTCTGAAAGCTTATTTGCGAAGGTACTTATGTACGTGATCGCATTAGATTTGTCACCTTACAAGTTGCTGACAAAAGAATAGACATGTATATGAACACTCTAACCTGATCATCTAATTCAATAGACGTGATTTAACAATAACATGATAGCCCGAATTCATACAGGGGAAATTGCCAGCGCTTTTATTAAATCTCATACCCATTATACTGTTAGTGAATAGAAAGCGTGATTTCAATGTTGTTGCTTTCATAACTTCAATGTAAAAGAAAACTTTTTGTGATGAAATTGATTCCGTTTATTCACTTCGTAACAGAGCTACACTCATTGACATGTACTGGAGATGATACACATTCAGGGTTATCATATCTCTTATTGAACCATTGATGTAGTTCTGTTCAAGTAATACACACTAATTTTAAAGACATACATGACATAAGAGAACAGCAGTCTGTTTGAACCACAAAGGAATGGATCACAAAGTCAGAAAATCAAAATAAAGTTGAATACAACATCCAATATTACTGTGCTAGGCGCGGTAATTCCTCCGCGATCTGTACATACCCAAGGGCAATACCTACAGAACATACCCCAATATGGTGATATTCCCTTGATTGCGTTATAATATGACATCCTTTGTGATATTGCATGCAACTTGCTGTCACAAGGTATACTAATATATGTTATAACGCCGCTTGAAAATCGTTACGAAGGTAATATACTTGGATGTGACGAAACGTGTAGAACGAACGCCACTTTGTAATTAAGGATGGATAGGTTGTCATCTATGCGACACTATCTTCACAACATCATTAGCTGTATGTTGCCGAGGTTGTCATTTCATATCTCACTTTGGGAGATTTTAAGAAGAACGATTATTCTCGGTTTATCCCCGGCTGTTTGTTTGCCCGTGTTTACTGTTTAACTTGCATGTTTCTAGAGACTTAGGGCAGACACTGTCTTTTTAAGTCAACGCTCTCTGAAAGGATAGTCATGGGTATAACATTCGCTTTTGGAAAGTCGGACCCAGTAATGACAATGCCGTTCCAACGATGGCGTGGAGGTCATATTTATTAATGTGTTGCAAACGTTTAGGGAATATGGAAAGGATATCGACTGGTGAAGGAATACCATATTACACCGTGCATGGATCAATGCCGGTGCCATGCTCCCATGCAGAGACTGTCAAGGCCAGCTAGTGTTACAACTTGATACAACAATCGTCGGATAAAAGCGAGGATATACCCGGGTTTTATGAATATGTTCACCAACGGTGCGTCACTGCGCTTGAGATGAAAACCAAACAAATGCATTATCCTCATCTTTTCTTGCATCAACCACCTTCCGCTGAGATATACCAGGTCTCTCTGTTCCCCTCTCGCTCTCTCTCTCTCTCTCTCTCTCTCTCTCTCTCTCTCTCTCTCTCTCTCCTTTTCACTCTGTCTTTCCTTCTCTCTGTCTCTCTCTCCCTCATCCTCACTATTTCTCTCCCTTTTTATTTCTCCCCCCTTCCCTCTCTCTTTCTCTCTCTCTCCTCTTTTAAGTGGAGCACCCCAGGGTTGTGACTTTGTCGGCGGAGTAAGGCAGGCGAGTGAGTGAGTGAAGTGTTTGAAAAATGGGTCAACAAATGCGGAGGAAAATGATAATGAACTTGGAAATGAGAGGTCCACGAAGTCAGAGGACTTCATGCTGCGCAAATCGGCCTTCAAGCGTGAACCATAAATCGTTTTGTCAACGGATTCAGAGCGTGACCGGGTTGAATACAAACCGCATGGTCCGCTTTGGAAGATGTGGATGGAAAGAGAGAGAGAGAGAGAGAGAGAGAGAGAGAGAGAGAGAGAGAGAGAGAGAGAGAGAGAGGAAGGGGGATTATACATTTTTATTCAGTTTTTTGTCTTCCAGAACCCTCCGAAAGGACGCATTAATTGACCGCAAAATCGTGTGATTTTGATGACGCGCGTCCAGGTATCAAAGCATGGGGAACCAGAGCATGACAACGTAAATCGAAATAAAACAGTTTTCTTTCTTTTATCTCAGAAACAGGATGGATGATTCACTATGTGGGCTAATCACGTAGTTGTTTATGAACTGGCATAAATATATCGGCCATATTTGTATTGATTGAAAGGAAATGATGATTTCCGGCCATCTTCAAACATTTCATTTAATTAGAATTTCATTTAAAGCTTTCTTCGGTCACAAACAGTTGCGGAGAGCTGTAACAAACTGCACTTCCTTGATATTCTTGAAAAGTTGTAAATACTTTTAATCATATGAAATATTGCAATCCCCGGTTCAATGAACTGCAATTCCATGCAACCGGAAATAAAAGTGACCGGTTGTAACGTAAGAAACAAAGTCATAAATAAAAACGATAATGTTACATATCTCACTGGAAGCGCAGAAAGGCTGTAAATCATTCATTTGCAAAAAAAAAAGCAAACAAAAAAGCGTATTCGTATTGATGACTCCATCTTTTTCGGAGGGCAAGTGAGGTCGAAAGACGACCGAGAGCGTAATTGCCATTTTGTAAGGTGTCATAGGGAATACCAAGATTTGATCTCGTTCGAGAGTCTCCAAATTAATCCTTAATGGCCTTAACGTCCTTGCTCGCTGTCCGTTTCTACCACGTGGTCTAGTTACACCGATGATATATCGCACCCTTCTCGAAACCACGGATGATAATGGCTATAAATTCACTGCAATTGCGTTATAGGCTTAGCTATGACAAATGATATATGGCACTTGTAGACTCGATCTGGTTTATACATGTATATTTAAAGTGACATTAAATTTACTACCATTATCTTTCATTAATTGCTTTATATATCTCTCCGATTTTAAGGAAATATGATATTCTGGCAATAATTTACAAAATTGCGAACACTTTTGAACTTTAAACAATCACAATTTGTATATTTTCCATGTGAAAATGATTGATCAGGTCACATTTTGACTCGGTTGTCTTTGCATCAACAACCAAATGAGAAAGAAGAGGGTATACTTCACGAACTCTCTATGAGGTCAATAGCTCATGCTCATGAAAGGCTAAACTAAAACCCTATGATATTTGATAGTCACTCGAAGTGAGCTCAATAAAACATATCAAATCAAATCAAATGGACCAACTTTCATTGTGCCGACGTTTTCCGCTCTTTAAGAACAAGGTTCCTCGCAAAAGGCGTCTCTTGTGTCTGAATAGCACCACATTTGTTAATGCACTATTTTCCTGAAGGATAGTTCTTTGCATTCTAACTTATAGGCCCCGAAACGTGACTTTCAAAAAGAAAAATGTATTATTAATATTTGTTAGCACCATTTTTGATGAAGACAATGACCTCACTAGAACCGTTTTGCCCCAACATGGTGCCATAAAACAACCTTTACGCTAAAATGCTGAAAAGCATCGCAAATATATAAGATGTATATTAGTGGAGTACTAAAACCTTCATTGCAAAACTGAACTCCAGGTGTGTAACGGCCTCTTTTAATGAAAGGCTTTGTCCCAAATCGTCTCCATCCAAGAATGCTCCATTTCCTCCAAATTATCTCTCTGACGAGAAATCATATGCTTTATTCATATCATGCTACCTTTAGGTCAATGCACAAAATATAACCCGAGTGGTAACTTCAATTTCAATATGGTAACTGGTTAATTTGCCGAAATGTTCTTGCGCTCATATCAGACCATTTGCAACCGGTATTCAAATGGTTATGTTGTGGTAATCGGAACGGAGTAGAGTCAGAGATGAGACAAAACGCATCTGCTATTAATCCCTAACATACCACTCCAATCTTGACGATGCTGCGTACTCAAATCCCGACTGGGCTTTGAGTATCTAAACGAATGATCAATCACCGAGTTTTACTACTCTAATAAATACAAAAATGGATACTAAAGTCAGGCCTCATGAATTTCTGACAAGCTTTAACGATCACCATAAACATGGAGAACTTCAAATTGGCAACGCGACCTAATTTATGACGAAATCGTGTGGACAACCATCCATAAGTAATGTGCAAAAAATGTCTGGTATTTTTTATTTCTCCACCTTCAATGCTTTGTGTCCAGGTCACTGTGTGATTTTTTTTTTTACATCATCGTGTGAGAAGCGTTATGTAGATGTATTCCCTAACGCATGACGAGGCAATTGTTAGTACTCAATCCCTGAACATTTGAATGAAAAAAAAATGAAAATCGCAAAATGTGAGCGCGCGAAGCACTGTGCGTCATATACCCTTGATACCAGTTGTTAAAAAAAAGTTGTTTTCAGCTACACTTAATCGTACAGACACAGACTATGCTCTGACCTGATTAATATTGGTACGCGTTTAATCGTTTTTAAACCAATGTCAATAATATAAGCCTTATAAAAACACTTTTCAAAAATATGATTAGTGTCAACATTGAACGCTTCGTGTATGTCTGTTATTAATCAATTGCTATAATAACGCCAAAGATCTGTATTATAACATCGATGAATACGACTCACACATACACACAATCAACAAGGAAAGTTCAATGTGTCTTTTCTAACTAGTGTATTTGAATATTGTGTGAATAAATGAAAATCAATTGATGTAAGCGAAACACGCTACCATTAAAAGGAATAATGACATCGCAAGCTGAACCTTACGCAAGACAAGAATAAACAAATTCTGACATTTATACAAATCACTGCGAAGGGAAAGCAAAAGCATCGCTACCTCAGTATTGCAATGTGAACAAACAAATTGATTTTTTTGGATTTCATTATTCCTGGATTCCTTAATTTCAATGTGAAGAATCGGATACTCAAAACGGCAATATCCTGCAATTGATATAGTTTGATTTATACTATTTCAAGAGAAGATATATCTTAAAAATGTCCGCGGACAGGATTTTTTTTTTCAAATTAGAAGTATCCGCCTTATACGGCATGTTCGGTTTATTTCAATCGAACAGCTTGCATAACAGAAATTAATCAAGTAATCTCTGTCTATACTCCAACTTTACAATAATAGAAATTAATCAAGTAATCTCTGTCTATACTCCAACTTTATAATAATAGAAATTAATCAAGTAATCTCTGTCTATACTCCAACTTTATAATAATAGAAATTAATCAAGTAATCTCTGTCTATACTCCTTCTTTACAATAATAGAAATTAATCAAGTAATCTCTGCCTGTACTCCAACTTTCCAATAACATTCCTTTCATGAAATCTCTTAGCACGAAGTTCCCTGCTAAATCTTCTTGAATGAATAAATTACATAAATGAATCATTAAAATGGAAATCAAATAGCGGTTCGCATTGAACCACGGAATCTTACAAGGCAGATTGTGTACGATTATCACATGTACACAAATACAGTGAAATACATGTATGCTTTAAACACTTCAAAATCAGTTATCATAAAATCTGCATTGACACACGCAGACACTTAGGCGCATGCATGCGAGAAGGTATCTCCCTGACGCACAGTATGTCCGTATACATGGTATAGGTCAAAATTACGCTTTGTCCGGAAAACTAGGACATGATATACTTGTCTTTTTGTTGCCCAAGGCTAAAGCATGAAATCAAGGTAGTATATCGGTACATTGCGCTCCAGATTCCTGCGTGACTCGCATGGATTGTGTAGGAATAACTAGGCCAACCTTTGTTAATGGCTGAATGTACACTGAAGGCCAGGAGGAAATTTGTCATAGATATTAAAAGCAAATTGATATTGCTTGCAGCGTTCTACTTCCATATGCCGTGAAAATTATCGATAGAATACCCTAAACTATCCCCGGTTACGTTTTCTCCTTTTGAAGCCCCATCAACTAATTACTAGAGCGTGGGGGTTATCTTCTCTGTTGTGGGGACGTCAAAATATCAACAGTGTGGTTAGTCTGTCAATCGTCGGAAACCTAATAACGTAATGGTTGCTTCCAGATCAACATATTTGTCATGTTTTGAAATAATTCGAGGGAACTTTTCAAAATGCAAACAAAACGATGACATATTGTCACTTTTTGAGGATAAGCCGCATTGTATGGGATTTAGACTGCGACTTTATAGCTTCCTGTGGTTCAAAGGTTGGCCACAATTAACCTTAAACCACAAGGATTCAAAAGGCTGGAGGCAGTTGGAATTGGTTGTAGCTGCTCCATTGATTTTTATGCAATTGTTGAGATAATTAATTATGATAAACCATTCTTTTGTATCAGTTTTGTAAACACATTCCTTTACATCTAGAAGAAAACACATTACCCTTTTACTGCATTATTGCCGCATACGTAGACTATTTCAAAATAGATATAAATACTTTAAATGTTAAATACTTTTCGGCATGTTTGCTGATTGTTAAGATGAATAAGAACAAATTATCCTGGCTTCGAATAACATGAAGGTGGATGAGGTGCACAATTATGTACAAAAGTTTCAAACCATATGGATCTTTTTCGTTATTGGAAACCTTCACATATCACAAATCCGGGCCCGCGCAATCCTTTTAAAAATCAATTGTGTGCCAGGGAAACTGATGTTCTATGGAGTTTGTGCGCATTAATGGTAAAAAAAACACACACACATGACACAAAAGAAAATGGAAAACGAACTCATTATGCTTGAAATTGCATAGAATTGTTCCGATCCAGGATTGTCTTTACAACATTCCTCATTGTGTTTATTTGAAGTTTCACCTCACCACACACACAACTCACATACCATCAAACATTGACAATATTGCTCGATTATCTTTATGTATAAATCATCAGAAATATAGCATCTAACACATTGAGAAAAAAATATATATACCTATCATGCCTATTTATAGTTATCTAAGGACCTAACCAAATTGCAATGTTGACCAGTTCATATATATTTGTTAGAAATATGTGAGTGACACGGGGAAGTATTTGAGTGTGGAAGAATGGATGATCACAACGGTATTATGATTATGATTTTGGGGAATGATAACCTATTAGTGAGGCGTGCATAGATCTGGTTGCGCCGATTTACGCATCCTCACACTCTTCAGTACTACTTCGTTTTTCACATGATATCTTGCATCATTATGCCTATTCAGACAATATAAACGGTGCTATGGACTGGTTTTGTATGAGATTGTTCTATGGTTGGCAGGTGTCTATTGTAATGTTCGATTTTACATTGCCTGACATCGACTAGTTTGGGCTATCGTGCATGCCGCAAGCTAACAAGGGAGTGGTGAGGACATTGAGACATGACGGAGAGGGGGAAAGGGGTGGAGTGATTGAGAGAGAGAAGAGGGAGAAGAGAGAGATACAGAGAGAGAGAGAGAGAGAGAGAGAGAGAGAGAGGGAGAGAGAGACAAAGAGAGAGACAGAGAGGGAGAGACAGAGAAAGAGAGAGAGAGAGAGAGAGAGAGAGAGAGAGAGAGAGAGAGAGAGAGAGAGAGAAAGAGAGAGAGAGGATAAAAAGCGTGCCAAGTGGAACGCACGGAACAGCCGGAGGGCAAATCACACCCGCCGCTCGCTCTACGGTGTGGTAACCATATACTGGCCCGGCGTACCAGGGGGCTGGCAGGCTGGGCCGCTGCTCGGCCGACTCGCACCAGCTCCACTCGGGGGCGAGGGAGAAGTACGTTCAACTAGAGCACGGTGGGTCACCGACCTCAGAGAGAGAGAGAGAGAGAGAGAGAGAGAGAGAGAGAGAGGGGGGGGGGGGGGGAATCTCATATACACATACATACTGCCCACACGCACAATTACAGCCTACACGCTTGTCAGCACTCATACTCGATTCCACTCTAGCCTAATGCGCCAGGAGTTTTTACCATCTTCAGAAGATGGTAGTCAGCTCATGAACAGGTTTACCTATTGCAGTAATACTAATAGCAATAAACCTTTTTCCATACACAAAGCAAACAGCCAAAAACAAATCAACGAACAAAACAATATGACCGCCAGGGTATGCATTTAGACCTAAAAGGGGCTGGATGAATGAGAAGGAAATTGAATGATGAGTGACAAATTTTGGACAAGGACCTGATTTTGATGATCCTGGCGCGAGGGGCTGAGATGAGAACGAACAAGTGCAATCTTAGCGAGGAGTTATTAATCTGATGTACGAATGTCGACGGGCTTGCATGCGGACGGCTCGCGCAGCCTCGGGGCATTGGCAGAGAGAGAAAGGGGCTACGCATCCTCCACGCTTGCCCCATCAATCTAGTCATTTGACTTTTCTAGATCAGACACTCACCTCCCGAAAAGTCTCTTCTCATCCCATCTCATCCCCGTCTCTCTTTCTCAGAAGTTCTCTCTTCCCCCTGTCTTTCTCTTCCCTCTTCCTGCTCTTCCCCCCCCCTCTCTCTCTCTATCTCTCTCTCTTTCTTTCTCTCTCTCTCTCTCTCTCAATATAATGACCTAAACTCTTGTCTTTCCCATCATCCTTCAATGCATTGCTTCTCATGAATCTTACTAAAGTTACCCCCCCCCCATGTTCCAGCTTCACCCCCTTTTTTCGTTCGCTCTTTCGTTCTCTCCTTCACCCCACCCCTACCCCTACTTCCTCTTCGCCTGCCCCTCTCCTCCGCGACCCTCTCCCCTGCTCCCATCTCCCTTTCCTAAGAGACATGCTGCAGGCGATTCAAACCGCCTCATGTTGTGCACCCCCCCCCCCCTTTTCCCGCCATCCCCTCTATATACAGTGTTCTGCGTTTCTCAGTCTGCGTCGCTGTTTGCGATCAAACGCTGTACGTATTGACAGCCGCGCATTCATAAATTTACCCAGTTTGTATGAAAAGAGATGAACAGTCATGTCAAGTGCAAAGAGAGAGAAAAAACTGAGGAAATGAAGAAAAGAGAGTTAGTAAGTAAGAGAGAGAGAAAAAGAGAGTGGGAGAGAGACAGAGGGGGAGAGAGAGAGAGAGAGAGAGAGAGAGAGAGAGAGAGAGAGAGAGAGAGAGAAAGAGAGAGGAAGAGGCATATTGGGCAGAGGGGCGTAAAGAGACAGAAAGGTAGTAAGAAGGAGATATTCAGGTAATCATATGAAGTAGGACGAGAAGAGAGATAGAAATAGAGATAGATAGATACAGAAAGAGAATGAGAGAGAGAGAGAGAGAGAGAGAGAGAGAGAGAGAGAGAGAGAGATAAGAAAATGAAACGTGAACGTTGTGACCCATCTTGCTGACAGCGGTGCTTTAATATACCCAGTTACCTAGTTAGCTTAAACAGGGAAGGTATGTTAGACGTATTTCTCAAAAGAACGAAATCAGAAAAGAAAAAGGGAAGAAGAAGCAGGATCTAACGCGAAAAGAATTTTAGAAAAAGATGATGATAATTGCGGAATTAGATGAAGAAGATAAAATTGAAAATCGAAAGCAGAAGATGAAATTAAGAAAGAGAAAACGCAGAAATAAAAATGGTTTATAAAGCAGTAATATTTGAGCGATAGATGTTTAAGTTTATACAGTAATCCACATTAGCCACGGGAAAAAAAAGTTATATACAGAGAAACTAAGAATAATTATGATGATAGCACCTTCATTTTTATATATCAACAACGCTATTTACCCGAAGTCGAATGGCTGGACAAACTGGCAACTAAGCGAAAATAACAATGGGAAGAAACCGCTTGAGATGCTGACGTCATAGCTCTTTTCATCAGTGTTAGTGACATAATTATGATATGATATAAGTATAAAAAAATAGTGTCATAATCAGACATTAATAATACTGTTAAATGTATCATCATATCGCTATGTTTGGAATGAATAATATAATTCGTAATAGTTTAAAAATTTCTAGCTGCAATAATATGAGAATAATATCAGTATTTCACTATGCATTTTAATAGTAATAAAAGTGTTTGTAGTAAACAGTAGTAGTAATTGTAATGAAAGTGATAGTAGATGCACTTGTAGTAGTAGTAGTAGTAGTAGTAGTAGTAGTAGTAGTAGTAGTAGTAGTAGTAGTAGTAGTAGTAGAAGTAGTAGTAGTAGTAGTAGTAGTAGTAGTAGTAGTAGTAGTAGTAGTAGTAGTAGTAATAGTAATAGAAGTAGTAGTAAGAACAGTAATAATTGTATTTGTAGTTCTAGTCATAATGGTTTTAGCACACTCGCAGTGTGTATAAGACTGAAGAAATCGAATATTACAATTAAGAAGAAGGGGAATGTGAAATTAAAGAAAAAAGAAGCAGGAGAACTGACATGCATGAAGACGAGAAAGAGATACAACAGTGAAGATGATTAAGGGGAAAGAATAAGAACGAGAAGATCAAGACAGGATAGATAGGCAGCCGCCATTTTTCTAAATAGTTCCCAATTTGTCTGTAGCCACGATAATAGTCCCGAGAAAATGAAAGCTGCAAATTGAAGAAGATAACGCGATAAAAGATAATAGTTTTGATTAAATGAAGGGGTCGTGTGCGGAAGAATAACGACATATGTGCTATTGTTGGGTGAGATAAAATGGGAGAAAAATTGGAGCACGTCGGCGGTCGGCTCTCGGCGATTCACGGGAAGCTTGCCCGATAGTCTTTGGAGTGAGTGCAACGAGTGTTTGGCGGGTCTTTGTTCGCTGCAAAAGGCGTTCAACATACGATTGCTCCCCCTCCCCCCTTCCGTGCGCCCTCCCCGCCCCCCCCCCCCCCCCCACAGCAGAAATGTATCCGAAGGGATGGGAGTTTATCATATAAACATTCATAACTTAATCATTACTGTCAAATGTTCAAAGACAAAATGTGTGTATGATTATAGAGAAAAGCCACAGATAGAAAAAAACATGAATCACATTGCATCGGCTAATAAGCTTATGATTGGCTATAAATATAATAGCCAATTGCCAATTTGAATTACGAAGAATATTTCAGAATGGACGCGCGTACCCGATATAGAATTGGTGTCAGTAAACATGGTAAAAGACACCTGGAGTTCCTATTGAAACTGGTGGCTAAAAGGACTGAAAAATCTGTACTAACAATTAACAATATGGTAATCATAATAATCACATTTCATCAGCTGCTAAGCATTTGATATCTATCATCAATTAGAAATTGTTTTACGAAGGTTATTTTCAAATGGATATATACTGCGTAATGATTTGATGTTGGTACAACATTATTGGAGTTGATGTCCAGGTTGGTAATTGTATTAGTGTTATTGCTATCAAGGTGGATTTAATGCTGGTATTGGTATTGTATTCATTTCAATCAAAATCGATTCATTCAAGTTTATTCATAAAAATAGGGAAACAAACAGAATAATCCGGAGACTGGCACTTTTTTTTATTTACAAGCTAAAAACACAAATGAATACGTAGTAAAACGCAAACAGCAAATAACAAACTCATTGAGCAAGCTGGAAATTAGGAACCGTGTCATTAAAGACAAACTTGAGGAGGTATGACTTTAACCAATGCAGCAATTACAAAACGATCAAACAGGCACCAATGCAGCAATTATAAAATGATGAAAAGGTTGTACTAGTCAAGACACCACTAGATTATCATGATTACAAAAATGCTACATATAGGTACTTTACACTACCTAACAACATTTAATGTCACTTGTATAATTATAACTTGTATAACATTTAATGTCACTTGTATAATTTATTCAAGTGAAATCCCGGTTGAATACGCAGTCAAAACAAATAACGAAGCTCACTGAACAGGCCTTAAACGATGTATATTGTATAGAAATATATCTATCACCTTAATAACACTATAATTATTTCATAATAAGGACGAGTGTATAGCCATGGTTGACGATGTCTACCCCCATGATACAGGCGAGGCGACGAACGGAGGCCGCCCGACCAACTCGGTAGAGCGAGCGTGCATGGGTTCGGTTCCCAGAAACTCCGGAGAAGGTTTTTATGTGAAAGAACACGCAGGGAGGACCAACAATAGCAGTTGCGCACCCTTGTGTGTCCACACTGGTCCCTTGAGGGTCTTGGATTTATGCAACCATGGATCGTGGTAGGGTCCATGATGCAACTATACTGATGGGTATTCTTTTATGACGAGGAGAAAATGTGGTGGTGTAAACGGGACAAAAATATATCCAGCAGTATCAGAGATGGCACTGAGCCCTGATTATTATTGCACAGGTAATGCACACATAACATCAGCCGTTACATGGTCTGTTAAAAGTGGTTAACTAGGATCAGTGATACTGTGTTATCTGCTTCTCATTACTCTTCTTTTTCTCTCCTCCCCCCCCCTCCTCCTCCTCTTCATTCACTCTTCTTTTTCTTCTTCTTCTTCTTCTTCTTCTTCTTCTTCTTCTTCTTCTTCTTCTTCTCCTCCTCCTCCTTCTTCTTCTTCTTCTTCTTCTTCTTCTTCTGCATCTTCTTCTTCTTCTTCTTTTTCTTCTTCTCCATCATCATCGTCATCATCATCTTCTTCTTCTTCTTCTTCTTCTTCTTCTTCTTCTTCTTCTTCTTCTTCTTCTTCTTCTTCTTCCTCCTCCTCCTCTTCTTCATCTCCTTTCTCTTGTTCTTGTTCTTCATCTTAATCATATTCTCTTTCTTCTTCTTCTTCTTCTTCTTCTTCTTCTTCTTCTTCTTCTTCTTCTTCTTCTTCTTCTTCTTCTTCTTCTTCTTCTTCTTCTTCTTCTTCCGTTTCTGTTTCCTCTTTTCTTCTTCTTTTTCATTTTCTTCCTCTTATTATCATTCTTTTCCACGATGTTTCTTCTCTCTTACTATTTCCCCTTTCCTCTGCTTTTCATAGGCATCTTTCGCATAATCAATTCATTTAGTTCTTTTTCAATTCAAATCGAGGTCTGAGCAGAAAAATCTTTAACATGTTTAAGATATGCATGACTTATATACCAAAGCTGATAACATCAATTTACACGGTGCGTATTGCTCATCATTTATTTTTATATGCGCTTTACACTTTGATCCATGAGCATACCTACTATGCTAAATATTGATAAATATATAAAAACTAGATACGATCAACGTCATTGAACGTGGATGGAGATTAATAATTTATTATGTGCGAAAAGGTAGGCTTTAAGAGCTCTCTTATAAGTATCAAGGGAAGATATATATTCCAAATGATGATGGATTAGAAATTCTACAGAAGAGCTTAACAAGTCTTCATAGACATAGGCCTTTCATTCAGTGCAAAAGAGAAGGCTTAACGAGAATGGAGTCGTTGTGCCACAAAAAGTCCGACCTTCCTCTAAAAGCAGCACGCAAGCACCCACTTAACGCGGTGGTTTAAACGATGTGGCCTGCTTTTTATAACCTCTAAGGACTTGTCTTACCTCCATTTTGTGAATATTTAAGACGTGTGATGATGAAATAACTTTTACACTGCCAGTGTTGCAGAATCACTCTAGTCACACGCACAAACCTTATCGAGCTTAATCATGTCTGGTATAAAAATGGGTATATTATATGCCTCTTTTTCATGTTTGTTATATGAGAGACAAGCTTCATGAACGAGGGACGCGTTTGATTATGGCGACGACCTTTTTCGAACCAATTTCAGTGGGATCAATCCCAAAAGGCACGTACAATAGTGTTTATGTCTTGTAATTACCAGAGTGTGCAGGCAGTCTTATGCGACATTACGCGCCTCCATTGAGACTACCCGAAGTACATATACGTGTGCACACAAAAGATATTTTCTAAATCTATATTTAAAATGCCTACTGACTCTCACGATCCCCAAATGTTAAATTTCTTTAAGCAAATACACGGGCCCTGTTGCATAAAACTTACCACTAATGGTAACTTTGCTACCAATGGCAATTTCTATGGAAACCTTGAATCTCATTGGCTGTCAAGCAATGCTACCATGTTAGTTACCACTGATGGCAGAGTTACTGCACTGGTTAAAAGGAGTGCGGCTACTTCATACATTTTGTCGACGACGCTTCGCAGCATCCGTACATTTGATTCGATGGTTTTTGAAGCCTGAATGATAAGTTGAACTGAATTAAAAAACAACAACAATCAATTTAGCCTGTTTTCTGAGCTAATTCTCAGGGAATGAATAGAAGAAACATCTTCATCTCTTTCATACTCTCCCTTGTTGCTTGTTGCTGAGCATGTTTTCTGAGCTAATCCTCAGGGGATAGAAGAAATATGTTTGTCTCTTTGTATTCTCCCTAGACGCTGAGCCTGTTTTCTGAGCTAATCCCCAAGCCATATAAAGAACATTGCATTGTCTTTATATTCACGCTTACTTCTGAGCATGTTTTCTGAGCCAATCCCCAAGCCATAAAAAGCACATTTTCATATCTGTATATTTCCCCTTGTTTCTGAGCCTGACTTCGAAGACTACCCCCCGCCTATAGGAAAATCCACTCGACTCGCCATGGCCATGAGCGCTACGGGTTAATGTGTTGATCGCCGACAGGTAAGCTTTCCTCTCATCCCGCCCGCTCGCCCAGGTAACCCGCCAACGAATTCCTCTCGCACGCAGGGGGGATGGGCGAGGAGACGTGTTTTTTTTTCTTCATACATACATATGATATACATTCATATACTATTCCACACGTCAGACTTCTTTCTTTTCGTTCTCTTTGAAGTAAAGCCTGTATTTCTTACCTCTGCTGAGCCTCCATCTTGCTGTGAGGTATAATTGGACGGAGGGTACGTATGACTGTGCTCAGCCGGGGGCGGGCCGGCAGGTGAGGCAAGGGCCGCGTTGCCGCCCCGGTTACCAGAGGCCGCTGGTATTTAGCAACTCCTAGACTCCTGCCCAGACGTTTTGCTCATTCGAAAGATGAAAATGTCCCCGTTCCTTTCCGTAAATTCGCCCACTTCTCGCCTGTCACTTTACTCTCTGATTAACGCAGTGTTACGTAACCGTCTCCTTTGCAATTCCTGTTGGATTTCATCAAGCTTTCAAGACGATTTTGTGTTTCTACAGGTCCCGCCGGAGGATGAAACGTCTACTGCAGAATTCAAGGACGAAATAGTGTTGATGCAGCTCTCGTAGCTACCTACAGACCAAGGAGATATATGATAAACAAATATAAGTACAGAAAAACAAAATACAGTAACATCGAAACGCACAAATATCTTTAACATTTTAAAGATATTGAAAAAGGATTAAGTGAATTGATTATGCGAAAGCTGTCTACGAAAAGCAGAGGAAAGGGGAAATAGTAAGAGAGACAGAACATGGTGAAAGAGAATGATAATAAGAGGAAGAAAAGGGAAAAGAAGAAGAAGACGAAGGAGGAGAGGAAGGAGAAGAAGAAAAAGATATTGATGAAGAACAAGAACAAGATTAAGGAGAAGGAGAAGAATTCCTTCAGTTACAAAATAACAACATTTACATAGCAAGAAATCAAATGAGACAAGAAACAGAAAACAAAGAAAAAAAGACATAGAATCCATAAAAAATCATATTTTGTTATGAATTGCAGCTGATATACGTAGGCCTACCATCTTTCTTACACATATTTCCTAATCTAAAAGTAAGAATTTCGATGAGGTTAGAATGCATCTACCACTTGAATGAAATAAAACTACATATACATTTGGTTGTCCCCGAACATGCCGAATCAGTATGTTTTACTAAAACTGTCAGTATTTAGGCTAACTTTCCGCACCAAAGCTAAAAATACGCACTCTTCGGCAGCTCTGTAAACCTACATAATATTTATCATGTAGAACCACTGGTTTTGACCATTAATATCAGTTCACATTCCTACTCGTTTTGCTATCGTCCTTTAAATTCCAAATTCATCAGACTAAGAAATGAAAAGAAAAGAATGGATGATTTTTCGTTTCACTTTCAATGGACAGGAAGAAATGATATAGTCTTGAGGGAAAACAGACTTGTTTAAAGACTTAAGATAAATATTAACATCTGATTACAGAATGTGCCCTGCACGATGTACTCAATAATAATAACCTTTACTTCTATAGTGATTTCCGTAAGAGATTTATATCGAGGCGCTATGCGAGTAACAATAAATGAACAAAATGAGACATGAGAACGAAAATGAAAATACCAAACATGATGTGTAATGTATCAATTATTTAAGGACTAAGTTGTTCCTCCGTTTCCGTTTACGTCTCATGTTAGTTCAACATCATTTCTAATGTCTTTCTCTTTATTCTATTAGTGTTTTCTTTTCCTTGCTCTTTCTTTCTCGCCTCATCCTCGTGTTATAGTCTTATCCATCACCTCCTTCCAATCCACCTTTCTCCTTATCATCTTCCTCCGCCTCTGAGCCTTCTCTCCTCATCCACCTCTCATCTCATTTCCTCCCATACCTCTCTTCATCTCCTTTCCTCTTTCAGCGCTCTCCTCCGCCCCCCCCCCCCCCATCCATCCTCTACCGTTTCTCCTTATAACACACACATTTATTATGCTACACCCTCTCCGCCCCCTATTTGGTAATCATTAAACATGTTAAATTAGATAAATGGCGCACATGGCTGGACAATGCGCGTCCACTATTTAAGAGCACTACGTTTATTTTAGGTCCAAAAAATCTGGCGTTTGGACGGGGAAAATGCACGTCTAAACATTCGCCTGAAATGGAACAGCTGCCACCGTTTTATAGCACAATTTCAAAAAGGTAAATATTTGAGTGCGATTCAAAGAGGTTTCGCTGCGAATATATACACAGAAAAGCACTTGCCATCGATTCGTATTTGAGGAGCAACATTTGTTTGATTTCTTTCACCCAAATCTCTATGGGTCCCGCAACAAAAGAAGGAAGAAAGAACAAGAAAACCACCCAGAGCTTGGCGGAAAGATATATATATTTATATATGCGGCGCCTTTTACCAGTGTATAAGAGGGAACCTTGCCAGACGAACATGGTCGTTTTCTCTTTTTGCTCCCAGATTTTTTTGCTCCCCGTTTCTATTGATTAAACACAAACCTCGCATAACATTGTTCAAATGCTGGAAAATAAACATTTGTTGAAGATACTGGGTCATGGTCATCATGAACCGGGCTGATCGTCTAAGAGAGAGAGAGTGAGAGAGACAGAGAGAGAGAGAGAGAGAGAGAGAGAGAGAGAGAGAGCGAGGGGGGGGGGGGGAGCTACTCTTTCAACATGGTCAGAATAACGGACAAAACTCTATATGTATATACATGCATTTTGTACGTATGTTTGCTTCTAAAGGATATCTACTCTTTTCTATTTACTCACCAAACTGCCGTCTTTCATAATCTAAGCAGCCCTTCTAATATGTTGCAAGGAATTTCCTTGCGTGTTTACAAATCGATTGGCCCAAAACTCCATCCCCATCATTTTGCATTGCAGCGTTGTATAAGAAACGAACACCATCTCATACGATTTTTGAGATTTTACTTGGAGTTAATCATTAAACTATATGTTATAACCTTGACCCAGAAATCAAAGAAGAGGGAGATACATTTTCTATAGATCAAATGTTTCGATTTTATCAACTACTTCACACAAATATGTGCAATGCAGACGTAGCAGCGTTGACAAGTTTGCCGTATAAATGGTATACATGTTATACAATAATGTATATAGTCGCATGTCGTGAATCAATATAACCAAAAACTCGTTGAAAATGAGGGATTGTGAAACGTTCACTCCCTGACACATTGGGCACATGTAGGTACATAGGTGCCCCCTTGGATTGGTGGAACTGAAATATGGGCACCTGGATGATTT
Organism: Arbacia lixula; assembly: GCA_963669155.1. NCBI lineage: Eukaryota > Metazoa > Echinodermata > Echinoidea > Arbacioida > Arbaciidae > Arbacia > Arbacia lixula. The sequence continues at coordinate 14,012,204 of OZ022588.1, read as the reverse complement.
AGGGCCCCATGCTATCTCAGTACCCACTCACTCACAACACGTTTTTCACTATTTTGAAACATAAGTAAGAATTGGACGAGCTTCATTGCAATACCACATATTATCATTTGCAGTCAATGTATGCAATCTAAACATTTTGGGTATTTTGCAAGTTGTTCTCTACAATGTAGTCATACGCTTTTTATGTCAATTGTGTGTCAAGATATTTACACAATTATGTCTCAATTGTACATTGAAACTATGAAACTAATTCGGACTCCAGGCTGCGATGTTTGGTTTTGATAAAAACATTTAAATTCAATTCAACAGTACTTCATCAGGAAAGGGTTGCGTTCTCATCACCTCGTTCAATCTTTCCGCACCAATGAATTGTATTCCATTGTCAATCATGACACGTTCCCTTGCCTATGGGACTCTGAATGTTAAGGCATTTCTTTATCAGGTATCGTATCACAGACAACGAGAGAGACCACTCTTCCCTCGATAAACTCGACCTCTGGAAACTCTGGCAATCATTTGAGCTCTCTGTGTGCCATACGTGTATTTACTCACAAGTAACACACACAAATCCAATAGAGCATCATTTTATCTAGCACACAAAGTGTTAAAAGCAAGGCAGATTAACCATTTTGTAATATTTTTTTAGCCGGCACTGTACCCAACGTGAGCAAAAATCATTAGGTAAAATGTGACCTTCTTTCCCAAATTATCGTTGCCCATTTCATGAGGGTTGTCCACATGTACTCAAGTTTACCACATACATGTATTTCTAAAAAATCAGGACACCCGTTGCATAAAACCTACCATTGATGGTAACTTTGCCATCAATAGCAACGTCTATGGAAACCTTGCTTTTGATTGGCTTTCAAGCGATGTTACCATGGTAGTTACCATCGATGGCAGAGTTATCATCAATGGTAAGTTTTATGCAACAGGGCCCAGGACATCAGGATCAGACGTGCCCTTTTATGGAATGCCTTGCATAGTATGAGAAAAGTCTGGAAGTCCCAAACTAAAGATGACATAAAACGCCGACTTTTTGTTGCAACAGTTGAATCTGTCCTGCTCTATGGAGCAGAGACATGGACACTCACAGCCCGACGAGTGAAAGGACTGGATGGAGTATACACACGCATGCTTAGGATAGCTCTTAAAGATTGTCCGTCCCTTTTGCAAGCTTAAAATTTGAAATCGTCTATCACGATCGTAAATTGAAGAAAGTGTGATTCAAGACCATTTCTAAGAATATAGCATGTTGAATCTTTCTGTATATGTAAAATATTTCAGCCGTTAAATTTCAAACCGACTTTTTTCGGACTACGAAAAAAGTATTAGTCTTTGTTACAGTATCTATGTGGTTATTATGGGTGTGTGAAATCCTAATTTTATGAGTAACTACCAAACTTTGGAGATGATTCCTTCCATAGAACATTTTTTTTTTTCATAATGCGTTTTATAATATAATAAACAGATTAATCAATAAAGCAGTTATTTCAACACAAACTGCTAAGAGCCTGAGGTAAAGACTATTAATCAGACGTTGTTTACGTGCATTATTTGAATTTTACACTACGTATCAGTTTCAAATTGTGAATAAAGAGCTTGCTAACACTTCTCTCTATGTTTTGCCAATGTTTCGATGGTTTTGTGGTGATCTGAAAAAGGGACTGGCTGTCTTTAATGTGTCTTGGTGTGACTTCATACGAAATGTCAATTTATATGGTGCTCTGCCAAAAAGTGCGCGAAAGGAGGATGAAAGTAGCGGGACACTGTGTGCGACACCCTGAACTATCTGCGAATCCCCTCATACTCTGGGAGCCTACACAGACTACTGCAAGAAGAGGGAGAAGTCGGGCTACTTACATTAGTGTACTTAAGAATGACAACGGCCTTGATCATGTTGATAGCGTTAGTTAGCTTAGGACAGCCATGCTGGATAGTCAGGTCTGAAGGTGCTACGTTCATGGAACCCGAGATGGCATAGGCTGAAGCCTATGCATGCCCTCGAATTATTATTAGTAGTAGTAGAAAAGGAAGTGTTGGCTTGCTTTGATTCTTTAAGTGCAATTATGATATCTTGGCACCAGCGCTACATCACACATGTCATATAAAGTAGTATTTCGGCTGGAAATGAGGGGGTAACATTGATGTTGTGTTTCACTTATTTAAATAAAAGCAGCGCGTAACGCCCAGCTTCGGTGAATATCCTACTCACTCACCGTACGCCACAACTGGCAAGAATGCAATGAGGTGTTAATGCACAAACATGGCAAAGGCGGAAAAAACACGGTATTTGAAGACTTCAGTTGAGTGAAATTAAGCTTGGCCAGCTGGCATTGACTAAATATTTTATGATGGGAACCTGGAATTAATGAGATATGTTATCTCTTGTAGCTCTTTGTTTTTTCATATGATGCGAAACGCAAAACCTCACCCGCCCTACATCCGCCCTTTTTGACTAACGTGTGTGTTTGTGTGTATATATTCTCCGGCGGGTGGTCCTAGTCAGCCCATTTTTTTTTATATCAGGTATACAAAACTCGCACAATGTCGGCATATTTGAACCGTGTGATGGGGCCAAATGAAGCCTAAAATCACCCAGTTATGCTTGGATATTAATTGCTTGAGAGGTTAATTCACGCGCTCTTTCATCAGCAACAATAGCACATTTTGAGCTCCCAGAGCGTACGTTTCTATCAATGCATTGTCAGCGGGAACAATATTTCTTGATCATCTGCCCATCACTCACACGTTCTTAGCCTCGTTTTCAGGAGGTTCGATTATATAATTAACCAAACTCTACTGTAAACATGTCTAGATGCAGTATACTAATACACCATTTTCATAATGTATCAACAACTTTATCCCTAACTGCCTGACGCGTTATCATATTCACTTGTATTTTACAATTCAGATTCAAAGGATGGTGTGCACTCTATTATAGAATCTATTATTGCTGCTACTCGGATAAACCTCGGACAAACATTGGGGTTACCATTAGTGAGGTATTGTGTGAATGACGTGAATAAAAATGTGCATACATAACGAAAATGGTTTATTGCTCTCTCGTTCTCCGTCGTTCAAAGAAGAAACAAGTGTGAAAAGTTTCGCTTTAAATGTCAAAAATCCTGAAAACCAGGTTATCATTCGGAATGCCTATTATAGAAAACGATGGTAGCTTTCATGTACAAGTACATGTGTTAGTTACACGAGAACTTGTGACTGAGCATGATGACTATAAATCATTAGAATTTTATTAAAATGATGTTAAGTTTATTGAAAAAATGTGGAGGTGAACACATATGTCGCAGTGCTTTGGAGTACACGCACATACATACACGTCAAAGATCCCCACAGAATATGTTCACATCTTGAATGTCAAATACGAGTTAGATTCGTCAGTTGACTGTCTTGAATACGGACAGTCAACCTGCCCGAAACGTCGAGTCTACTTCTCTACTCATCAGCTGTTCGCTCCTTCTGGTGTACAGTCCTTTTAAGGACTACACTCATTTCGAAAGAATACTCTACTTTCAAATCTCCACTTTCTCGCCTTTCCAATTCACCCCCAAATCTACCCACTGTTTCCTCATCTCAGTCCTTCCAGGACTTTACACATGGTGTAGCGTGAACCTCTTCCGCCATTGATCATACCACCATGCAAACCTTCAAGTATCATCTCATTCGTCAGTTTGTCTTATTTATCATATTTATCAATGCACTCGCCTACTTCATGTAAATGGTTACTCTTCTTCAGACCATGGGTATTATCAATTTACACAGGACAAAAAATAAGGAAATGTACAATAAATAATGATGGAGGAAAACGAAGCGCATTAACTAAAGCGACTGGCATGAATGTAAACATACATGTACATTGAAAGATTGAGGACGAGTGCATTGTAAACTAGCTTATTTTCATCTCGCTCTCTCTCTCTCTCTCTCTGTCTTCCTATTCACTCTTTCTCTCTTTCTATATGTATAAAACTCTCTCCCTATCTATGTACAAATGTCTGACTCTATGACCCCGTCACCCCCTCTCTTTTCTCTTTTTTTATGCTCTTTTCTCTTTCTCATGCTCTTTCTCTCTCTCTCTCTCTCTCTCTCTCTCTCTCTCTCTCTCTCTCTCTCTCCCTCTCTCTCTCTCTCACTCTGTCTCTCTGTGCGTATCTTTTGCCTTCTCCTCTCTACGCCCCTTTTCAACAACCACCCTCCTTCCTCACTCGTGACCTGGCATGAATAGATCACGGACTGAGTGAATGGATAGGCTTCAACACGTTTTAAACAATCTCCTTCATTATTCCCTTTTATCGGATGAGAGGCTACATTAATTCTCCGATTCTCGCTTACAAAAATACGCAGGTGTCCCCAAAGAAAAGCCCGAATTCTCCGCAAAATCCATTTGATTTAAACGAACTGCAGCCGGCCTTGCCAACGCCATATCCTCCTTTCAACTCTCTTCATATTCCGCTATCTCGTAGCAAAATATATGGACACGAAGCCGGGGCTCATCATATATTTATACGAATTGAGCCGAAAAGGTTAAGAAGGATTGTAGAACCGAACACCCTTTTGCATGGATAATTGAAGAAGGAGTATAACATACATTACACACACGGTGTTTCGGCTGCCATGTTTGCGAAATGAATTGACGAGGGAGCGTGGAGAGGGGTGGGGATGAATGGGTAGATAGAAGACTAAGCGAGATAAAGAGATATACAGAAAGTGAGCCCCAAAGAGAGAGAGAGAGAGAGAGAGAGAGAGAGAGAGAGAGATGAAGAAGAGAGAGGGAGAGAGAGGGAGAGAGAGGGAGAGAGAGAGGGGGGGGGGGTAGAGAAAGACAGAGAGAGCGCAAGTAAGAGTGAGAAGGACGGACATGGAGATTATATAAACCTACTTCTACGATCAATATTTATTATACATCAGCTGCACTAGTATTCAGAGTATTACTAGTACTGTTTTGACTACTTTTACTGCAACTTATCCTCTTATTCTAGAAAATGATCGACTATGGAATGGTATACATCACTTGTTTAACGTTTGTACGTATATTCCAAAAAAACAACAACATATTCCTAGGTATACTGTACTCTGATAGCGAGAAAGTTCATGAATAAAGATTGTAAGAGCAGACAAATTAATCGCCACATTTCATGAATTTTCGACATAATGATAAGCTAAAAAAATATCGTTGATTATTGATTCCGTGATAAACGTTTATATGTATGTATATATAATTTATAAAATGGCATATCTAATGTGAACATCTGTTCGATTTGCTCTTTAGCATGGTACGGCCAATGACCCAATCATGAATACTTGGTCATCCATGCGGTACTCAAACGGTAAGGAATTTCAAATAACTGAAAGATGGTAAAAGCAGAAATATTGACCTTCACAATAATTTCACGACTTTTCTACAAAATGAAAAGCTTCGTGTAAGCTTCATTTCTAATCACCTATCTAACTTTTGAACGTGCCTTCTAAAAATGTAGTCATTAACAACTTTAAAAGTGCAAGTTTTCGCTATACCCATCAGTGTAAGAATCAAATATTGAATACGCGATTCATTTTGTTTCTTCTGTAAATAGGAGCAAATAACACACAAACAACAAATACGAATTAATGAAACACAAACATGACAAAAGGCATTTACGGGACGCCGCTCACTTCGCGATTATGACAACCTTGGTTGCGTTCATGTGACACATTTTTGCCCTAGAATCATAATTAGAATCATGACTCAAAACGCAAAAAATTGAATACAAATGTGATTCAAACATGGAACGCGGAATAAGAGGTGTTTGGAAACTCGTTTCTGCAAAATCACGTTCGAAAAAAGGTCGCTTGAACGCAACTGTGTTTTGTATCATGATTCTATTACGTCGCTGTGTCGGCCTATTTCCGGTGCTAGTCAAGCAGCCCACGTAGAAGTCAGAAAACGCGCGCATAAAAGCTAACCTATACTTCCTGGGTCAAACTGCGCACTGTGATGCGCACTGAATCGGTCCGAATCCGAGTAGAAACGTAATCGGAGAGAAGGTCGTCTGAACGCTGATTTTGTCGTTATTGCGATTCATGTTTAGATTCACGATTCAAATAATGATTCTGGCGATGGTCGCATGAAATCATTTATTATAAAAATGTACCATAAAACATCGGTCCTACACTTAACATTCATTTAACGCTAGAAGTGCTTCTCTTTGGGACTTGTGTACATTTCTGGTTCAATAATGCTTCAATAACGCATAAAGGGTTATTATTATTTTGGGGGGAAAACACTTCCAGCTACGCATTTGGTTTTAAAAGATCTTAAAAACAATTCGCAGGTAAAGAAGCGCTGGTCTTTAATAATTCCAGGTAGCAAACGGCGGTGAACGACCGAAAATGAATATCTCATTAACGTGACAGACTCAATCAGAGTAATACATTCACATTATCACACATCGCACTACACACAATTAATGGTAAAAGGTTATCTCGCACGGAATCTGCGTTTCGTTCTGTTTTCGCAATGTGTTATTTTTAGTCCCGGATAGCCTGCCTCTTTTGAGGTTATTGTCTCCTATTGTGTTCAAGCGGCCGCCCGACTTTTCCCAGCCAAATCTATCCCAGCTATACATCATGAGTGTTTCTTTTCAGAGGAACCGCGATTTCAAGTCGATGACTCACAGCGTGTACCGCGCATGCAGGCGAATTTAACGCCCATTATTTGCCTCCATCTATTCAGCACTTCGTGAAGTCGAAATACATCGCCATCATTCACAGACGTATGTACATTCCACGTTCTACATTACTCATATAATTCGAAGTTGTAACCAAAATCATTATCAGGGTCGTTGAATGATAAACCATGCATGTACGACTGCGAGCGATTGCTCATAACTAATTCAGATTTCTGATTACCTAATAGTAAAATACATAGAAAACGCCCGCGCTCCGTAGCTTACCCTTGTCAAAGTGCAGCGACGAATATAATGATTTTGGTTTCTGTTTGACAAGCTTCGCTCATATGTAATTCTCAATTATCAATATGAATATACAACCCAAATCATTCCTATCCGTCTATTGTTTAAAAATAATACGTTGTAGTTTGTTTGATGAATATATGAACAAGTATTGGTAATTTTTATCATTGGCAATTGACCTTTTTATAGGTCATTCACCACGTCCACGTCGGGTGGATAAAAGTGAAAAAAATACCCCTTGATCCATTAAAAACATACTGCGGTGAGAACGCTCGCTCTCGTAATCATATTCCCGTAAATTTAGATTAAATACGTGTCTTGCTGGAGTCTCGCTCGGGTGTCAATATTATTATTTCAGTGTAGATTCGTTCGATTTTCCCCACCATATATAGTTTGTTCTAGGTCACCCCCTGCGGGATTTCTACTCATCATGAGAGGTAGAGGTCAGCGCTTTTCGTAAATAAATCAATGAAATTTCATCGGCGCAGCCACACGATCGTGCGCAAGATTTTACACTTTCTTACGCCACATCTTACGCGCGTCTCCTTGTTAATAAGCATATACCGACACTATTCATTGCTATTATCAGTTACGAACCCAGAAGCAGGGTAGGGGGGGGGGGGGGGAACACGCCCCCTCTATCTTTGATAATCACACACTGAACATACATGTAAATACAACAATATACAATACAGGTTCAATCGGCGCTTTCTCTATTTTCACATTTTGGGTCGGCGCCCCCTCTATTTTTACATTTTGGATCCGCGGTGATGAGCTCTGAATCTTTCTGATTGTTTTTATGTAAGGAATGAACGTTTTTCAATGTCTAAAGCAGGTCAAATGGATTTTCATATCATTTATTTGCATATGGTTGGTATTCAAAGAATTGAATGTTTTGCGGAGAGACAAAAGATAACATAGTTTTGATTAGAATTGATGTTACTCTCTGAGTAATGAGATCGACTGATCAATCTGTTAAGGAAAAAAAACCGTGTCGCTGCATCAAGCAGTACATGCATGCAGGTTCAAGTCCCTGCATGGTCTTTTTTCTCTCTGATTATTTCTCTAACAGATTGATCAATCAAGCTTATTTCTATAGGGAGAGTAGCATAAAAACAAACATTACATCATATCTTTATATGCTTGTGGTATTCTAATCATTACGTCACACGCTGCACGAAACACTGCGAATTTAACACCCATCATTTTACTCTGGACTATACCATACACCAAGGGTGTGAAAATACACCCTTTCTGTGGTAAATGGAAATGGAAATGCGACAACGCCAGCTGAACTAGTGTTAAATCTTCCAAGCATATGTTTACACTGCCAATAGTGTCGAAGGCCTTTTATGAATCCTGGCAATTGTATGCTTCTCTACATAATAAACAAACTATATCAAATGATCAGCTGCTAGTTTTGCATTCAATTTGTAGATGAATCAATAAGCCGATTCTATTCAATTGCAAAGAATAATTTCCACAATTAGAAACTTTCATGTTTGGACATACGTGTAATTCCTTGTATTGCATGTAGGGCCTATATGTGTTCAAATCATTATGATCATTGAACGAACTGTATCCGCTTACGATCAGCTAGATTTGTACTTCATTATTGAAGGGATCAATGGACGGATTGAACATTCGATTCATTAGTGCCATAAACACGCATGCAGACTCTGAAGACTCTGATAATTGACGACAAATTGCCGTCATGGCGCACGCCGTGTTACGGGTTAACGGGACGGATTGTTCGGCGTACCATTCTAGCACCAAGGTTGATGCTACGGAAACGAAAACATACACACTCGATGCGCGTACTAGATTCCTCGTTAATACACCTCACCCCACCCCTATTAGCCAGTATATGCATGCGTAGACTGTAATGATATGCATCATACAGGTGTGTGTGTGTGGGTAATCATATCTGAGGGCAAGGATTTACTATACGTGAGAGAGGGGAGGGAGAGAGCTAGTAAGGGGGAAAGAGAGGAGGGACGAGAGAGAGGGAGAGAGAGGGAGAGAGAGGGTGAGAATGAGGGAGACAGAGAGTATGTGAGGCAAAGAGATAGATGGGGTAGAGAGAGAGAAATGGAGCACGTACAGAGAGAGAGGGGGTAGGAGAGAGAGAAAAGGAGAGAGCGAGAGAGAGAGAGAGAGAGGGAGAGAGAAAGAGAGAGAGAGAGTGAGTGAGAGAGAGAGAGCGAGGGAGAGAGAGATAGAGAGAGAGAGAGAGAGAGCGAGAGATAGAGAGAGAGAGGGGGAGAGGGAGAGAGGGGGAGAGGGAGAGAGGGAGTGAGAGAGAGAGAGAGGGAGAGAGAGATGGGTATATTACTGCGGCCATTGAAATCCCCGTGACAGGGGCCTTAGCCAACGCGCGGCGTCGGCCGGCATGAGCGGGCTGCGACGGGCATCTAGCAACCCGACGAACACCATTCATCTAGCTAACCAGGTGGTATTATACATACAGCATAAATCCGCCTGCTCGCATTATAATTCATTTTGGGAATATACGTGTAAATCGCATAATACAATTGGTTCATCCATTTAATGAGATGACGTTGGTCCGTGATTTTTGTTTGCAGATATATTTTGCTCATTTGTGTAACTGAGTGTGACGTGATAGGATGATAGCCCTGTCCCTAGATTCAGCTAATCGAGGGTCGACGCAAACATATCTATATTTTCTCTTTTAAATTCGGCGAAGAGTGAATGGCGGAGAGTGAGTTAACAGCAACGTGTTCATTCGTTAACTCTCTCATTACCATTGTCATGGAGTAAGTCAATGAAGTATTCAATGCCTGGCAATGTAAGGGATATCCTTCTAATTACCATTGTCAGGAAGACGTGTAGTAAGCCAATAGGGTTGTCAAGGTCTGGTAATGTAAGGGTTAACTCTCTCACTACCAATGGTATGCAAATGTGTAGTGAACCAATGAGGTTTTCAAGGCCGAGTAATGTAACGGTTAGCTCTCTCACTACCAATGGCATGCAAATATTATGTAGTGAACTAATAGAGTTTTCAACGCCTAGTAATGTAAGAGTTCAAGGGGACGCTGCGAACTTTATAGTTCGCATCCTCACTTCTTCTTAACAATGTTAACACTTGGTGAAAATATACAGTTAATGGCTCGATAAAATTGGATTCACAGATCCGTTACAAATGAATAATTATTTGCTATGAGTACATATTCGAATTTATATATCTGTTTCTCTTATACCCGCACCTATATGCATGCACGTGAGTATTCCAATGATGTGTGATTACGGTTAGTGCATATGTTTGTATCGTTCCATTGTTTTGTATTGCTAAAGGATTAACTTTTTTTCCGCGTCATTATCGCATTTTCGTAGGAGTTCTACATGTCACATGGAGCTGTACAATCAGGGTCTTAACACATAGACTAAGACACTATGCTGCCTTCTTGTTGTTCGTCCCCCATGCATGCCATGTGGGAATTAGTCTCAGTGACCAGACCCAGTTGTGGTTGCAGCAGGGCATCGAAAGGAAGACACTAGTTTCTTGACGAGGTAAAGAGGACGTGCGAGTGAAAAGCTTTAAAAGGAGGTTGGGTTCTGAACCTGAATGCAAATGCGCGTTATAGAAATATACACGCGAAAGGGGGCGTAGCTTAAGGGATAAGTGTTTGCCTTCCTCCACTAATACTTACACTGTTTTACCGCGTTCTTCACGTCTTTTCCCCTACATACTTAAGATCGAGATATTTATCATGTTTATATGCTGTTCTTATTGAAATACTATCATTGCAAAATTACATTGTGTGTTATGAGGTGATTATACAGATACATATTTGTTCAAATGGTAAATTGATTTTTAAGGAAGATATGTTTCCGGTTGAAATTGAGCACCCCTTCTCTTACGGACATGCATACACAGAAACACACTAAATGTATTCCTTGACATCGCTTTGTTCCAAACCTTAATCATGTATAATAAGTGTGTCATTCGCGAACCCTTCTTGCTTGATATATATATATTCCAGTTAATAGCTTTCCCTACACTATCTTATGCATAATCATTATGCATATTGCATTCATGCTCTCTTTAGCATTTTCATTTACAACGCATCCCGGTAGCAGAAACTACCGTGCACAACATTTTGTTTTTTCTCTTCTCATGTTCAACCGATTTCTGTAAATCATATTTTTCGTCCTTATATTAAAAGCATTTTCACGCCTTAATACATCATTACGGAAATCAATTATACGCTGTGGTAGCCACGCGAATGATGCTGCCAAGGATCTTATGACGTTTTACGTTGCTGTATATCATTAGTATGCTCTTTGTGTGACTACCGTAACGGTGTAGAATAATGTGCGTCCCCAATTTGAACATCATTACCATCACATCAACAACATATTTGTTGTGATTAAATGAACGTATGTCTCGAACCTCATTTCAAAATTTAAATCGGAATATGTGGATACCTGCCAGGATGTATGTGCGATCTAATTATATCAACTAGATTATAGTTTTGTATATTACAGCGTGGCTATTGCCCGGGTAATATTTAAATGTGCTGGGTGGTACTGGTACCAGGAAGGCGCTATAACGTTAAAACTGTAAATATGTCTATTTTCTCCAACTGAGTTCGTGAACAAGTTTTCAAAGTCTATCTACAATCTAACCAGCCAACGAGGCCTTTGAGTTCATTTCATATGCATAAATGTATATTTATCCTTGAAATACTTGATTTTTCCAACTAAGATCGTGAACATGTTTCAGGATATCTAGAATCTAAACAAAAATACACAAAGGTGCGTATACACATATAATTATATATATATATATATATATATATATACACCAATAACAATTATGATGAACTACATGTCTTGAAAATATCATGATACAACAACATGGAAAGTAGACACTAATTCAAGTGTACTTATTTCATATAGAAGTGATAAGTAGACTGTCGAACTTCTATGGACATGGTAGACATAATGTGGAATTTAACCACCTTGTAACACGATATGAAAAAAAATCATTTAATTATGAGCATTCGCGTATGACTGAGCATGTGCATTCAACAAAAACAAGTTCTGAACAAGAAAACTGCTGGAGCGGAGCCCCCAGTCATTAACATGTTAATGAAAATAAATATGCCCACTATTAACTCATTCCCACTCAACCATGTCAACGATAACAACTACGTGTGAGTAAAAAATGGAAGATTGAGCTTAGAAATCAAATTGCAAAGTAGAGGTTTTTTGCCTGAGAATTGCGGCGGTTACTTTTCAATCCTGCCATCATGAAACAAACACTCTAAATTTATTTTGCATAATACTCTATGGCACATATTACACCGCTCGATTTAACTTAATACGCGTACTAAACCTGGACTAACTCAAACGGACGCCAAATAAAACAACATTTCATATTATTATTGATTCAATGTCTTTCATTTCGTTATCAGAATCACTGTGGTATATTGAGTGGCCCACATTATAATGACAGCACATACATGACATAGTTGAAGTCATCCACTGTTGTTATTTTATTGGATGAAAATCGATGATTTTGTGGCACCATGAAATAAAGTATTTTACGTTTAGTAGGCGTATGAAGTTAAACCACCGTTCTGAGCACTGGCCTTTGAAGACAATTTTTGGTATTTACGGGGGCCCTTCTTTGCTCTGTGGGGGCTTCATCTCCCCGAGCCACTGTGTAATCTTTTCAATACAGTGAAATCAGAACTTTTGCAGTATAAAAACTATGTGACAGCATCAGCTATTTTGATTGGCAGTGTAGACCCACGCGATCGTAATTTTAAATATCAGCAATGAATTTTGTTCATTTATACTATTCGGTTATGCTTCAAGTGCAATAATATTGTATTTGACATGAGCAAGCACTTGGGGCATTACTAGTGTTAAAATGTACAATATGCCAATATATTGATGGTAAAGCGTCAATTACCCAAGCCTTTTCATGGTTATTTGTTTACTTTGTTGAATAAATATGAATGGAATACATAATATGCATGGACACTTAAACGGCTCCATGCAGCATCCTGCAATCTCCTTTTACAAACCTTGTCACGTTTAATTGAATATTCGCAGTCATGCACGACTGATAACATTCAAATCACCCGTCATATCGGTAGAGTAATGCATTCCCCTTTATAATGATATACATTGCATTTTGTTCAAATGGATCTTCATTTGAAAAACTGAAACTTTCAATATAATGGGTAGAAGTTGCAAGAATTGCGGGCTCCAGTAATCATTGCCGTCAACATGGGTTCTGACCTCGTTTGACTTATTAATTATGAGATGATACCCGGCTGTGATCATTAAAAATTATAAAAACAAGAAATACGGCAGTAACGACTCTGCACAAATGACGGGACCCACATTCTTAACCTCTTCGTCCCCTCACCTTTAATCAGAGTCACCTCTTTATGTGCCGAATATATACATGTATATTAATGTATCAACAAGAACAAATTAATGTAAACCTCTATCGCGATGATGCGGTGTACTAGACCTTCATCAGGTAGGGTCGGGGATATAACGATATATCATACAATATGGCAATAATATTACATAGGATTGTGAACATCAACGTCATGAACAATACTATCATATGACATACAATCAGGTAAAGTCACATATAGATTGATCAACTGAAACATTGTCTTATTAAAACAATTGGGAGTGAACGAGTAGCATAGGCTCAATCTCCATAATTGTCCCTGATTGCCTAGTTATATTAACGTTAATTTCTTATAAAATAAATGCAATATACATCCAAACCCATATTCTATCAACGTAATTGTATTTCTCATCAGGAAGTTGTAAAATTGATAATTATGACAGGATGAGCTCAAGTTGTAATTAAGTGCCATTTATGTCAAGACACATATATATATATTTCTTTAATGATACATATATAGTTATAATTTTACATAAGCTACACAATAAACATGATGATATTTATCATATACAATTAGTTCTTGAGAACACATGAATGAAAGGTTAAATTTATAACCACGCTAGCATATAATTATGTTTCATAAATTACCACGCGCAATACATATGTGACCTGGCACGTACATGTATGTGATACATTGTGAATCGAGAGGGACGTACGCCGAGAGAGGAATCGCAGCATATGGCACCACATTGTTTACGAAAAGGGTATAAAATGACAATAAACATTGCCGGCCCGCCGCGCTGAAAAATGAATGGCAGTTGATATGGTGTCGATATAAATCAAATTGATGGGCGATGGTCTCTGACTTTTCGGCCATATTGCGAGCTACGACAGCAAGCAGAAACACACATGCGCGTGTTCTCGCGTAAACTATTTATTTCAGCTCCCTCCCTCTCCCCTCTACCGCTCCCCTCTACCTTTCTTTCTTTCTTTCTTCCTTTACATATATTGTTCCATCGTTGTATCCCTATCTCTTTCTCGTTTTCATTTAGACCCCCCGCCCTCTCCGTTCCTGCCTCCAACCTTTCTCTCTCTTTCTTACATGTTCCTCTCACCCTATAACATCTATATATCACTTTCTCTCCCCCCCTCTCTCTATCTCTCTCTCTCTCTCTCTCTCTCTCTCTCTCTCTATATATATATATATATATAAGCAATGTTCAATGAAGGCTACAATTGCTGATAGTGCTCGACTGTATAGGAGCTAATGTAGAAAATTTCATTGACTGGAGTGTAGCGTAAGCGAGTCATTTAAGCTATACTCCAGCCAACTACACTTTCGATATATACATAATCTTTTTCTAGATCTCTCCCTTTCTCTCTCGTTCTCTCTTTCCCGTCTCATTGTTTCCCTTTACTCCTTGTATAAAGCCATCAATTTGCGAGATGATCACAACTAGCACATTTGAGTCATTGATTAACTATCAATTGCATTAAGTTTGAAGGCTACGATATAAATGGTAGTAAATACGATGGTAAGTCAACCTATGTTGGTAATACGGTCTCTTCATCGTATAACCTCATATCACAATCATATAGTTTTCTGATAAAAAAAATGTCGATATGAAAAGAATGCACGCATTTGATAACTAAATGATGATATGTTAACTCAAAATGAATGCTCTTGTGGAAGTAAACATCAGAGGTCCGCCCTTCCTAAAAGGTATGAAGTATATCTGCATACATTTTTGTCTTGCCGGTATAAAAAGGGCTTACGCATTTCATATTTATATAATTGCATATTGACTAGAAACAAATAGTATTGTGAAAGCATTGAAATTAGCCCTTCTTGAAATGTATCATTTATATCTTCGTACATTCTAGTCATGTCGATGTGGGAAGAATTCTTGCATTTCTTTTTTACTAGAAAAAAAAAATTGTGTAAGTAAATATTTACAATCCACAATCCACCCCTCTTGAAATGTATCAAGTATACCTCTGTACATTTTGGTCATGTCGATGTGGGAAGAATTCTTGAATTTTTTTTACAAGAAAAAAAATTGTGTAAGTAAATATTTACAATCCCCCTTCTTGAAATGTATCAAGTATATCTCCGTGCATTTTGGTCATGTGGTTATGGAAAGAGTCGACGCAGTATCATTATAATTTCTTTATCACAATAATTATGTTGATTAGAAACAAATGGGTCTTGTGTCAGTAAACATTTGAAACCCGTCCCTCCTAAAAGGTATGAAGTACATCTGCATACATTTTGTCTTGCGGGTGTAAAAAGGGCTCATGCATTTCATATCTATACAATTGCATATTGACTAGAAATAAATGGTATTGTGAAAGTATTGAAATTAGTCCTTCCTGAAATGTATCATTTATATCTTCGTACATTCTAGTCATGTTCATGTGGGCTGAATTCTTGCATTTTTTAACTAGAAAAAAGGGTATTGTGTAAGTAAATATTTGCAATCCCCCCTTCTTGAAATGTATCAAGTATACCTCCGTACATTTTGGTCATGTGGTTATGGAAAGAGTTGCCGCATCATATTTCTTTATCATAAGAATTATGTTGATAAGAAATAAATGGTTTTGTGTCAGTAAACATTTGAAACCCGCCCTTCCTAAAAAGTATGAAGTACATCTGCATACATTTTTGTCTTGCCGGTGTAAAAAGGGTTCATGCATGTCATATCTATATACAATGTAATTGCATATTGACTAGAAATAAATGGTCTTGTGTAAGTAAACATTTGAAATCCGCCCTTCCTGAAATGTCCCGAATTTCTGCAAACATTTTGGTCATGTCGGTGCGAAAGAATCTCATGCATTTCATGTTTATACAATTACACGTTGACAAGAAATAAATGGTATTCTAAAGGTAAAGCTAAAATGTATATTTTATATCTCCGTAGATTCAGGTCATGTCGGTATGAGAAGAGTTGACGCATTTGATATTCATATGATAAAATGTTAACTACAAATAAATGGTCTTGTGGAAGTGAACATTTGAAATCCACTCTCCCTGAAATATTTAAATTTCAATAGGATTTGAACGTGAAATTAATATATTCACAACCGTCATTGTAAAGAGAAGTTATGGTGAATTCCCATCTTATGATTCGTAATCATATAAGTCATTACATTTTACTCCTATAATTTCCCATTATAGCAATATAATGATAATATTCGTCGCCTTCATAATACAATAATATACATACTACAATATCCCGCGATATGCTTTTATTTCCACTTCTTCCTGTCGCTCCTCTCTCTATACCCCTCTCGAGTATTTATGCTTTCATTTTTTCTTCCACTTACACACTCTTCGGTTCTTACTGTTTGCATATTCCCACCCTCCTCCTAGCTTAGTTCCAGACCTTGATTTTACATGTGCATTTATATTAGTTTGACTCACGTAATATAATCTTGTTCAATAATTTAATATTTACTGAGTGAGAGGGTTATAAAATACAATGTCCAATTTCTAACTAGGCCACGGAAATGGGATTCTCAATTGAAGGGTATGAAATACCATGCTTACCTGTTTTCTCCCACCTCTTTGTCGGTACTATGAGTCCGATTTGTTGTTTAAAATGCAAAATACAGGGAATTTAACAGACGATATCCAATGTATAATCGCATTAGGGGAAATTGTGCTGGTATCGTATGTAATATCATACAATATGATGGTACAGATATACGTAATTGCCTAGATATAAAATAAATTAGAAATTGTGAAATTGCTGACCTCATGATCTTCCAAAATTAGCTGCAATAAATGGCAGATCTAGTTATCATATGTTTTGATAATCGTCTTGAAACTATGATTGAGGGCATCGTGTGCAAGCGAGGAAAATTCGGAGACAATATTTGTGTTTAGCATGATGACATACGAATCATGTAGCTGTGTTTATTAGATTGTTTGTATGTGTAATAATTATGATGCTCACTTCAACCGGATGTTATCCCTCAATAAAAAAATACTTACATGCAACCCAACAAAACCAAGAGATGGTATTTGAAAAATAGCATCAAGATGTATAGATAACTTACTATCAGCAATACAATTTATATTTTCATCATCACTATTGTAATCATCACCATTATAATTTTTATCGTGCCTATCATTATTACTTTTATCATTACTCTCTTCCATCTACTCCTCCTCATCTTCCTCCTCCTCTTCCTCCTCCTCCTCTTCATTCTTCTTCTCATCAGTTTTCCCCTTTCCTTCACTCCCCTTCTACACACTTTGGTCACAGCTAATTTGGATAATGATACGTTAATATCTTAAATGTTGAAACACGAAACTCGTACTTTGTCTTTAACAAGAGCTTGGATATGAACAGGCCTAAAATCTTACCACAATCGTAAAACCTAGGCCAGATATTGTCACATGCCTCCCCCCCCCCCTCTCTCCCTCTTTCTCACTCTCCCTATATATATCAGAATATACCTATAACTATGTATACATAATGCGCTTCAAAATTTATAATTCATGATTTCAAATCAGTGCGCTACCATCAATAATCTAAATTGAGGTCATTAAATTTGTTATGAACACCAGACGAGACATGCATCACTGCAAACAATTCAAAAGAATATCCGGGAAAAATATATACATGTAGATAGGCCTATATTTGCTGTATGACAACTGTAGACTTTCCGCATTCCCAATTGCCTCGTCTGTTTTAGATAATTATGGAGTATTTATGGCTTTGGAAGGATGGAATCATTCCAGCTGAATACGTATTTGAGTACCTATATTTAATTCTGCTTCATTTACTTACCAGCCTCAGTGCTTGAAGATCCCCCAAACAAATCGTTATCATGCCGAGAAGACCCGGCTACAAACAGCGAAGCATAATACCGACAGCGTAAGCGACAGGCGCAGTCTGAAAACTCTTCGTAGTGGCTGGCGCGCGCAGGCTAAGCGAGTGTCTGCTCTCAGCCGCACGAGTCGCCTGGCGCGGTGTAGATGCCCTGAAACTCGGTCAATGCATTCATTGCCGTCCCAATTTTCCTTGGCAGCAGCCTCACAACCCCCGTGTCTTCGCCTCGCCCGTCCTCGACCTTCGGCTGACCGTGACTTTGGTGCCCGTATAGCCCTCAGCGTGAATGCAGCGGCTGCGCTTGTTTACACGCCGTGTGCTATTTTCAGCATCCATCGCTGCTCGGCGCTCGCTCGCTCGCTGCTGCCGCGACGCGCGCGTCTGGGGTCAACCAGGGTCGAACGCGCGCGGTGTGTGAATTTGCCTAGACATGCGTGTGAGTGTGTGTGTGTGTGTGTGTGTGTATGTGTGTGTGTGTGTGTGTGTGTGTGGGAAAGCAGGCGACGGGCTCGCGCGGAGTGAGTGGGCGGCGATGCTATCATTATGTATGACTCGTCACCGCGCATGCGTCTGCATAATGAACTTGGCATTACTGGAAATCGAGGGTTTGTGCGGTAGACGGCTCGAGCAGCCTCGTTCGTGACATTTACCTCCGTTCGCTCTCGGAGCCTTTTCTCCCTCTACTTCAATCTTTCCCTCTCTCTCTCTCTCTCTCTCTCTCTCTCTCCCTCTCTGTATCTCTCTCTATGCATATATATGTGTGTGTACCCCATCTCTCTCATTATCGCTGTAATTTACTCTCTCTTTGTGTCGTTTCATTTCGTTTGTATGGGTGCCACTTGTCTTTCATTCGATTATTTCTCTCATTTTCCATTTTTGCTCTGGTCTGCACGCGCCTGTGTATGTCTGGCTCTCTCTATGTCTCTCTTCCTATGTTTCCGTAAAAATGTTCCCCCTTTCTCCTAACTACATTCGATTTCCTCATTTCCCCTTATTTTACAAGCTTTACGGTAATCTCACGTTTTTGATGTTGTGGTTCTAGGGATTTTTTTATATATCTCTTCTATATTATATCCTACACCCTCTTATACCACTCTTTCTATTTTCACCTCAGCCCCCCCCCCCCCCCCCCCTCTCTCTCTCTCTCTCTCTCTTTCTGTAATGTCCCCCTCTCCCCGGTATTTTTCTCTCTATTCCCCCTCCCCCCACTCTCTCTCTTTCTCCTTCTCCATTTCATGTTGCTTCTCTCTCTATTTCTCCGACGCTCTCTCCCTCTCCCTTTCCCACTCTCCATCTCCCTCCCTCTGTCGTTCTGCGGCCCTCGCAGCAGGGAGGTTTTGCAGACTCAATTTAAGCTGTCAGCGGCCGAAATGATCCTCCACATCTAGGGCGCGAGTGTGTTGATATGACGGCTAATGGCCGCGGCTATATTGACTATTCAAGAAGAGGTTTTTCGAGAAATGGGTCCTGTAAATAAATGTACATGCGAGAAAGAATAGCGCCGTATCCCAGTTAGTTCAATATCTTGTCACGGTTATTTTTCATCCGACTCCGACGCGGTTCGCTCAAGATATAGAGCCGGGGAAAGGGAGAGGGTTTGGTTATTTGCGAATGAAATATTCTGAGGTGAATTAAAAAAGAAAACTCGATCCATTTCTTCGCCTATGAAAAGAAGCTTAGATGGAGAGGTTAGTGACGGAGCCATTGTATGATCTGGAAATGTAACTCCACGTGATGGGGGGGGGGGGGGGGGGGCAAAAAGCACTAAGCAAGAAAAAGGGCTCAATATTCGAAGCATTACTGGCGGTTTGATTTTCCTTAACACAATTTTATCCGAAGATAGAGAAGTTTGTTTAAATTGTGTGTTTACAAAGCTCCTGCTTGATCTATTTAGCTTAGTCCTTTTTGCTATTTGTTTAATATTATTTGATAATGCGCATAAATGTCAATAACTCGGAGTTTTGGATCACGTTTAATGCGAAATCTTGTTTGTGATTTACATAGTAAAGCGAACTATACCTGTACATCGCTCCTTATCAGCACTGCTAAAATTGCCACTGGCACTGCAATCATTAAATTGTGTTAAATGTGCAATCTATAGCGGCTTCATCAATCTACTGCAATGATTTTACCTCTGTCTCTCCCAATGTATGAGATCATAATAAATAAATATTTATCTCAATTAATTCGTCGATGGGATATGTTCATAGACTGCATATTAAAATTTGCTAACCATCAGTGCCATACTTGCAATCTACAGGACCATCGTTTTAGAAAAAGAGAAATAAGATAAGAAAGAGGATAACAAGATGAAATGGTAGCTAATATGTACACTGAAGAACAAGACAAAACAAATTGGCTAAGAACTTTGGAGAAAGGTGCAGAAAGAGGACAAAAACAAAAAAGAAATTGAATTTACAAAATAATAATATGTTAAAATTGCATTGCAATATATTTCAAAATGATGTAAAATTGTCAGTTTCCCAAAAGAGAAATTATAATAGCAAAAGAGACCCTGGAGACAGATGGGAGAGAGCTACGTGTAAAAAGCAATCATTAAAAATCATTTTTTAGATTCATATAGCATAATGATGACGTCACGATATACTTAACGCTAAAATGACACATGAAAACACATCTACATTTCATACTCTTTCTGAATACAAAAAAAAAAAACAATTGGGGGTCACTAGTCATTCTAAGACGCTATGGCCGATTGAAGGTGGTCATGTTTTTTTAAAACAAAAACGTATTGACGCACGCGCAGACTTTCAACTTTGACGCACCAGCACGACGTTATTATTGCATGGACATAGCTAAAAATTGCAGGATGTAATGCACGTAGTATCAGAAACATGAAAGCAGCAAACAAAACCCAGAATTTTGAATTACGTTCACGTTACGCAAGGAAAAGCGCGCGCACGCACGAAAATTTTTGAAATGCTTGAAATGGCTTCTAGTTGATTTGGAGCATTTTAAAATTTTGGGCGCGCGTTATTGTACTTACGCGCGCGTACGCGCGCGTTCTTATTAATTGAAATTAATTGTCGTATCATTGATTTTATGCATGTCAATTTTCATTAGCTATAGATGATCAGTTCTAGAGATATATATGAGTAGGTTTTCATTTAAATGCTCGTAGATGGCGTCACGGTCATGCCATGACCTTGGAAAATATTGCAATGACAAGTTCACTTGTATACCTATACATGGTGAAAACATGATAAAACAAGACCCATGCATTATTGAGATATATGACACAAAAAAAAAACGTTAGTGTGTGGGGGTTAAATAAAAATAAATAAAATAATAGAGCAAGCAAATTCTAATGAAATTAAGAGGTGATCTGTCGATTACGACGGACCACCTAGGTCATCATGGGTGGACCAGAAGAAGATGAGTCGGAAGAAGAGTAAGGAACTGACAGGCAACAGAGAGAGAGGGGGGGGGGGGGGCATGAGAAAAAAAATAAAGATCGAAGCGGCAAGAAAGTAATCTTCAGTCCATTTGCTGACAACTTTATTATTCATCGATCTGCAATTGGCACCATATACCCACGTTGACTATTAATTTGAGAAGCGGGAGGCGGGGACAATTTAAAATCAAACGTGAAAATGTGCGCAAGAATTATCGCAAGAACGCATTTCCGTCATTCAATCATTTTGGATAAAGACTATAATGTAATCCATTTCCTACTATTATTTGTTCTTGGAGGAAAATTGTACAGTTATTTCTGGCGAGGCTTAATGTACACGCACGCATCTGTATAGCAGCGCATTACAGAGAAAGACACTTCCCAGAGGTAGCGTATAACATTCACTGACATGAGAAAAGAGAGAGCAATCTGACTTAAAAGTTGCACAAAATCCTTTCTTGTTGTGATCATGGTGATAAGGAAGTTAAAACGCTTTGAAATTGAATAACTTTGACAGCATTATCACGGAACAATGAAATCGTGGTTGAGAAGGGTTTCCAACCGTTCTCCTGATATTCCGCATGACGCTTATTACAGAAGTTTTTCACCCTCCCAATGCAATAGGTGCATAAAATTCCTAATATGTCAATGGATTCTTCATGGCTTGTTCTTGAAACAGTTATATGAAATTACATCTACCTATCCTTATTTTAAAGTTTTTTTTTCTTTTATATATTTTTTATACTTCGTTTACATGGTAAACCACTATGCTCGAACGGTAAATTATTTGATATACTGTTCCGTTTATGATTGTGGCGCCTTAAATCTTCAAGCCACACGTTTCCCACGACGTCTCTCCTTCGTATACTAAACATGTCGCATTGATAAGAATCAGAGTTTGAATCGACTAATGCATCCTAATAAATCATACCAGCCTACTTCTCCCCTCCTCTCCATGTCCCACCTAGATTTGAAGCATTCTGAAAGAATCATTTCCTCGTATTTGTATTCAAAATAGAAATGAGGTTTGCGTGGATGCGGCTTTACGTAAAAACTGATTAAGCCTTCCACGTACAAGAATCACATGAAGGGTAAGTGCGCTGTGGTAGTATGCGTGGAGTGTGGTGTGGGGAGGGGGGAGGGGGAACCCCTATCAAGGCACATGTGGTGTCTTGTAACTGTGCTTGACACTGGTATTACACCAAATAACGGTGACAAACTTCACTCCTCCTTCATTCATTCACCACTTTATCTGGTAACTTTCACGTATCATTCTGCAACAATAATTGTTGTTAATCTCATTTATTAGCGTTATTGACAGCAACTATCAAGTATCTACGTTCGGATGTTAAGTGAGTCATCCTTATAAAACTATTACTGGGTGTTTTCATTCCTCGTAGTTTTAACATCCTTATTGTGTCGTCTCCTTCAAGATTATTTTAGATAGAAATTCCGGATGGAATGACACTTCAATGGACAATTACTATTATGAGTGACTATGGCAACTATCCCTCAATGATGCTGTCAAATGCCATTGCATACTTGGTCTATTTTGTCACGAGTGTTGTAAAAATGTAGAAAGAGACAAAGACGATATCTTATTTTTTTTTCTTTACTATACATTTCTACTCTTTAGAATGATTATCGCATAAATATACCTTGCCACGCTACATCGTCATCGCTGTATTGCAAGTGGGATTTTTTTTATAATGATACTTTCCTTTAACTACCATACCGTACGTGTCCAGTATTTAAGCTTACTGTTTATAGATATTACATCATGTTTATTATATTCCTTATGAGCTGTTTTTGTATCCCAAATCGAAGAACTGCTACCTGGACCGCACTGAAAAATGATGTAAACATTGCATTTAACCATGAATAAACGAAAATACAGCGTAGGTACATTCCTTACTAGAATATGACAAAGTCTGAAAAATGACTTATAATGAAATAGAGAGATTAAGAGTCAGTTATGGCGACAAAGAGGTAGAAAGAAGGGGGGGGGGAGGAAGAGGAAGAGAGAGAAAGAGAATATGAGAATAGGTTAAGGAGCTTCCGTCAGAATATATAGAAACTGATAACTGACTTACGTAAAATAAGGGGACGGAGAGACACAAAGAAAGACAAAGAGAGAGAAAAGAAGAAGAGACAAAGCATGAGAATGAGTTTAGGTACTTCCCTCAGAATATATGGGAACGAAAGCCCCCCACGTTTAGTGGAATAATAATGTGTGTGACATTTCAAAATTGACATAATGAAGAGGATCATCACATAAAGTATCGTTTAATATTCGCAGAAAAGCGGTTTCGTGAAAAGATATGATGATCTTCATGAATAAGAGATCTCACTGGAAAATCCGGCTTTCTTTAAATGAAGCAAAGGCCAAGAGAGGCGAACTATAAATTAGGACATTTTCAAGTATTATTGGAGCTCTAGCTTCACGTTTTATTGTTAATTCGATTCAGTTCAATTCAATTCGTTTTATTTCCACAACTTGAATTAAAAACAAGATGAATTATAAAATGCATAACATCAATACAAGAATTGTACTACATAAAATACTTCAAATATAACTACGGACATAATACAAACAGTGCATTCAGTGTGGAGGGTGGTACAAAAGTCATTGACCTATCTCATGAATTTTGTGTACATATATACATCTATTTGCGCCAGAATATTTTATTGTGCTTCTTGAAAGCTTATATATAAAATCTTCAGATTGGTGGAACATATAACTATATCTTTTTTTTTAAACAAAAATGGGATCAAACAATGATGGTTATTTTCACTTTTTGAATTGATACATAAAATGAGCAGTCTGGGGAATACATTAATTACACAATTTCAACAACTTGATTTTTTTTTAAATAATGGTTCTCTGTGTATACAAGGCTTAATCATAATTTCATATTTTTCAAATGTTGCAAGTATACTGTGGTAAGTCATTGCACAGTTTCCCCAAATAATAGTACAGTAAGTAAGATGTGGTAAAATTATAGTTTGATAAAGCTGAACAAAGGATACGAAGTGGAAAAATGTTTATTGCACCAATTCAATGTCTTACTTTTGTGCGCAGGCTACCTATGGGTTCCTTCCATGAGAGGTTGTCATCTTTTAAAATACCTAAATAATATTTCCTAAACTGGACTTCCATGTTGTTCTTGTAGTTCATAAAATGTTTTTGGAGATTTTAGGAATATAGGTTAAAGGAAATGTTAGGCCTAACGTAATTTTGAACGCTTTTTTGTTTTGCAGTATTCTTGTAGATAGTGTAGTAGTAGTTCTGAGCACAATTTTCAACGAGTTATATATTGAAGAAACTCAAATGAAGACTTAAAGAGATTGAGAAAGAAAGATAAAGAGAGTAGGATGGGGAGATTGGGAGACAGAGAGAGAAATGAAAACGAGAAGGAGAAGAAGAAGGAGGAGGAGGAGGAGTAAGAGAGAGAGAGAATTAGGAGAGGATAACGTTAAAGCGGTTTACTCACACTCGTGAAGTGTTTGAGTAATCATTTCGAGACGAATTCTTGTAAAATAAACAGTATGTTTTTTTCCATTTTGTATGAATGATTAATGGTAAGTTACACTTTATTGAGTCTATTCCATGTTTTCTTTCTGCTTTTCTTTCTTCACAAAATGCCTACCTCCGTAGCAACAAATGTTTTTTGTGTACTATTTTTTGTGAGCAATGTCAAAGTCATGAATGGAAAATAAATCATTTAATTCAATTGAATTCCATAGATTGAGGTAAAAAAGATCGAAAGTACATTGAAGCACACAAAATCATGTTCATTATTCATGATTTTTGATTTTGGAAGGAGGTAACACTTCGTGTTACTTGGTTACTGATAAATCTGGAATTTTTTTTCTTATGCAGCAAATGTTTTAGAAATAAATATAACCTTTCAAAATCATGAGGGTAAATATGTGTAAAAAAAATGAGCATGCGACGGAAGACGGTTTTTGCTGCTTAAACGTTTTTTATTTTATTTTCTTCGTCTGATGGAAATTTCGGTATTCACAATGAACGAGGATAGAGCAAGGAACGAGGCTAAACCGGTGGCAATGATCGCTGAAGAAAGTGCACGGGTTCACTGTCTCTTCGGCTGTCAACCATCTGGCTCTAACAAGATCCAAATTTGTCGAAGCAAGCACACTCTGCATTTTGATCAAACCTGCCCCAGTTTTAAGAAAACACATCCTACAGCACCAGACCATAGAGCGCAAGCTGCTTGTCTTTCCTCTCGCGAGTCAGTTTTCCCTCTCCGCTTCTTTCTTCTTTCTCCCTCTCTCTTTCTCTTTCTTTCTCTCTCTCTCTCTCTCTCTCTCTCTCTCTCTCTCTCTGTCTCTTTCTCCCTCCTCCATTTTTTCTCCCTTCCATATCCCCTGGGCTCCCGCGGGGGTTTAGAGACATTACCACATAATTGCAAGCTGAAAAAATGTGATGTTATTTTTGCATTAATTCTGTCTGAAAGCCGCGAACGTCACGGGGTGACTGCACGACCTTGCGAATTTCTACTGGAAGACATTCTGAGTACCTCAAAAACCGCGCTTGGCTGTCAAAAAGCGTGCTCCACATGCATGCGAGTGTCTGAAATCAAGGCTGGAAATTTTAGGCTTCCCATGATATCTCAGCACTGTATGATAACGTGTCTGGCTGGAGCACATGCTATTTACACGGCAATGCGCGTAATCTCATTACTCGTGCTCTAATTTTGAAGTTCATGTGCTGCTGAACTTGCTTGACTCTGACAACATGACCATCCATCAGCGACGCCATTTTGACCCGCCAAACCCCTACTCGACTATAGACAGTCTGTCCGCACACAAAAGAAGTCATGCGTTTTCTCTGGTTGCATTTGCGGGCAACGTGCCTCGAATAGTCATCCCCCGAGGACCTGAATCAAAAGAATTACTTTCAATACAGAAAGAAAGAAATGTACATAATAAGAGACAGAGGAATATATAGCGATATTAGCATTAAGCACAATACACAAACTGTGTGTTAATTTACACACGAGTTTCACCTCAAACCTTGAAACTATATGGTGGAGGCGCCACAACAAAACAGGGGAGGGGCAGCATTGCTTGTAGAGAATAATTCTAATTTATAGGTGGAGAAGAAGAACGGTGTGGCAATTACAACATTACTATATTATAATAGTCGCATTAGAACAAATATATCCAGAAACATATCCAGAAACATATCTAGAAACAGATAGAGAAACATATAGACAAACATATCGTAAAAAAACAGATCACACAAATGTTCGTTAAATACAGGAAGGCAGCTATGTTGGATTTTTGTAAACCCCATATCTGTAAATCACGGGTATTATAAATAATAAGTATACATCAAATGGATACGCATAAACCTATGCAATGGATTAATTATTTGTACTTGTGTAGTAATACGTATCATTTGGTAAGTATTCTCGAAAGCGAAACAAAGGTGAAATTATCGCCCTTCTTTCGTTTTGGCAACACGCTAAAAAATTACAAATTACACCATTCCTGGTTGAATTAGAGAAATAATTGCTCTAAATACTATTTTCTGACATTGTTTTGATTATTCATCCTTCTTGTAAACAATACGAAAATATAATGTGGGCAAGTGAGCTATCAATTTAGTTTTGGTTTCTCCGAAATTTAAAGGCTGAATATCTACCTTGCCCATCTTTCTCTTTCCTTTAAATTTGCTCTCTCTTTCTTCTTTCTCGTCTGCTTCTATTTCTTTGCTCACTGCCTAACTTCAACTCTAATTGTAAAGCTTTATACCGGTTACATTTTTGTATTCAAATGTCAGACAATGTATTTTTATTCCACCTTCAGCAGTTCAGTTTGGAATATGAAAGTCCGTGACGTGACAAACTGTACGTCATTATCACTGTTTTTTTATTTCTTCAAATTGCATACGTATTCCTTTGGGTGCCATACACAAATCCCCCCCCCCCTCCACTTCTCTCTCTCTCTCACTCTCTCTCTCTCTCTCTATCTCTGTCTCTCTCTCTCTTTCTCTCTCTCTCTCTCACTGTATGATTTGCGTTTCTCCTTGAGTTATTTAAGTGGCATACCATAGATCAGCATTCTGTCTGGCACAAGAAAGATCAAACTGTACGGCCCCTTCAACATGGGTGTTGTTTCCTCTGTGGGGGCTCTGTGTATAAATAATACACGATATACATTTGTATGTATATATATTTAAATATATATACGTATACCATTAGCATCATGCGTTTTTCGGGGGGGGGGGGCGTTACATGATATGAAAGTCAGAGGATTTTATAACTTTAATTAGTATATATATATATATATATATATATATATATATATATATATATATATATAGTTTGATTATAACATCGATTATAACATCCTTTGACTTTTACTTTGAAATCATTATATTTATATATATATATATATATATATATATATATAACAAATACATATAGAAACTGAGCAAAATGTGTGTATATACACATGTGTTCACACACTTCACTCACATGTTACTTACTAAATCATCTTGAATATATAACATTCTCAGCGAAACAATAAGGAAAGCAATGTTTAAGGAAAGCAATGCTATACACACTCACACACATACACGAAAATACATATATATAAACTAGAAAAAAGCATCAAATCAGCATCACAATTAATTAGCGGCAATTCAAAGCAAACATAAATCATTAACATTAATTTACCGTTCGGTTTATAGCGCGTTTACATTATTAATATTTACTGTGCTTCAAATGATTGTTCTGAAGAGCATCGTGAGATTGCAAACGGTAAAACGTGTCAGAACATCTGGCACACCTGGCTTCTATTCTGCATGTGCATCGTACAATTAGATAGCTGGTGAATCTAGGGAGATGCTAAGGACATCTCAAACGCACGGAGGATGCGCATTTTCAAACAGCGTTATTGATATCCTTCAGATTTATAAATACCAAGTATGAAATTATACAAGTGGAGCAACAGACAAGACGTAAAAACAAAATTATTCATATTCCGTTCAGCAAAGACCCAATTTGGTGGGGAAAAGACCATCTCCGAGTCCTAATGCATGCATTATTATGTTTGTGTGTCGTGGTATCCTTCCCCCACGAAACGATAGTGTTTTGACATTTCTGTGAGAAAACAGGGCGCGCTGGGAATTAGCTGAAGAGCGGGCCTAAGCCGAAGGTGCAAGATCTAGAAGATCCAGATACATTATTGATTCACCCAGTTTCCCGCTCTCCTTGATCTCCTGGTTTTGTTTTATATCTGTGCCAAGTAGCCGAGACCCCCTCGCTTTTTTTTCCCTCCCTTCAGATGAGCAGTGCTATCCAATTCGTTCGTTTTGTGTGCGTACACGGAAGATTACGCATGGGACCACGTTGTGTAAAGGCTGTACGCGTTGTACGTTGTACGTTATTGCGTGGCGGGGAGAGGAGAGATGGGGGTAAAATGGAGGTGCTAATGTTATGAATGAGATGCAACGAGGCCATGTTTCCTTTAGCCTGGTTCAATCTCCTGGAGTGATCCCGAGGCGACGTGACTCGAGCCCCAGTGTCACGGATCATGGCCTAGTCTACGCTTTCAGACGCTGGCCTGAACCCTCTCTGAGTAGTAGTATGATTAAAGACACATCAACGTACAGGGACTGCTAGTATGCTGCCACAGCACTTATGACGCTAATAAAAAGTAATGAATGATATCACCGTAACAAAAGAGAAACAAATTGAAAACAGGAATAATCTGAAATAAAGCAGCAGATATCACCTGAAATACTTTCCGAGTAGAAAGACGCCACTGCGCAGCTACTGCCTTATAACTGCAACAATATTTGTTGTGGTGTCAATAGCAATACATGTGAAAAACATCAAAAGTGAGGAAAGAATACAAGCAGGGAAAATCTTACATGACTTGTCTACGCTTGCAGACGCCAGCCGGAGTGCTTTCTAAGTGGAAACACCACTATACAGCGACTGTCTTATATACTGCAACAAGACTTCTGATGGTAATACAAGCAATCAATTTTATGAAAATCAGAATATAATACCGATTAAAAAACAGGGAAAATCTTCAATGGCAATAATTGTCATGAAATATACCGCGACACCGATGGCTATCTTATTTAATTAGGTTATATATTGCGGTAATTATATATTCGCGTGAGGCGTGATAAGCAAAATATACATAATAAGCTGCAATAGGCATTGATATTTTATTGACCAAGACAAAAAAAAAATGCAAGAAAAAGCCTAATGACTAAGTGGTCCTCAAATTGCCTCGCTGTTATTTAGCCCAGAAAATAAATCACTTGCATTATATAAGGTTCCTTGACTACAAAGCTAGAATGGAAGAAGAAGAAGATGAATGTAAAGCATAATGGATTGTTTTAGGGGGGTGTATAGGAGAGAAAGTGTCTGTATACTATGTATTTATTCCACGTCACTGCGCTGCGTTGCATGA
This sequence comes from Arbacia lixula, assembly GCA_963669155.1. NCBI lineage: Eukaryota > Metazoa > Echinodermata > Echinoidea > Arbacioida > Arbaciidae > Arbacia > Arbacia lixula. The sequence goes on along the minus strand of OZ022588.1, from coordinate 13,982,111 downwards.
ATGCATTCAAAGAAACGAGCGGTGTTCAGAAAGTTTTGTCACGGCGTATAGTGGAGTTTTGCTCCCACGAGGCTATAATGTTATTGGTGGATATTTAATTCCATGCCACGTTGAGTATTTCCCCTCCCTCGTATTGGTGTGTAATTAGCACATCGTTTATCTGTATTCATCATCTATGATGTAATTAGGCCGAGGTAGATTGTGATCATCACCCCGATGAAAAGACTAAGATTAACAAAGCGAGTTTCTAAAGCTATTAATCTTCTCACGTCCAAAGCTCTCCCATCCCATATCCATTCACACGTGAGGGAGATGGCGTTTATTTAATACAGAAAAAGGTACGAAAAGGAAAGGATATAAAGAACGAAATGAAATTGGGAATGATGGATTCCCTGGCGATGATGGAACATCAAACGACATGGAATACGCATTGTCTTTTTTTTTTTCAGCCAGGTTTGTTTCGACGGATGCCGAATTCCCAGAGCGCGAGGCGGTTATTATATCTTGCTTTTGAAAGTGTTTGCGAAACTCTGTATTGTATGCGCGACCGACGGCCACACTCAGATAACACCGAGCGAGATGGCGCCTGAATACTGGGTACAGATTGCAAACACTAATGTTGTCTTTCCTGTCCGTCGGTACGATTACTCCCCACCCCCTCCCTCTCTCCCCCGCCCTCCCCCACTCCTCTCTCTGTTTGTTTGTCTGCCCGTCTGTCTCTCTATATACACGTTATATCTTCCTCCTCTCACTCCCTTTCTCTGTCTACCTATCTAGCTACCTATCTCTCTTTTTATTTCCACCATTCTTGTGCGCTTTTAAACACACCAATATACCATTCTCAGTTGATGTATTACTACGCCCCTTTCAACATTCTTTGCATGGCTGTGTCTGTATGTGTATGTATGCGTATGTGCCATGGTATGTGTGTGTGTAGGATAACTCTAAGTGTTTAAGCACTTTGATAACTTTTATTTCATGTGTTTGATATGTTTTCGTGCACCGCGCTTGGTGAAATGAGTTTTATTTTTTAACAAATCAGTGTGAACACTTTTCTTCGATCCATCCGACCTGACTGATAATTACTGGCCAACACTCATCATCATCATCATCATCATCATCATCATCATCGTCATCATCATCATCACCATCATCATCGTCATCATCATCATCACCATCATCATCGTCATCATCATCATCACCATCATCATCGTCATCATCATCATCATCACCGCGCCACACAAACATAGGCAGGTTTGAAGCACCAGGTATTCAAGAGGCAGTAACGGTGGAAAAATGGGGAGAGAGAATGAGAGAGAGAGAGAGAGAGAGAGAGAGAGAGAGAGAGAAAGATAGATAGAGAGAGAGAGAGAGAGAGAGAGAGAGAGAGAGGGTTGGGGGGGGGGGGGAGAAAAGGGGATCGAGAGATAGGGAGTAGGGCGATTTCATTACGCGGCCAACATCCATCAACCCAGATCCTGAGATTGAACGAGAGAATTGCTGCAAGACACATAGAGAGGTGGATTGCGAAAGAGAAACTAACAGGAGAGAGAGAGAGAGAGAGAGAGAGAGAGAGAGAAAGAGAGTGAGCGAGCGATAGAGAGATAGTGAGAGGAGGAGAGAGAGGGGGAAAAGAGAGAGAAAGAGAGAGAGAGAGAGAGAGAGAGAGAGAGAGAGAAAGAGAGAGGAAGAAAAAGAGAGAGGCGGGGGGGGGGGGGATAGAGAGAGCGTGATGGAGTGGGGGGTGGGGGTTAGGGGGTTACACACAGACAGAGACATCGACGTAATGATGTTAGCAGGGTGGGTAGGAACAGACTGACAGAAGATACACTAGCAGACAAAGATAGAGACATACGAAGCAGAAGAATAGAAAGAAGAGTCAGAAGAGCATAAATGGCATATCGGTGTGCATATGAAAGAGAGGGAGAGAAGACGGACAGACATTCATAGGCATATCAAATTAATTCAAACGAGAACCAATATTAGCATGATTAGTAAGTTGGCGTTGAATACAAATATGTTTTAGTCGTACTAGTGATTGGTGCTCCTGTTCTTATAATTGATAATGATTGTAACCCTTTAGTTTGCTTATATTTCCTATCTTGGTCAAATTTCCGTTTGGAAATTATGATTTTTTTTTTTTGTCTTCGTAGACTTGTTTCACATCGGCCGTAGATTGCTTTGATTGATGAATTCTTTGAGCACAAGGCTGTATGCGTGGTTTATGACATTTTTCTCTTGAATGAGATTGTCAGTAAGATAACATCACATTGTTTGTACTTTAAAGGCGTAGTGAAGGGGGACGGGGGGGGGGGGGGGGGATCCCAGCGTGGGAAATTAGTCTTTGGGTGCATGCTGTTTGACACATTCAGTTTTTATATGTTTTAAGAGTCGACAGAATATATTTAAAAGTCAACAAACACGTGCAGTCTTTGCCCCTCCGCCTCTTCCGTTAAATGAGAGGTCTATCATAACTACAATTTGATATGGAATAAGCAGACGCACACTTTGTCAAAAGTTTGAGAAATGTCATACATAAAACATACTACTTGTGTAATGAAAATGTTGCGGAGAAAAGGTACATGAGAAGTAAACAATTCAAGGATATGATTTAACTATTGTAGAGAAGGACTAAAACATGTAAAAAGCACTATAACGGAGAGAATATCTTTGTCTCTTCTCCTTTTCTTTTCTTCTTCCCCTTTTCGTTTCTTCTTTTCTTCTGCACCCCTTGTTATCCGCTACATCCCTCTTTCACCCCATGTTTATCTACCCCGAATTTACGCACTAACTCGACCCCCCCCCCACCACACACCCTCTATCTCCCTCTGTTTTGCTTCCCACCCACCCCTCTCTTCACTCCCCCGCTCTCACTCTCACTCTCTCACTCACTCATACACACACACATACACACACACGCACACACTCCCTCTCTCTCTCTGACTCCCTCTCTTTCTCTCACTCACTCTCTCTCTTCTCTATCTTTCTCCCCCCCTCTCTCTCCCCCCTCCCCCTCCCCCCTTTCTCGCTCCCCCCCCCCTCTCTCTCTCTCTCTTTCCCTCTCCCTCTTTCTCTCTGTGGTACCGACGAGACGAATCCTTGAGACATGTCTCTTTCAGTCAGAAAATGGAGCACGAGAAACATCATAATAGTATTGGATTGATACTTTGCAATAATCGAATTATGTGTGCGCTGTAACAGTGTGGCGTACAGCCACGTGATATCCACGTGGCGCTTTCAATTATTGATAGAGCATTGTTGATAGAGTACATAAACCATGATTCTTGAAGTTATTGGAAAGTTTAGGAAAGGATTGATGGTGTTGAGATAAAGAAGATAGAAGGAGGAGTGCGGGCGAGAAAGGGGGGGGGGGGTGTCTAGGCTCAAGGGAGGAGGAGATATGTTGAAAATGTTTATGGTAAAGATTCAAGACTTGCATTGCCTCCGCACCAGACTAAGTACTACTATATCATATGTATTGCAACAGTTACATAAAATATCGTGAAATTTGATATTTTTGTAATGAATCAAACACGTAGATATGGAATGTAATATTCAGTTTTTTGAATGAAAACAAAGTGCAAAAAAAAAATGCACGCTAGCCTGTAAAAAATCATCGTACAAAGTATGATGATTTGGTTTACTTGATGAGTTGTTTGACTTCAAAACCAGTATGTGGTATATCAAATTGATTTTGAGATGAATCCATCATCAAGTATAGGCGAATGCATTGAAAGAATTATTCAAATATCAGTATTATTCATTAAACAAACCACTCAATACCCATATTTTTTTCATCTCAAAAACATACGTCTAAGAGCGCTTATTCTTTTAATTTAGATTCTGCCAGTCATGTTCTCTCGGAATTTCGGATGTATGTAAATATCGCACAATAAAAAAATATTGCAGATGGAAAATACTGGATCGGTATCGCACCACTAACATGACTAAGGTTACTAAAAGGATGAAAGCTTAAAAGACATATATCTTAAAGGTGATACGTGGCGTGTGACTCTGTGCTGTATCTAACCTAAGGAACCGAAAAGATACTACACGCCAACCTGTTACAGGCAATGTAGTGCTTTTGTGTCGATGCAGACGTACGAGTTTAGACGGGGCGATTCGCTTTTATTCTCTCTCTCTCTCTCTCTCTCTCTCTCTCTCTCTCTCTCTCTCTCTCTCTCTCTCTCCCTCTCCCTCTCCCACCACTCTACCATGCTCGCGAAAGCCCCACGAACAAACATTGCTATAGATTGACCTTTTAGCAGGCTTGTCACGTGACGTCACTCGGAAGTGAGATCTAGTTCAGCCTTTATCCGCGTTTTCGTTTCTTTGCTATTCTTATCGGCACTATTGAGCAGTGAGCGTACACTGTGCACGACCATGTAGCCTCGATCTTTCCATTCCTATTTGGTACGTTGTATGTTCCCCCGTCATTACTAGTATACCAACGCTTTTAGATGCATGCGTTTCGCACATCGCGCATAATATGTCCGTATAGTGGTAACGAGCGCCGGGAACATTATTTTCTCGATTACGTCAAACAAAGATTTTAAGCTCATGCAGTATTCCATCAATCAAATTATTTAGATAACATTATTCTGAGAGTAATTTGTGTATCGTTTCCATTAGGCTGCCAGACGGGGGAAAATGTTGGCGAGTTGCATGGAGAGATTCTCTGAAATGAGAATCGAGGAAGTGAAGTCAGAGAGAGAGAAAAGGAGAAAGAGAAAGGGACGAAGAATAGAGAGAGAGAGGAGAGAGAGAGAGAGAGAGAGAGAGAGAGAGAGAGAGCGAGAGAGAGAGAGAGGGGGGGGGGCACAGCGATATTCAGGTTGATATGTGTATGTGTGTATGTTTGTTCGGATGTGGGTGTGTATGTAGGTATGGTTTATATGTGTAATATTGTGATGAACTGTCCTAGACTACGCTTTTGAGAACATAGAGCCGCGTGCCGGAAAAAAATACATATATCAGCGCACGCCCCTTTCTCTCTCCTTGCTGTATCAGACGAAATAGTTCCGGATATTATCACAGTAAATTATGATGATGCTCATGTCTCAAATGGAAACCCGACCGAGTTTGACCTCTCAGTTCCATAGACGATAAATGGTGTGGTGATTAACATGGGACTGTGCTTGGTTGGTATTGAGAGGGTTAAAGGGTGATATACTGTATCACATGATTAGGTAGACTGGTGCAATGCTGGCTAACTTGAGGTAACATTGCTCCATTACCAGTTATCTGTTATTAGCTTGCTATTTAATTTATTGAGTTGTTGTTATATGATTGATAGTTAA
>OZ022588.1:13905551-13976611 GCA_963669155.1 Arbacia lixula | reverse complement strand
GCTTTCGGAAGCAGAAGAATAGAAAGAAGAACAAGAAGAGCATAAATGGAACATCGGTGTGCATATGAAAGAGAGGGAGAGAAGACGGACAGACATTCATATGCATATCAAATTAATTCAAACGAGAACCAATATTAGCGTGATTAGTAAGTTGGCGTTGAATACAAATATGTTTTAGTAGTACTAGTGATTGGTGCTCCTGTTCTTATAATTGATAATAATTGTAACTCTTTAGTTGCTTATATTTCCTATCTTGGTCAAATTTCCGTTTGGAAATTATGATTTTATTTTATTTGTCTTTTTTTTAGACTTGTTTCACATCGGCCGTAGATTGCTTTGATTGATGAATTCTTTGAGCACGAGGCTGCATGCGTGGTTTATGACATTTTCTCTTTTGAATGAGATTGTCTGTAAGATAACATCACATTGTTTGTACTTTAAAGGCGTAGTGAATGGGGACGGAGGGGGGGGGGGGGGTGAATCCCAGCGTGGGAAATTAGTCTTCGGGTGCCTAATGTTTGACACATTCAGTTTTATATGTTTAAGAGTCGACAGAATATATTTAAAAAGTCAACAAACACGTGCAGTCTTTGCCCCTCCGCCTCTTCCGTTAAATGAAGAGGTCTATCATAACTACAATATGATATGGAATAAGCAGACGCACATTTTGTCAAGAGTTTGAGAAATGTCATACATAAAGCATACTACTTGTGTAATGAAAATGTTGCGGAGAAAAGGTACATGAGAAGTAAACCATTCAAGGATATGATTTAACTATTGTAGAGAAGACTAAAACATGTAAAAGCACTATAACGGAGAGAATATCTTTATCTATTCTCCTTTTCTTTTCTTCTTCCCCTTTTCGTTTCTTCTTTTCTTCTGCACCCCCTGTTATCCGCTACATCCCTCTTTCACCCCATGTTTATCTACCCCGAATTTACGCACTAACTCGACCCCCCCCCCCACCACACACCCTCTATCTCCCTCTGTTTTGCTTCCACCCATCCCCTCTCTTCACTCCCCCACTCTCACTCTCACTCTCTCACTCACTCATACACCACACACACACACACACACACACACACACACACTCCCTCTCTCTCTCTCTCTCTCTGACTCACTCTCTTCTCTCACTCACTCTCTCTCTCTAACTCTCTCTCTCTCACTCCCTCTCCTCTCACTCTCTCTCTCTCTTCTCTATCTCCCCTCCCCTCTCTCTCCCCCTCCCCCCCCTCTCTCTCTCTCCCTCTCTCTCGCTCCCCCCCCCCCTCTCTCTCTTTCCCTTTCCCTCTTTCTCTCTGTGGTACCGAGGAGACGAATCCTTGAGACATGTCTCTTTCAGTCAGAAAATGGAGCACGAGAAACATCATAATAGTATTGGATTGATACTTTGCAATAATCGAATTATGTGTGCGCTGTAACAGTGTGGCGTACAGCCACGTGATATCCACGTGGCGCTTTCAATTATTGATAGAGAATTGTTGATAGAGTACATAAACCATGATTCTTGAAGTTATTGGGAACGAGATTGTCTAGATAGCATGAAAAGTTTAGGAAAGGATTGATGGTGTTGAGATAAAGAAGATAGAGGGAGGAGTGCGGGCGAGAAAGGAGGGGGGGGGGGTGTCTACGCTCAAGGGAGGCGGAGATATGTTTATCATGTTTATGATAAAGATTCAAGACTTGCATTGCCTCCACATCAGACTAAATGCTACTATATCATATATATTGCAAGAGTTACAGGACAAATCGTGAAATGTGATATTTTTGTAATGAATCAAACACGTACATATGTATATGTAATATTCAGTTATTGAATGAAAACAAAATGCAAAAAAAAAAAAAAAAAATGCACGCTAGCCTGTAAAAAAAACATCGTACAAAGTATGATGATTTGGTTTTCTTGATGAATTGTTTGACTTTAAAACCAATATATGGTATATCAAATTGATTTTGAGATGAGCCCATCATCAAGTATAGGCAAATGCATTGAAAGAATTATTGAAATATCACTATTATTCATTAAACAAACCACTCAATACCCATATTTTTTTCATCTCAAAAACATACGTCTAAGAGCGCTTATTCTTTTAATTTAGATTCTGCCAGTCATGTTCTCTAGGAATTTCGGATGTATGTAAATATCGCAAAATAAAAAAAATATTGCAGATGGAAAATACTGATCGGTATCGCACCACTAACATGACTAAGGTTACTAAAAGGATGAAAGCTTAAAAGCCATATATCTTAAAGGTGATACGTGGCGTGTGACTCTGAGCTGTATCCAACCTAAGGAACCGAAAAGATACCACACGCCAACCTGTTACAGGCAATGTAGTGCTTTTGTGTCGATGCAGACGTACGAGTTTAGACGGGGCGATTCGCTTTTATTCTCTCTCTCTCTCTCTCTCTCTCTCTCTCTCTCTCTCTCTCTCTCTCTCTCTCCCTCTCCCTCCACTCTACCATGCTCGCGAAAGCCCCACGAACAAACATTGCTATAGATTGACCTTTTAGCAGGCTTGTCACGTGACGTCACTCGGAAGTGAGATCTAGTTCAGCCTTTATCCGCGTTTTCGTTTCTTTGCTATTCTTATCGGCACTATTGAGCAGTGAGCGTACACTGTGCACGACCATGTAGCCTCGATCTTTCCATTCCTATTTGGTACGTTGTATGTTCCCCCGTCATTTACTAGTATACCGACGCTTTTAGATGCATGCGTTTCGCACATCGCGCATAATATGTCCGTATAGTGGTAACGAGCGCCGGAACATTATTTTCTCGATTACGTCAAACAAAGATTTTAAGCTCATGCAGTATTCCATCAATCAAATTATTTAGATAACATTATTCTGAGAGTAATCTGTGTATCGTTTCCATTAGGCTGCCAGACGGGGGAAAATGTTGGGCAGTTGCATGGAGAGATTCTTTGAAATGAGAATCGAGGAAGTGAAGTCAGAGAGAGAGAGAAAAGGAGAAAGAGAAAGGGACGAAGAAATAGAGAGAGAGGGAGAGAGAGAGAGAGAGAGAGAGAGGGAGAGAGAGAAAGAGAGAGAGAGAGAAAGAGAGAGAGATAGAGAGGGAGGGGGGCACAGCGATATTCAGGTTGATATGTGTATGTGTGTATGTTTGTTCGGATGTTAGTTTGCATGTAGGTATGTGTGTAATATTGTGATGAACTGTTCTAGACTACGCTTTTGAGAACATAGAGCCGCGTGCTAAAAAAATATATATATCAGCGCACGCCCCTTTCTCTCTCCTTACTGCCTCAGACGAAATAGTTCCGGATATTATCACCGTAAATTATGATGATGCTCATGTCTCAAATGGGAACTCGACCGAGTTTAACCCTCTCATTTCTATAGACTATAAATGGTGTAGTGATTAACATGGGACTGTGCTTGGTTGGTGTCGAGAGGGTTAAATGGTGATATATCACATGATTAGGAAGATTTGGGCAATGCTGGCTAACTTCAGGTAACATTGCTCCATTACCAGTTATCTGTTATTAGCTTGCTATTTCATTTATTGAGTTATTGTAATATGATAATTTTATACGATAGATATTTAACTAATTACATCTTAATTTTATACACTTATAGTTTATGCTTCGACTCCATTCAAATTTATTATGTTGTACTTGTTTTATTTACTTTCTGTTTAAATTGTAAAGTGCTTAGAAACTGTATTGTATTAAGCGCTATATAAAAGCTCCATATTATTATCATGATGATGATGATGATGCTGATGATTATTATTCGTAGTATTATTATCATTATCATTAATATTATCATTATTATTATTATTATTATTATTATTATTATTATTACTATTATTATCATTATCATTATTATTATTATTATTATTATTATTATTATTACTATTATTATCATTATTATTACTATTATTATTATTATTATTATTATCATTATGGCGCGTGTAGCTTTGTTGGGCAGGCAGATAAGACGGAAGTTCCGCCATGTTGTTACCTATTGAACAGAGTTGGCCAAAACCTGCGCATAGGCCTACATTGTATAACGCTCTTGGGTGGCGGGGGAGGATTGAGCTACTCTATACTGTAATTATGATTTATATTGTCATCGTATTGTGTGTTTGTGTGTGTGCTCTTATGTCTACATTCTATGTTCTGAAAGAGGAAGCTCAAGTTTGTGCTCAAATAAGAGAGAGAGAGAGGGAGAGAGAGAGAGAGAGAGAGAGAGAGAGAGAAGGGGTGTTGGGGGTGGGGCTTAAGGAGATGAAGACGATGTTTTTATAGGATGAGAATGATAATACCTTGTAGCATATAGAGCTAGAGAATATGAGGGGGGGGGGGAGGGGTGGAGAATAAAAAACATATCCGCGTTCTATCTCGTATGACGTAAAGCGTGGTGTTCAACCCCGCTTGAGGTATTATACGTATTTCTGCGCAATTGATCACGCATTCAAGAAAATAAATTGGGGTAAGCGGCGTGTGGCGCCTGTCTATTTCCAACCAGCCTCTTCTCCTTCATTCCAAATAAAATGGCAGAGAGGAGGAGGGGGGGGGGGGGCGCAGAAAGAGAGAGAGAGAGAGAGAGAGAGAGAGAGAGAGAACAGCAGAGTGGGAGAAAGAAAAATGTCTGAGCACATTGCTCGTTGGCTTCCTGACTAACAGAGGGAAATGTGCATCACATACAGTCGAAATGTCAATGTCCTCGTGAACCGGCTGGTCCGGGATGCAGTGTCCTTTCCGTTCAAGTCAAAATATAAACCGGGCAATATTTCTGCACAATTCCCCGGGATATTGTATTCCGTGATGTTGCCCCCATCTATCCAATGCCGTTCACCTATTCGGAGAGCTTCGTAATGCGCCGTGGATCCACTTTGAAGCTGATTGTCCAGTAATTACGTTTTTTTTAAGTACGGCTGATAATCATGCATCTTCGTTCCGTTTATTTAGATGACGTGTGGTGAGCATATAAAAATACGTATATTAAAGACAATGATTGGTTTGGTCCCATTTCGAAACTCCAGATGTAGAATGCGCTGTATTATGATAGTGAAGTAAGGAAGAGGAAATGATATTATAATAAATATCTGCAATGTATCAAATATAATGACTGCCTAGGTTTCAATCCTAAACTTGCTCCAGGCGTATGATGCGGTAAATAATTGTGAGGTAATGGAAAGGAAATGTCTTGCCATCTTTCATAGGCATTATGCCGAGGAGTTTGGACAGAAACAAGGTTGTGTTTGCCGCGACACAAATTTATATATCTTTAAGTAAAAGCATGTTATACTTCCCATTTCATTGATGGAATCTGTACACATTTCCAGCTGCATGTGTGATTTTGACAACGTTCAGACATGTCAGACGAGCTTCAAACCTAAAAAGAATTTGAAACACATGCTGGTTTCCAAGATAGCCGATTCTCGATAGTACAAAAATAGGATGGGGATAAACACAGTCATGCATCCACTGTATATGCATTGCTGACTCTCAAATAAACGGATTCAGTATTTTTTTTTCTAGAAAACCTTTACCACGTTCTCTAAAGTAACTGAATGAGTGTCCAATGTTCAAATATAACGCTGCGGGAAATGGAGTCAACTTCGAGAGCAGTACATTAGGTTCGTGGATATATTGTGTATGATATATGAATGTTATTACATCTTGAAAGTAAATGTATTATTGGACTAGTGGACATGCGCTCCAACACATACCCGGACCATTTCATCGCGTGTAACCCCCGCCCCCGCCCCCCCCCCCCCCTTCCCCACCCCGCTGTACATCAAAAATCCAGTGTATTCTACAAAATAAAACGATCAATCCGGTTAATGAGATTGTCCATTATCTCATTGTACGCGCGTCTGCCCAATAGAATTTAAGATATTCATCACTACAATCGCTCACTCGATAGACGCTTTGTTCCTATCATGGTAGACATCACATAAAACCAGCCATTGTAACCATGGCACAAGGCAAATGATACATGGAACTACTTTCACGTTGGTAAGGTGGCAACAAAACGCACCCACGGGGATTTAAACCGCCATATTTTAGCAGCACGAGTTGATTTAAAGGGCGCCTGCCGTCAAAATATATGTTGACTTCTGTTGATGCAACTTGATATGTATATATCAAAATCACTAACTGTTCAATGGAAATATGTGTCCTATATTTTGAAATAATTTTTCCTTATTTTTCCTCAGAACTGATAAGCCCCGCCTGCAAAATATCGTCCAACTCAAGATTCCCCCTGTGACATCATCAAATGTAGAAATTAGCAGGATAATAGAGATAATTTATGCATAAACTAAACATTGCAATGACTACCTGCAAATCCTTATAATAGCATCACATAGCTAGAACATTTCTGACATAAGGAAACGAATATTCCCACATGAAAGGTTGTTAGATGGTATTGTGTCAAGACATGTGGTGATCTTGTGGGCAGGAGGTAGTCATTGCAATGTTTATTTTGAGCATAAATTCTGCTTATTATCCTGCTAATTTCTACCACTTGATAATGTCACAGGGGGAATCTTGAGTTGGAGGATATTTTGGAGGCGGGGCTTATCAGTGCTGAGAAAAAATAAATACAAATTATCTTAAAATATAGGACACATATTTCCATTGAACTGTTAGTGATTTTTTTATGTACCTATTATGTTGCATCAAGATAAGTTGACATACACTTTGATGACAGGGGACTTTTAACCACAAAGGCGAGACAATGCCAAACGAGTATCACGCCTGTGTATTCGTTATATAATCAAACTCTACTGCTCGTTTTATTCTCGTGAAATAAATCATTAACTTCTTGTCGAGTGCTATTCTACATGATTAGATGAGAAATATCCTTTGATTTAATTGCATTTAAAGCATTCCCCACAATGATTTATATACATACCCCTACAAAACAATACATTACAAACATTTGCATATCAATAGGTTAAAAAAAAAACCATATCATATACGCAGCATATCACACAATAGAACACACAACCATAAATAAAAACATAGTTGGTTAGAATCATCTACCGTTAGAAGTTAAGAACAACTTTTAAGAGATGTGCTGTACGTGACAAAAAGAAGAGAGGGGAAAGAAAAATGCTTGAGCGACAGAGAAAGAGACAACGCGGAACAAACACATTTAGAATTGTTCATGAGATTCGGTATCAATTTGGCCTTTACTTTCGTAGAACAATGTTTGTTAGGAGCCTGTATTAGGCTAATTGAAATGCTTGGCATGACAGTGTATGATTGTCCATAAAATGATATTCAGAGTAGAATATAGAAAAATGTGATGAAAAAAAGCAACTTAAAAAACGGAGCCGCCTATCAAGACGTATTTGTTGCTTGGCGAGTCGCAAATATTGGCGACTTTTGAACAGTTGTTCGGCGGGATGTAGGCTAATGCATCTCACTCATTCAGGAAAGATGCCGCTTTGATGCGGAGAAGTTTGCCCAATCACCTCATTTATTATTATCTGTTTTGTGTATTCAACCGAATTGTAGGGCAGCCATTTAAATTTAATCATCCTGGGCCCTATTTCTTACTTAGTTGTCCAGTTAGGATGATAAACTCGACCAAAACTAATGATAATTAACTAGCAGATTACCGGCATTGCCATTCAATATGACAATGCATAATCGACAGTGTATCGTATGATCGCATGGATGTTGATGGTCATGATGGATCATGAACAAAGGAGTTTCATTTATCGCCAAATCACCATGCAATCAAGCCGATTTATAAAGAAAACATCGTTTGTATCTATTTCTTCCACGTTTTGGTCGATTAAGTAATAGATTGACTAATAGCTCGCGCCCATTGGGAGAACTTTCACGGCTTTTGGGGGCAATTCATTATCTTCGTAATAGTACTAGGTATTTTTCAGATGGTGAATGCGTAAACGATCGAAATTTACAATGTGAATGATACAGGAAATAAGAATTGGATTCGAAAAGCAACAAATAACTTACGTGCGGTACATGGCAAATGTCATAATCACCATCGAAAGCATTGTGAATGAGGTTCTAATGATTATTGTGCAGATTAACATCGTTAACCGATCATTTCAATTTTTTATTGAAGAGTTTGAAGGAGAAGATAGATCATTTGAGAGGAAAAAGCGCGGATATTAGCAAATCACATATTATCTTTCTTGTTGTTAATTTCATTTCAAAGATTGTATGACTGAAATCGACTGACGATTTTCCGACGATCAATTACAACGATACTTCTCAAATGGGAAGATGATATTTAAAATGTAAACCGGGGGAAAATGACTTGTTTATTTTAAAATAATCTGACGATTGTTGGACTGAAGTCGACTGAAATTTCCACGTTTCCTGAAGTCATACCCCCCCCCCCCCTCGTCTGTCTCTCTCCCCTTCTCTCTAATCATTTCTCAATCCTTCTCTGTCTGTTTTCTTCACCCCTCGATATACATGATATGTATGATTACTTCTCTCCCACTTTGATACCGCTCTCTCTCTCTCTCTCTCTCTCTCTCTCTCTCTCTCTCTCACTCTCTGTCTCCCTTTGTCACACTCTAACACACCCTGTTTCCTAAGACAACGATCTCCACTTCGAAAGTTCAATGTCTCTTCTGCTGGAAAGGACGTCAAAACGGAGAGGAAAAGCAAAAATATCGCAAAGGGTCTTTCGGAAACCGGCATTGCTCGCTTGAACAACAGATGGATCGCGTTTCCTAGTTGATTCATACCGCATTTGGCTACTGGTTTCCGTTTGTTCGCGTGCACCCCGACAACCATTCGAATGCAAAATAGCGGATGATATCGCGTAATGTACAAATCGGCTTGGGGTTATTGAACCTCGCTTCAAAGGGACTCGTTTATAACACCCATTATTTCCTGTCCTCATCGCCAAGGCGCTGTTTCATATTGAGATTAATATTGTGAAGCTGTGTGTAAGGGATTACTGTAAGAGAGTGATAATTCTCTGAGTGCCATCCATTAATAGTCCCATCTCTTAATAATCCCATGTCAATTACAACACGGTATATTGCCTATAGGACTGCAATAATTCAATGGTAATAGATTGTACATATTAGCAGAAGTAGCTCTTTGTCTGAACCATAAAGAGCTCCGTCTAATCTCAAAGGTATCTAATCATGCTAATTGTACAAATTTAACTCTTTACATCATACCAATCCTTTATCGTTATGAGCTAGGACAAACCCTTATGAGCTGACACAGTCATCTCTGAGTTATTCGTGTTTCTCTTAAACAGTCATTCGAGGTCAAGTCTTTAAATAGAGTACTACAAACAAGCTACTAATCAAACCTGTCAGGAAGGAAGTTTTTTTAGGACAAAAACATCTTCGTTACTCTATATTATGATTACTTGGAAATGTTACCCTCTCAGACCGGAAAGGATATTGAACATGCAAATTGCTTGTTAATGATAAAAAAAATGTAATGTCTCATGATGGTGATGTATTTAGATTTCACAGTCGTCATTTCAATAGCAAAGTTTGATGTTTTACTTTTCCGGTGCTTCCTCACAAACTGCGCATAAAATGATTATACCTGTGTATCAGTTGCACACATTGTATCCAAGGTGCTTGAAGAGTTAACGAATTCTTATTAGTGCCAATATGCCAGTTCGTAGTTTCACCATGGTCGGACAATCCACTGAATAAATACTACTAGACTGCAGACTGGGATCTATTCACGAAGTTGTGATGGATGATAAATGTGACGAAGTTTTAGTGTGCTATAGGAACAACAATAGACGCAGTTGCACAACAGTGATGGAATGTGCCTTCATTACGTTCTCAGAGCTGAATAGCTGTTTCCATATGTGCATGATAATAAGTTGGAATGTGGTCGACCATTTAATGAATTGACATTTTATTCTGTGAGTAATTCTGTTGACCAGAGGTCATTTTCTACCAGCAATAATTTGCTCATGCGCAGATTGCAACTACGAAGTGGTTGGTTGATTTGGAAGCCAGGCGCTTTTCTCTCGCCCGTCAAAATACCGCCAATGCCATCTATTTGGACTATAAAAGGTGTGACAGGCATGACAGGGGGCTAAAAATAGCCATAAAAGTGATAATTGGTGATCTGTGTCCCATTTCATACGTCTGAGGTGGACTTAATGAAGGCAAACGAATTCCTATGTTCTTTACTTGACAGCAAGTATGTCGTTAATTTCAAGCATATATCTACTGTGTTATTATATATTACATTGTGCTATTACAAGAGTTGATCACGTGATGAAGCGTATTTTTTCCTAGGCGATCTGAATGTATACACTAACTTTCCTCAGCTGCGCTTCGGAAAGATAGCTATATCCAGATCGCTTCGGAAGTGATAGTTCGTCCCATCACCTTCACCAACGTTGATTATTTGCTTACTATTATGTACACTATAACTTTTTGAAGGGAGGCCACGTGGTACCAATCACAGCTCGTATTTTACTACCACTATTTACTATATATATATATATATATACATATAAATATTGACCTGCAAAAGGGACATCCTGTCTGTAAGGATTAATACGTTACACCATAGATGTCAACCATGTTATTAAGTACTCGTTTCAAATTGCATTGCCACTTTATGTTTATGTAGAACTTACGAGGTAGGCCTACACCACAGTGCATAATTTCTTGTCCCCATTATTTTGAGATCTTTTGCCGAAAATATTTGGTATTTTTTGTTACCCATGATGAAAAACAAATCTGTGAAACTATAGAAGTAGCGGGGCTTGAATAAACAGCAGTCACGAAACTGCCGTTATTTTCTCGCCTGCAAAATTACTAATGAGGGGCTGGGTTGCTAGTCTACTTGAGACGGACACCCGTGAGAAAAGGGGAATTCATGACCCCATTTTGGGCAACTCAAAATGCTCCTCCAGCGTTAGCACAAAACAACAAACTATCAAAGTGCCATTTATGTTTCTTTGGAGGCGCGAATTCAGTCGGAGCTTCTGATTCGTGTCATCCGTCAGCGCACCGTCAGGGAGCGCGTTGTCTGACGGGGTCGAAAGCAGCAAGCAGCAGAGCGGGCTCAGCGGGCTAGCGGTGTCGCGTTAGCAGCCAGGCCAGCCCGCCCCGGTGGGACAACGCGACGAACACACCCTCTGATGATAGTCTGGTCTAGCCCTGGCCTTAGCTACACGTATGCGCTGTCATCATCATCATCATCTTCATACACCTCGGATCGCTCTCACCGGCCCCACCCTTCCTCACCCTCACCCTGCTCCCCTGTCACTGATCGAGTTTCACACTCTCCGTGAACTTGACCGTATTTTTTCGCTGCTCCCCCGGGGCGCGCGCGGTGGAAGTCAGGGGGAGTCAGTGGCCCAGCTTAGCTTGACAAGGTCAGGAGCGACGGGGACCCAGCAGGGAGCAGCCGAGACGAACGCTGGGGTACCCTGGGTTCACTGGCCGAGGGTAACCCGCCTAGACTCCGCCGACAGTCGCTCAAGGCAATTCTGATCATTGACGATGCGGTTTACAGGAATTTGTTTTATACTGCCTGATAGCATTACGCAGTGATATGTCTGAAGAATTATGTGAGCTACATTTCACACATTCCTTCCAACGTTTTAATCCTGAGCATGGTGCTTTGTTTATAACAATGATATGCTGGCATTCATGTTAGGGGAAAATGTCATCAGCTGTTCTTATTGTCTCTTTCGTGATTTGATTAAACCTCAATACAATAGCCACCTCTTTAAAAGGTTAATAAATTAGAAAAATAAGTTCCCACTATGTAAAATTATCCACTGAACACGAATTTCACATTTGTTTGCCGCAATAATGTCTCATGTTAAAAAAACCCGCACGTCTCCGGTGACGTCAGAGAAGTCAAAATGCCAGAGAAGGTAGTGAAAAAACATTCCACCATGCGCATAATTATGTGTCTATTGTTGTTCCGGGCACACTGTAAAATGTTTTTACATTCATCATCTAACACAGCTTCATGAAACAATGTCAGTCAGCAGTCTAGTAGTATTTATTCAGTGGATTGTCCGACCATGGTGTAATTACGCACTCAGTGGTTCTATACACACTCGTTCAATAAAGAAGCAGTTGTCTTACACGGTTATGGTTAAGCCGTTGTGTACCATACAGTGTATCTATAGTGCCAGTCTCATTGGGCTTAAAAAATCTCGAAGTTAGAAAAATCTCGAAGTTAGGGTGAAAGTTGCCTAGCAACCGTACCAAAAGCCGAATGGTCCTATTGTCCCTGTCCCCTCACTTCGAGCTTTTTCTAACTTCTCGATTTTTTAAGCCCAATGAGAATGGCACTTATGCGAACTAGTAATGCACACAAAGCCTATAGACCAGCATGATATCTCGCACGAAAGGGGTTAAGGTCGGTCTTCCATGGCTCACACGTCGTGAAGCTCGACGCGTGCAGATAGCTCTGCCCTACTTTGACAAAAAGGAAGCAACTAACATGACTAACAAAAGAGACTTTTCTTGTAAATGAGCAAAATATGTCTGTCACTTGTATTGGCATCAGTGCAACACCGCATCATGTTAAAGTGAATATTTTGCAGCAAAATTGATGTATCTTCTCCAGATTTTTACTGCATGTAGGGAGTGCTGGGTACAATCTAAAAGTACCAATAACCCAGATTTTAGCGATATTTCACTTGCTTCCTTTAGTCAAAGTAGGCCAGAGCTAATGCAAAGATACGTCAGAGACGCGTGAATAATTAACCCTCGAAGATCCGGCACAACACTACCGCTGCTCTATGGGACTTACGTCGAGAATTATTGGTACGTAGAGAGTGAATGACGTCACGGCAGCATAAGAGAGGAGAGGGAAAGGACAAGAGAGAAAACTAGCAAGGTATGTAACAACACCATTAATTCCTAATCTTTATGCATAATTGATGTATTATTTGCACAATTATACACATAAAACCCATGACACATGAAAGGGTTACTAAATTAGAAAAATAAGTTCTCACTAATCTATGTAAAATTATCCACTAAAAACGAATTTCACATTCGTTTGCCGCAATTAAGTCTCATTTTGACGAAAATTTGGAAAAAAAAAAACGCTTGCCTCCAATGACGTATGAGAAGTCAAAATTCCATAGATTGTACGGAAGTCAACAATAGACCATTTTCGTAATGGATTAATAACTTTCCCCCTAACTGTGTAGTAACGCGTTATTGCATTCACCTGTATCTTGTCATTCAGATTCAATGGATGAAATGCACTTTGAATCTATTAGTTGTTGCTACTCAGACAAACCTCGGACAAGCTCCGGGGCTCCCATTGGTAACGTATTGTTTGAATGGCGTGAATAAAATATTTTATTCAAGCCGTTGGCATTTATGGCATTTTGACTTCTCGTACGTCACTGGAGGCGTGCGGGTTTTTTTTTCAAATTTTCGTTACAATGAGACTTTATTGCGACAAACGAATGTGAAATTCGTTTTTAGTGGATAATTTTACATAGATTAGTGGAATTTATTTTTCTAATTTAGTAACCCTTGAAGGGCTAATTGGCATGTTGTTTGGGTTACGGACGTTGGTTATCGTGTTATATCCAATGTTATGTAAGGTACTGGCTGTAAACACCATGACCCAAGAGATTCACAAATCCCGGTGACATCATCTAGCTGGCTAGTGTCGGGCACTCCCAAATGAGAGTCCCCGCTATATATGACCACTGTTGTATGCTCTACCCATATAGCTTAGAACCAGTTATCTTAAGCTAAATGCTCAAATTACGACAGTATACGTTCTTTTCGATCCCGACATTTTGTTTTGTTATCGTTATGCTTCAAAACGATAGAAGTTTGTGAAATTTAAAACAAATGAACATGACAACGTTTTGTAATAACATATTATACTAAGATTTATTGGAACAACCAAGAAATGAGGTGTCAGGTGACAAAATATTTTTAATGGGGAATATTTGGAAACATTTTACCTTAATAAGGGCCTAACAATCTTACCATTTTCACTTACTAGTAGACGAACCTATCCGTTCCGCGTCTTATGCTAGAGACTCTGAATTAGGAGTCTGTCTAACGTTTAGAGTCCCGAATCAAACGATCGCACCCGAACAGAGAGATGTAAACTCTCTTATGTGGCCGCAATATCCTAGCAATGAGTTTCTCATGTGATGACAATGTGTTTTACTAGGTGCGTTAACTCGTACATCTTTGCATACGTTCATGCCATTTATTGATATGTGTTATATACTGATACTTGATAATCATTTGATATAAATATCAAGGCACTGTCTTTAGAAGTTCGCTTTTGCTCCTGATTCGTGAGGAAGACAGACCTACTATGAGACTTGCATATCGCAACCGTATAGTTCTATAATTTCAGGTTCTCCGTCGGCCAGAAAGAGATCATGGCAACGTTTTAGTGTTGTTGTTATTGTTATTGTTATTGTTATTGTCATTGTTCCACATTCCCTCATCTCAGAACCTCTACTTAAATTGTAATTCAAGTTAAAGAGTTATTTCTTTAGGGTAAGTTGATGTGGCGTATACGCATGCACGCGTGTGCTATTCACAATTAGATAATGGTGTAATTTTATAAATTTGTGTAAAATATTGTAAATGATCATGTCTTATATGCTCTTCTAGTTCCCAAAATTAAAAGACAATTAAAAAAGATCATAAAAAATTATAAAAGACATTATTCCTTAACCACATTCTGTATTATGTATGTTTAGCATGTACCCTATAGTGATATGCATGACTTGTGTTGAATGAAGATGATTACTGATGAGTGAAATTATTGCGTAAAAATGTGATTAAATCATTAACGATTATCATAATGATAATTATGATACTTATCCCTTTTATTATATCATAAATTCTCTCAAGATTTTCGCTGTATTATTGTTTAAAATCTAGAAGTTGTGATGAAGCAATTTTTTTTCTGTAACACGGCCACCCCCTCTAACACCCCTACTCAAGGAGGTTTGAAATGTAGCTGCACTTTATACCTCCTTGCTCTACCCCATCCCTGTCAGTTTCATTGCTACACGTTGGTGAAACCCAGGGAATGCCCATCAAATTTATATGATTTGTTAGCTGTACTGCACACAGCCTCGTTTTTGCCCAAGCCGCTCTCTGCCTCCGACTATTAAAGTCAAGCACCAGACGACAGCGGCGGGCATTCGAGATTAGATACAACAATTCGTGTTTGTTACCATAGTAACGTGATTAAACAACTCGCGCGGTGACGCAGTCACGGTCGTTGTGTTGCCACATATATTATACAATACGTAGCTCTATTAGTATTAGCAAGCTGACGGCACCGACTGCCAGGCCCACTAACTTAGGCTATGCTCAAAATCGCTCAGAGTAAGCTCAGGTCGTGACGAGCGCAGGGCGTTGGACGATATTCAAACTCATTTCTCCATTTTTTGTGACGCACGTGGCATGAAATATTAAAATGAGCAGGCAAGGATCAAAATATGTTTAAATTTTTTAAATACATGCAGCCAATCTAAAAGAAATTACGCAAAACATCGATTCTGCTTATGACACCGAGCCCGTTCGCTACTCCAGCGCTCGAATAGCTGTATAAATCATACGCTTACTTCCGCAACAAAAGTTATCACATAATATTTACCTGTATAAGTCTCTATATACTTCACTTTTGAGTGCAATATCATCAATATTAGACTGACATGCAATATCGAAAGTTAAGAGTGTATATTATGTATTTAGTTTTCCATTTCGGCGGCCTGAAAAAGAAAGTGTTTTGGAAACAATGCGAGGCGTAGAATGAATGCCTAGCTGACGTCAACTGAAAACAACAAACAAACAAAAAGCTCCGACCATGTTTACCTTAGCTAGGTACCCGGAAAGCGGACGCTTCCCTCTTACATGAACGAATGTATCTCTGATATGCTGCCCTACTCTGACAAAAGGAAGCAACTAACAAAAGAGACTTTTCTTGTAAATGAGTAAAATGCGTCTGTCACTTGCATTGGCATCAGTGCAACACAACATCATATTAGATTGAATATCTTGCAGCAAGATGAAAATTTCTTATCCAGATTTTGGCCGAATGTAGAGAATGATGGGTACAATCTAAGAATACCAATGACCCAGATTTGAGTAATTTGTCAATTGCTTCCTTTTTTCAGAGTAGAGCAGTATGAATCCCTGGTGTGTTGATGTGACGGGTATTTGTCCACTGTATCTGCGTTTCACTTTGATCTTAAAGGGAATATACTGTACTGGGAAAACAAAAATGGCCTTCAAAAGGTGATCGTGAGCAATCTTCTTGCCAATGGTATTAAATTCATGTATTGTCCATTTTAGAAACTTGCTGAAAGTTATTTGCCCTCATATTCAACCGAAATGCTATCTTCTCCCCCCCCCCCCGCCACCCCATCTCTGTATATATCTCTCTCACTCCATCCCCCTCTCTCTCTCTCTCTCTATCTCTCTCTCTCTATCTATCTCTCTCTCGTCCATCTCTCTCCCATCACCTTATATATTTGTTCTCCTTTACGAACAAAAAAAAAAGCAAATATATCGTATAGCAAACAAACAGCACCAACATCTCCGGAAATAGATATGAGTACATCACAGCAAGATGTCAACATTAACCAAGAGAGAAAAAAAAAAAACCCGGCAATCTGGGCTAATAGATTGCGATCATTGTAAACGCCCTACAGTTATTGAACAAATTAACAGATAGAAGCTGTCAAATGATTTTACTGTCTTAAATTATCTACAAGTGGTTAAAGCGCACTTAAGTAAACGGAGCAAGATTTTAGATGCAGTTGACACATCTAACTATCAAATGGTCGATGCGATTTATAAATCACTGATATCATCTACGAAGATTTTTTTCTCCTATTTTTTGTTGTTTTATGCACCCATACATTAACCTGCTTCTCGCGCTCAAATTGAGAGCAGCAAAAACCAGGCCTTTTTTTTTTATTTCAACGGTTGACTCTTTGTTCCAGAAATCAACTAAACTGTTAATTTCTGAAGTGCCAGGCCCTGACATTTAATCAGACGTACGCCCCTGGCTATAATTTTATATTAGCGTAAGTGCGCGATTTTTTTTAGTTGATTTAGTGTTGTTGTTTTTTTGTTCGAAACGGTCGACAATGGCCTTAATGTGTCGCGCGCACAATGGCAGAATGGTTATAATGGATTTTGTATTGTTAAGGCATGCGATGCAGTGGCGTGCGATGCATTGCTAATGTGTTTAATCTACCTAATGATCTATGCGGTGTAATTACATAATTAGGTGTACTCTATGCGCCATATGATTTTATAATTATATCATCTCTACGAATACTTTGGTGGATGATTAATTCAATGGGATGGTAGAACATCCCGTTTTTCTGCTAGTGAAATATCGATGGGAGTGGTATTGTTTGGAGAAATCAAGCAGTCCGACAGATAAAAGCCGCCAATTCTGCCGGAGTGCATCACACCGTAAAGGGGAGGAGAACCCTATAAACAATGTTTTCACCTTCAATGAAGCCAAACGTGAGGAAAGGGTTTCAGAAGGAGTTACGTAAATCAACATAGTTTATATCAATATCTGAAAACTATAACCACTCGCTCTTAAGATACAATAAGCTTAAAGGCCGTAAATGTTTAAGCCTTTAAGTTTTGGGGCTTCGACTTCGTATCGTGGCATGCACACAGAAAAAGACAGAAATCATTCATCATTCAAGTACTCCGTCACGTGTCAACATTAATGTACAAGAGTGTGTAAACAATGAGTAAGCTGGGCTTAAAATGGGCTTTGTTCGCGATCTGTATCACGCGTGGAATCACAGAAATATACAAAGGGATGACTGCTGATTATATCACTCACTAATATCATATTTCATCTTCAAAAGACTTGTGCCGCAAACGCAGAAAGGGCCTTTTGAATGCATCGTTTCATGTGTTTTAGTTATTTCCTTCCGATTCTTTTTCCTCCCACAAATCCCTGGATACCTGTTAATGCACCTACATCTATGTGCATTTGTGTGTATGTGTGCGCGCGCGCGCTTGTTTGTATGTTTTTGTGTTTAAACAAATACAACGTTCACGTGTGTGAGAGAGATAGAGATAGAGGGAAGTGAGAGTAGTAGTGTTTGTTGTTACGTGTGTATGTGTGTGTGTGTGTGTGTGTGTGTGTGTGTGTGTGTGTGTGTGTGTGTGTGTGTGTGATTGGGGTGGTAAGTAAGAGACAAAGGTACATGTAGGTAATACATTCAAGAAATGTAACATGCGTAATCATCCGTCAAAAATGATACATTGTTCATTTCATCTGTGAATCATCTCTTATTTGTCTTCGTTCTGTTGTGCAAAGGCGGTTGATTGTTATCGTGATGTAGTCAAATCGGGACGCCGAAAGATAGCCCATAATATCTACATCTGATATGAAATTAGTAGAGATTTTTTTTTACAGGGGTTGGGCTCTAAGAATTACCATAACCGTTACCATAGTTACGTATCAAACTCAATGTGGTAAAGGCGGGAGAGCCTAAGAAGGGAGGGTATAGAGAATAAGGCCAAGGCCTACAGCACAGTGTGGCGAACCTCCATGGCTGAGGGGGCGAGGAAGGGGGGGGGGGGGGGGGCAGAGAAGGGAGAGGGTGTCCACGGATGATATTTATGTGCCGTTTTTGTTTGTTAAGGGCATTTTGATAGGAAGGCCCCAGAAGTAGCCCCCCCCCCCCTACTTGCTAGCCAAACCTCTCAGCATACCATGTCATATCACCTCTCTTTTATGCTGTACCCCTTCCCCACTATAGTCGACCCACTCATCCCCTCCCTCATCCCACCGGCCGCCATAAACTTAGTATATACCTACTAGATATTGTTAGCCATAAAACGTATCTTACTACTCTCATACGCTGCAAAAATGAAATGCCCAAGTGCTTACCCCTTAACGTATTTTATGTAATTTCGTACTGAACAAGTGATGGGTTTTACATGGGTTTGGTTGCTATTAAAATGAATTGTCATCATGATTATTATTTTCACCATAATCATCAGTAGTATCAATATTAGAAGTAGAAGTAGAAGTAGCAATAATAGTAGTAGTAGTAGTAGTAGTAGTAGAAGTAGTAGTAGTAGCAGTAGTGGTAGTAGTAGTAGTAGTAGTAGTAGTAGTAGTAGTAGTAGTAGTAGTGGTAGTAGTAGTAGTAGTAGCAGTAGTAGTAGTAGTAGTAGTAGTAGTAGTAGTAGTAGTAGTAGTGGTGGTAGTAGTAGTAGTAGCAGTAGTAGTAGTAGTAGTAGTAGTAGTAGTAGTAGTAGTAGTAGTAGTGGTAGTAGTAGTAGTAGTAGTAGTAGTAGTAGTAGTAGTAGTAGTAGTAGTAGTAGTAGTAGAAGTAGTAGTAGTAGTAGTAGTAGTAGTAGTAGTAGTAGTAGTAGTAACAGTAGTAGTAGTAGTAGTAGTAGTAGTAGTAGTAGCAGTAGTAGTAGTAGTAGTAGTAGTAGTAGTAGCAGTAGTAGTAGTAGTAGTAGTAGTAGTAGTAGTAGTAGTAGCAGCAGTAGTAGTAGTAGTAGTAGTAGTAGTAGTAGCAGTATTAGTAGTAGTAGCAGTAGTAATAGTAGTAGTAGTAGTAGTAGAAGTAGTAGTAGTAGTAGTAGTAGTAGTAGTAGTAGTAGTAGTAGTAGTAGTAGTAGTAGTAGGAGTAGTAGTAGTAGTAGGAGTAGTGCCAGTAGTATCAGTAGTAGCAGCGGCAGTTGCAGTGGCAGTTACATTAGTTGAATGAATAGTAGTAGATCAAGTAGTAGTGCTACTAGAAATAGTTGAAGTTGAAGAAGAAGTGAAAGTAGTATAAAGTATATAGTATAGCAGTAGTACAGTAGTAGTAAGAAAAGTTTTCGCATTAGCATTTGTATTTGCATTAATTTCCCTTTTATTTTCATCTTCATGTTTTCCTATTTCGCTTTGACTTGTTTTCGCTGCTCATATCCTTCTTGTTTGCATTGTTATCATTATAATCATTTCCTTTCTCACGTGTTACTTTCTTTCTGCATCAACCTGTTGCTGATCACGGTCTTGTAACTGTGTTGATAGTGCCGGTTGGGGTTATATAATTTCATATTTTATTCTGTGAATGCAATATCCCCCCTAACAAAGCATCTGCGTCTCAATTCAACTAAAATCACTGAATTGTATTTTGCCACTAAGAATATTCACGACTGTAGATGACCTTTCAAATAAAATGTGTGGGAGGACTAGCCCCAAACCCGCCCACGGTTCGATCACCAGACCAATATCTAGTTCATATCGTGGTACACAGAGAGAGGTGTCCTTTTCAAGAAAGAAAGGCTTACACAAAGTACTTCTTAACCTACATTTGATGGGTATGGTGTTGCTGTAACCTAGATGCGCAAGATGAAGCCGAGATAGTCCCGACAACAAAACTTAAAAGAGGAGCACCTACAAGAGTGCGTTCATCGTTAAAGGGCATATACTGCACTGGGAAGGCAAAAAAGCCTTCAACATGTAATTGTTAGCAATCTTCTTGCCAATGGTCTTAAATTCATGTATTGTCTATTTTAGAAGCTTGCTGAAAGTTATTTGCCCTCAAATGATCTACATTTGGAGTAATGAGTGATTAAATCACAAATCCTCAAAATGTTCGGCCCGAACATTTTGAGGATTTAATCATTAATCATTAATTACTCCATATGTGGATCATTTGAGGGCAAATAACTTTCAGCAAGCTTCTAAAATAGACCATACATGAATTTGAGACCACTGGCAAGAAGATTGCTAACAATTACATGTTGAAGGCTTTTTTGCCTTCTCAGTACAGTATATGCCCTTTAAGGTTACCGCTGACAAGGCAAGCAATTTCTAGCGATACATAGGCGCAAGGTGTATTCGCTTACGTTCCGGCCCTCCCCTCTTTTTGTTGGCGTTCTTAAAAAGAAACGGGGGGCTGCAAAAATAGAACCTTGCGTTGGGAATATATCGAATGTATACAAAGGGGGTAAGGTTGTGGAGCTTCTGAGGAGGGGAGGAAGAAGGGGGGTTGTGCGACCGACTATATGGGTGCGCAAGGCCCGTTGTCGCGGGCATGTGCAGTACTTGCAATACAGTCGTGAAACCGGACTCGGGCGAAGGGGGGCTTTCAGTGACCCCCTAGGGGTGCAAGCCGCTTTTGTAATGGGGTCTTTCTGGGGTAATACCATCGTAAATACACGGTAATGCAGCCTGACCTGGTTTTGGCATCCCACCTTGGGATCCAAGGAGACTTCAGCGTGCCCAAAGAAAAAAAAAATGGAAGACGCTGGGTAAAACCTTAATGTGACTGGAGGAAAGGGTCGAAGTAAGAGCGAAGAAAAATAGAAGAAACCCCCAAGAAGGGGATGAGAATAAACGGGGTCGCGAGTATTATTTTAAACAGATATCAAGGTTTTTAATTATTCATGATATATTCGCAAAAAAAATGCAAAATACATGTTTTCAAGAACAATCAACCGACAATGCCTCCTGCAATGCTGTACTGCAAGCATGACAAGTTAAGTTACGACATCATTTTACGAAATCATTCGAACGGGGGAGAGGGGAAGGGAGGGGGGAGGGAGGGAGGGGGGGGGGGGCTGAAATGGTAAGCTATAGTTATTCCATTGGACTGCATTGAATACAATTACAATCATAGTTCATGTCTTTATAACACTGCACCACCTCTTCTTTTCTCATGATAAATAATTGTCTTGCAGTCATCAACATTCAATAACAATAATTCATAAGAGTTCATCATTTTAACATGCAGTTAACTTGCATCATATTTCTTCAATATTTTTATTAAATTCTATTTCTATTTAAATTCTATTAAATGATGATCCATTTAGAACTGCTTTGGAACGTTAACATCTGTGTGATGAAAGTAGTCCTGTGAAGTTCACCGAAGTTATTTTTTAGACAATGATGTCAGCTATTCCAGAACGCTTTTCTCACTTTTAAATTTCAAAATCAAAAGGTTGCAAAGCAAGGTAACGGTAATCGAAACCTTGAAGGACAGAACTTGATTCTTCCAGCTTAAGCATGAGCGCATATTTTATTCACTATCCTGTTACGTCACGTGACAAAAATGTACACGTTTGATTGAACCGATTACCACTTTCCCTTCTTGTAGAGGAATGTAACCTTATAGTGCTTACGTATTTATGCACATCACGTGACATTCCCATCTAACATTTTAATATATTTGCATAGCTCATCCTGTCCTCCGCAAAATGATCATTTCTGTGAAATATGAGTGTGTTTGTTGAGGCTCATAATATTTAATGACAAACAGCTTCATGAAACAACCTGGAAAAGGGAGACACGCGTGTTTGAATTTGACCCTCTTTTATATGACAGACTTTTATTTTGATCCATGAAATGCAAGCATAGCACTTGAGCATGCATTAAAATATATGGCAAGAGGTATTGATTACATTTTATGAGTTTTTCGTGCTCGCAATGATCGATAAATGGAGACAGTGATTATTACGGTGAGAAAATACTGAAATCATTTTACAGCATGGATTCACTTGAATTTATCTAAACTGAGCGACCTGTATTCATAACCAGATGTAAAACTGCATCATTTTACATAATTATACAGTGTACGTGCTTCACTTCTCTCCGGCAGCGTTGCTCTGGAAAAGTACCAACTTGTCATGAACGACATAATGAAGAAAACAATTCATATACGGTATTTATTTTGTTGACATATTTTGACAAGGACAATTATGTATTACTCGTATCACATATAAGTGTCAAGATATTGATCAAAGTTATCTCCATTTCGGTACACAAAATCCTCCAATTTTGACAAATAATTGAAGAAGAGAAAATGCTAATATGCTATGACTCGTTAAGTAACGTTGTAATACTGTGTTGATGTCTTAGATTATTGTGAGAAAGCAATAAATAATTTTCAACCCGCCTACTGTTATAACGAGGAACGCCTTAAAGGGTTACTAAATTAGAAAAATAAGTTCCCACTGATCTATGTACAACTATCCACTAAAAACGAATTTCACATTCGTTTGCCGCAATAAAGTCTCATTTTGACGAAAATTTGGAAAAAAAAAAACGCACGCCTCCAGTGACGTATGAGAAGTCAAAATTCCATAAATGCCAAGGGCGTAAATAACATGTTTTATTCACGCGATTCAAACAATACGTTACCAATGTGAACCTCAGAACTTGTCCGAGGTCTGTCTGAGTAGCAACAACTAATAGATTTAACGTGCATTCCATCCATTGAATCTGAATGACAAGATACAGGTGAATGCAATAACGCGTTACTAGCAGTTGGGGGGGGGGGGAAGTTGTGAATACATTACGAAAATGGTCTATTGTTGACTTCCGAACAATCTATGCAATTTTGACTTCTCATACGTCACTGGAGGCATACGTTTTTTTTTTTTTTTTTAATGTTCGTCAAAATGAGACTTTATTGCGGCAAACGAATGTGAAATTCGTTTTCAGAGGATAATTTTACATAGATTAGTGGAAACTATTTTTTCTCATTTAGTAACCCTTTAAAAGGAAGATTGCACAGTAATGTTATTTTTGTTCAAGGATGGTTCGTATTTTCTAACGTTATTTCGTATCGGGCAAGGTTCTGCACGGTGTAACATTTGTAGCAACATTATTCATATAATTTGAATGTGAGGTTAACTCACCATGTCCCACTGGCGCGCTTTTGCACCATTAAGACAGAGAGGACGGAGCAATGATTTAACACAGAAATGGCTACTCAGGAACTGATCTGCTCTAATTGAAGTCTAGGTTTCTAGGTCCATGGAGGCAGCGCAGGTACTGGTTTGAAAGGCAAACGGGTTTTGCCTTTTTTCTTTTCTTTTTCTGGAGCGGGTTGTATTCAGGCCAAGACCCGGGCGACATTGACCGACGCACAATCGCGCAATTCAATGCCGATTGGAATGGAACTAGAGTAACAAACCCCCGGGCGATTCATCCGATCCGCTCGGTTCGGCAGAGCTCGCTCGCCCTACCCGCCCCGCCCGCCCGCCTGCTCGCCCTTGCCCCAGCGACTGTCGGTCGACGTGCGCTACAGAAGCCCAGGTATAATATAAGCGCTACCGCTGTCAGTACAGCTCGTAGGGGAAGAGAGAGAGAGAAGAGAAATCGGGGGGGGGGGGGGGGTTAGAAACAAGCGTACATAAAGAGTGAGAGATGGTATGAGAGAGGAAGAGAGAGAGAGAGAGAGAGAGAGAGAGAGAGAGAGAGAGAGAGAGAGAGAGAGAGAGAGAGAGAGAGAGAAGACAAAACCATGGAATAGTGACGGGGAATTAAAGGGGATGGGTAGAGAGGAGAAACAGCAAGAGACAGTATGTGTGTGTGTGTGTGTGTGTGTGTGTGTGTGTGTGTGTGTGTGTGTGTGTATGTGTGTGTGTGTGTGTGTGTTGTGTGTGTCTAAGCTTTTTTTAAATAACTTATTTATTGATTTCATTGGCATGTATTGAAAACTATTTGACATTGCTGATGAGAAAATAATCTTGTGTGTGAGAGATTCAAAGGGAAAGAGAAATTGAATTGGGCAAGGAGGGGGAGGGTGGTGGGAACGGGGGAGGGGCGGGGAGCTGATTACAAAAAGATGACGAGCAGTCCAGAAATGATAAATGATGAGAGAGAAAGAGGGGAGGTGTAGGGGTGAATTCTATAGAAGCTGAGAGAATTAAAAGCGATAGAAAATATAGATTAGAGAGAGAGAGAGAGGGAGAGAGAGAGGGGGGGGGGGGAGGGGGGGAGGGGGGGGGGAGAAGGAGAAAGACGAAGAAAATGTAGAATGAGACGAGAGGGAGAAAGACGGAGAGGGAGCGAGAGATTAAAAAAAGGCGACAGGAGAGAAAGCAAGAGAGAAGGACGGAGGTAGGAGGGAGAGAGAGAGGGGGTAGGGATTGTGAAGGGAGAGCGAGAAGGAATGTTTTTATTCCCACGCGTTCCTCTCAAATCGCAAATTTATTGGGCCGCGAAGGTCATGAACACCAAGCTTCTCGGTCGAGCTCCCATACCCCCCCCCCCCCTCATTTCTCTCAATGGATTCTGAGTGTCTGCATTTTTTTTTCAGAGAGAATTCATTTGTTTTCTTGGATTCTCTTGTAATCTTTGCTTCAATCGATAACAATTGCTGACAGACCCGTTAATGCACCCGAATAGAAAGAAGAGAAAACACTTTTTTTGATCAGGTCAATGATCGACAACGAGAAACATTGTCATGACAACAACAAAAACATTGATTTCACACGCTTTATGCTAAAATATGTCGGAGGCATGAATAGGCTCAGTTTAACAGGGTGACACACGATTGTACTAAACATGCGGAAGGAGTGTATACGCGTAGACGTGGTGTGCTGACGTTGACACTCCGGGTTGAAATTTGACGACACACTAAAAAAAAATTGTAAAATAAATGTGTGTTTTTCAGCAGTTTAGCATAGAGCTTTCCTTGCTAGATAATATTCAACTCTTTTTGTCTCCCTCTCGTCTGTTTTTGCACCAACTATGTACGCAAGTCCCGTAGAATTATTTCTGTATCTGGCACAGAAAGCGTTAAAGGGACAGTTTTGGGACAACGGAATGTTTTTTTTTTCATACAGGTTTGTGTGTAAAAACGTATTTCTGATGATATATCAAATGCACAGGTAAAAGGATACATATATTATTTGAGAAAATGCACATTTTCGGAAAAAAAATGTACACAACATCTCGGTGAGCACCTCGCTCGTGACGTCACAACAAATGAGATTTCAACATCTAATAACTTTCCTTTCCTATGACCGATTTTCGTCAAACCTTCAATAACATGTTTCTTTTATCATGTTTATGTATCTGCTTTTATTATAACCAATTTCATTTCAGGGTGAACTATCCCTTTAACTTGTTTCTGCTAATAGCACTCAAATGAATGGGTCATGATGGCCGAAGTTTGTATATAGAAACACAATGAAGGCCAGTGTTAAACACCTGCGTCACGTGGTCGTCTTACTTGCATGTTTTATATTCATAATAGATCTTTATCAAGGAAAATGAAACCCCAAAAGTGAATTCAATTGAAACATGATTCCCACTAATTAACCTTCGTGAGCAACTGACGAAATGACCTACGGTAAGGACTTGATAACGTATTTGAATGTGTACGGTGCGTAAACAAGACAATACGACCAGACTTTCGATTTATAAAGCGAATTCACAGAGCTAGCGATTAAGATTAGTGTTTGAGACAAATACTGCCCTAATCTGACAAAAGGAAGCAAACTAACAAAAGAGACTGTTCTTGTAAATGAGCAAAATGTGTATGTCACTTGCTTTGGCATCAGTGCAACACCCCATCATGTTAGATTGAATATCTCGCAGCAAGATGAATATTTCTTGTCCAGATTTTGGTTGTATGAAGGGAATGCTGGGTACAGTCTAAGAGTACCAATAATGCAGATTTGAATGATTTGTCACTGGCTTGTTTTTGTCAGAGTTGGGAAGAATACTTCACCTATGATGCCCCTCGTTGATTTCCTGTCTTCTTTTATTCATCGAATTATATTAATTTAGATAAACTGACGCGTACGGTCTGTAACTAGGCTGGGAGAGGGGGTAGGGGTAGAAAACCTACGGTTTTTGTCATTCATAGGTACGATTAATTTGTAATAGGTATGTATATTGCCGTGTTAATACTGTTATATATAGCCAACAAACATACCATTTAATGTCACATACCATATCGGACTGAATAATTCTGTCAAACCGTTGAGCTTTCAATTTAAGTCCACTTTCCAATCTACTAAACTATGAAATACTGATCGTGTACAAAATGCAGTACACTTTGTAACACTTTGTAAGCTTCAAATGTATTGATTTTCTCATAAGTTACCTTTAATACCCATAGTGTACAATGAAGTGCGTTTTTTTATATTGGAGATAAATTTTATCTTGAATCTTGAATCTTGAATATGTCTAATTTTCTGAGACTTGTGCTGATCTGTTTCTCTGTTTCGTTTCTCTTTTTCTTCAAGTCAACTTATTATAGAGGGTTAAATCCCCTCTAGGCCTTTCATTGATCGATAATATTATGTTGTTTTTATATAATTTGCGTGTATCATTTATGTGCAATGACACATACAAGACTAATGGAGCAATTAGTTTCACGCGTTCCCATTTGGAATCTTTACACAATCAAATCAAATGAATAAAAGAGTCTTACATTTCAAGTTATTTTTTATCCTTTTTGATGTCAACGTAATAAATCCTTTAACAAAAACTTAAATCAATCCGTGTATAACAAATTTAAAAAAAAGTGTCGCAAGAATGCGAATTGAATTATTATAATCATACATGGTATTCGAATACGTTCATTCAGTCAGCGTGTCCATAAGCATAATTCATATCTTTATAGTTTTGGCAAGTTAACCATTAATCAACATTATGACTGACATATACGTCTCGCACAATGTTGGTTTAATCACATGTCATGGCATCACAAAAACATCTTTAGCTTTATACAGTTTTGCGAAGGTGTTCGCACTCTCATTATGAGCGAAAAAAAAAATCCTGAACAAGGTGAGAATTGTTCGAAGGGGGTGAAAAACCAGAAAAGCGGGCAAAAATGTGTCTTTGTCTTTCTGCATGAGTGTACCCATTGGAACATTAGATATGCTTCGCTGATAAATCAGGCGAGAACAGGAAAAATGAAAAGCGTCCAAGAAAACGAGGACAAAGCATGAGAGGAAGAATGAATGAATGAAACCTTGACGATTTGACATCCATTTTGTTTTGAATGGAGGCCCGATTTCTAGCATTGTTGTGCTAATCATGTTGTGTTAGGAGCCGTGGCTCCCGGGCTAGAGCCCCGGGAGGGGTCGTGTCTCGTTCGCTGAAACCACTCGGCAGCTCGGCAATGCCACGCATGAAAAGGGCGAAAGACAAGAAGGGGGTGAAACGAAGAAGGAACATGCCAAACCCCTTCAGAAGTGCTCAATCTTTTGTGATGATTATTATATTAGGCTGTCAATGTGTGACCTGCTTCCTGTGTAGTTGGGTTAACTCCTTGAGCGCCATCCTTACATTTCGGCCTGATTAATACACAAAATCACATACGGCAAGACTTTGTCCCGTACGCAATGTATTTATGTGCCAAGAATCCATTCGGTGCATCCCTTTTGCCGTCCTGTAAAATAAAGTTATGTAAATGTAGGGAATACGATAATAGAAAGAACTCCCTTCGGAATATAACAATTAAAACACAAGTTTTCACGGGTTTATATCGACGCTTACATTAAAGATTGATTTCTGGTCGGGTTGTCGACTTGGAACATGTGATGTAGTCTATTATCTGCAGATTATTTGCGCTGACAAGTTAGTTTGAACATCACAATCTATGCAAATTAATCATATTATGGACGCGTATTCTTATCGTTATGATAGAGATTATTAGGAAAATGGAATACCCCAACTTAATTTGTATTTAGAAAATTGGAGATATCTCATTTTCATGCTGTATATGATCTCCGTGCGTTGTACTAAAGTTTCGTATTTCAAAACTGATCCTAAGGTATGATGCCGAAATGCTGTATTAAAACTATTTTTTTCTACATCATTTGTTTAATCATTCTTTTGTATCGTATGCAATTCGTCAACAGCATTCTTTTTAGATATTCGTCACACCCATATCTCATTTTCCGAATGAAGGAAATATTAGAACAAGGGAGAACAAATACACATTAGAGAACATTGTCTCAAAAGGCGGATTAAGTTATTCACAATAATTCTGTTCGCATGCATGATGAATGTTTGTACTGGTAGTAACATTGGTTCGCGCTTGGAGGCACCCGAGCCATGCCAAGAACTTGACGGTGCCGCGTAAAGCGCCACCTACGATGATAGTTGATGTCATACCCTGGATGGCGGTGAGAGAGATGCGTTGTGTTTTTTGTATCATTATTTGTAAACAAATGCAGTTCTCGGAGAGGAATTTTTAATTGTGTGTGTTAATTTAACATACACAAAGTATATTCTAGTCACCAAATCATTGCTTTGATCTATTTCATTTTGTGTTCTAGTTTATTATTTCTGTACTTCTGTACTTTTCCCATTACATTTATGGTTTATTAAATCTGTTAAAATTAAATTAATGTGTACGGTACATCTAAACACCACAAAAAAAAACTCATCCCTCTTGAGTTTGAAACTTTTAAAAACCCTTTATTTTGGTGAAAAAATAAAAATCTGGATATTTTGACAAAGATGCAACATGACCTGTTATGTAAACATTAGAAGTCATTTTCGTTTAGTGAAACCACTTTAAAAATCGCACAAGAAATGCTAAAATGTGTTGTTCAACGGCTTAAAAAATACCCTTGTGACTTTTGAAAAGTGACATATTTTTAATGTATGCCCACTCATGCATAACTAATTGAATTAATGTGATTTTCACACAGAAGTTAGTCAATAAATTTTCTGTTATTTGCCCTCAAATGATCCACATATGGAGTAATTAATGATTAATGATTAAATCCTCAAAATGTTCGGGCCGAACATTCTGAAGATTTGTGATTTAATCACTCATTACTCCAAATGTAGATCATTTGAGGGCCAATAACTTTCAGCAAGCTTCTAAAATAGACAATACATGAATTTAAGACCATTGGCAAGAAGATTGCTAACAATTACATTTTGAAGGCTTTTTTGCCTTCCCAGTACAGTATATGCCCTTTAAGTTTGACACGTGATGATTTCAAAGAACCTTGACGATGGGGGAGACAATGACTTAGATTATATAGTCCGACAAAAAAGGAATAAAACACCCCGGAAAGACAATCTTATATCAATGATTAGGATGATCAGGATTTCATTTTTGTGGCGTTCTTTTTCACTCTGCAGGGTGAGTCAGAAAAAAATGTTACACTTTCTTACATGGTCATATTAGACACATAAGGATAAATCATAATTAATGTACCAGTGGCAGGTAGAGCAACTCTTACAGTCTTGATACAACATGTGTGGGGAATCAGTATTGAATGTATTGGATACATACAAAATAATGGGTCTGGGTGAAAACCAACTTGCGCCAATTTCAACAATGCCTTGCCTGATTTGGATACCATCACACAATAAGCTTGGCGCAAATAGGTTTTGACACTTTTTCAAACAATGGATGTTGTATGTTGTGCACTCAACCATAACAACAACACTGAAACAAATTGCACCAAGTGACAAAGGGATATATACTCTAGCCATACGTGCTGGACATTCTCTCTGAATCCCTCATTTTCTTTTAAAAAAATACTTAAATCAAAAAGTGTAACATTTGTTTCTGACTTACCCTGTATAAACATCCAGTGATGGCTGTGCTGATTGTCAATGTAGCTACTAGCCTGGTTCACAGGCTGTTGGATATATATAATCTAAACTGCAAAATATAATCTAATAT
Source organism: Arbacia lixula (assembly GCA_963669155.1). Lineage (NCBI taxonomy): Eukaryota > Metazoa > Echinodermata > Echinoidea > Arbacioida > Arbaciidae > Arbacia > Arbacia lixula. The sequence continues at coordinate 13,946,227 of OZ022588.1, read as the reverse complement.
TCTAAGACCAGTAATTTCATCATTTTCCTCTTTTCACAAAGCTCGGGAAGAATTTGAACATTTTGAAAGTAGTTAGTATACTACTGCAGTCCGAATTTGAAAGTAGTTAGTCTATTTAGTCTATTAGTCTATTTAGTCTATTAGTCTCTTACTGCAGGCAGACACCTTCAGTGAATTGTTTGGTTTAGAAATGCCCCAAACCCCTGGAAGTCAGACTATTTGAATTCTTTGGACCTGTAGAGGAGAGGGGTCATTCAACCGCCATTAAAAGGCATATAATGTACTGGGAAGACAACCAAGCCTTCAAAAGGTGTTCGTGAGAAGCTTTCTTGCCAATGGTCTTAAATTCATGTAATATCCATTTTAGAAACTTGCTGAAAATTATTTGCTCTCAAATGATCCACATTTGGAGCAATTAGTGATTAAATCACAAGTCATTGAATTGTTCGGCCCGAACATTTTGAGGAATTGTGATATAATTATTTATTACTTGAAATGTAGATCATTTGAGAGTAAATAACTTTCAGCAAGTTTCTAAAATTGATATTACATGAATTTAAGACCATTGGCAAGAAGATTGCTTATGATCTCTTTTTTAAGGCCTGTTTGTCTTCCCAGTACTATATATTCCCTTTAATGATAGGGGTTCCACACCACAGGCAAGATGCACTTTGCGTCTGACGACAATAAGAAATTCACATACCCGGATGCGTTATTTAGGCGTCCTTGTTATACGGCGGAAGGGCACGCGCGCCGCGGCCAAGCACATCAACTATTTGTCAACGATGTTACTGTTGTCTTATCGTGTTTAAACCCCTTTTGCATTGGATACACTCCTGCTATGGGCATTTGAGTGCATTACTTCTGCATAAAATGCACTGAGTGCGCTTAAAGAATTAAACGTGGTATATCCCTTTTCCAGATGGCAAAATCAAATTATAATCAAACATAGGCCTAATTGTAGCTTGTGAAATATAAATAGACATATCAGTGACACAGAATTAAAAATGAAACAATGTATCGTATTTTGCAGTTTGCCTCTCGGCTCCATTTTGAAATACAAATGCAAGATTGGAGGTGTCGTAGAATGGTAGTTGTTAATTGTGACTGAAACTGCGAGTTCCTAGATTAAGTCCAGAATAACAGAACCGAATTGGCAGAAGTTGGAGTAAGATCTGGCAAGAACTTAAAAGGTTATGAAAGGTTGAAAATGGGGACACCTGTGACGCTGTGATATTGCAGTTGAGCCGGGCCTCTGTTTCTTTTGTGCAACAAATGCATTACTTGTGATAGCTTTCATAAACAGCATTATTGCAAAAACTGCAATGTTTTGTGAACAGAAAAGCGTGCAATGTTTTGTGAACAGAAAAGCATTGCTACATGATAGTATTTAAGAAATACCTGTGTCAATGACGTCTACTAAAGTTACACGGGCGTAAATGTGCTTTACCCATTGCAAGCAACGCATTTGTAACCTCCCCTATGATGTCACACATTGTGTTGCTAATTCAAATAGTGATCAAACTCTACATGGCCCAATTATTTTGTTTGATTTTGCTCAATTGTTCAATTGTTTTCAGTGTGAACAGGACACTAAATTCTCTATTTTTTTTTTTTTTTAAATTCTATCTTTCTTCATTCAAAGTGTACAAAGAGGAACATGACCAACAAGCGGGTGAATTGAGGAAGAGAAAATGCATAATTGAATAACGTGTTAAGAAAATAACAAGAATAATGGGAAACGTCTCCCCGAGTCAAACATTTAGACAGGGGAGGATCAGGAATATGTGAAGAAAAAATAGGAGGAAAGGAGTATAGAGATATGATCAGAGGACAGCTGTATAAAGGACAAGGAATATGAGATTGAGAAATGAACAGGATTGGACGAAAGAAAGCCAGTAGGAAAATGTGAAAGAAATCATCGCTTACCATGTTCAGCATGCTCATTGTCCCCCCCCCCCCCCCCACCTCTGCGTCTCTGCCTCCCACCCCTCCTACCGCACCCCTCCACACCCCGCCCCTCCAGTACACCTAACCCATTAACAAGCCGTGACTCATCCACACGCTCTTGAGGCGAGGTAAGTCATTGACCTTCGATGAAGCGGGGCTCGGGCGCGGGCCGGGCCGGGCCGGGCGGGGCGGGCTGGCTGGCTGGGCCGGGGATGAGTGAGCGAGTGACTGATGAGTTAGACCAGAGGTGTGAGCCGCTCGCGCGCTGCCTGTCCGGTCATTGCCATCTCAGCCGGCCGCTCGGCTAGTCTTGTCTATCAGACCCAATCATGTATGTAGTTATGTCAAGTCATGTTTCGATGCAACACGCATTTTATGGGCGCTGAGGCCTTTTCTCATCAAATTTCAGTTTCAGCATGCGGTAGAGATCAAACGTAAAGCTAGGATGAGTAAGACCGCATCGTATCAGACACGATGTCAATTTTCCATCAGCCGCCAATACAACGTCAGACAAGAAACCCCCCTTAACTCTGTATACGCCATTGAAGCATTTTTACACTGATAACACACATAATTCCCATAGGGTAGAATGTAGTCTGGCAGCGATGGAGTAAATCCCCTCTGAAGTCACCAAGGTAAATTTAGCATCTTTTGGAAACAAGCTTTTATTGGAACCATACTGCCACCTCTATAGTCATTGCATTACTTCCCTTGGTAGACAATCCATCCACATTGCCGCTCCACACCCAAGGGATAATGAGAGCTTTGCATATAGCATGTATTGAGATTGAAAATCCCCTCGACGAACAGCTCCAATAGGCTCGTCCGCCAGTCACTTTCTATCCTAATACACACGTGTGCTGCAACTTGGCAAGAATGATGCGTCACTGATTGATCACATTATGAAACATTCATGTTCCAGTTATCATCGTTTGCATTTCTTGATCAAATTCAAAGAACAGACAGAGACAACTTACAAGACCCAGAATCTTAGAATTATATGAAGAATAAAATAGACAAACACATACACTTTTGCAGTTTGCACACATCATATTACACTGCTCCTTTTACTACTACTACTACCATTAATACTACTACTACTACTACTACTACTACTACTACTACTACTACTTCTACTACAACTACTACTATTACCTACTACTACCACTACTACTACTACCGCTATTTCTACCTCTACTGCTACTACTACTACTACTACTACTACTACTACTACTACTACCACTACTACATTACTGTATGTAGCTATCTTTCCGTAGCGCAGCTGAGGAAAGATAGCGTATACAGATTATTTGCTTTATATTCCACATCTGAAACCAACTATCTATACCAAAAATGACAATTTCACGTAAAAAAGTAATGTTAACTTCTCTACATAACCCCTAGCCGCTGCCATGAGGAACAAGCGTTAGGACGCGCATTAGGACGAGCGTTAGGACGCGTTAGTAGTCAATTGATAGTCCGAGTGTAACGCACTTTTATTTCGCGCGTAATGAAAAATATTGATCACGCGTTAGGACTGTGAGGAGTGAAGAGATCAGCGAAACCAAAATGTACTATCACCTAGAGTGTAACGAACTTTTCTTCTCAGATGATCAAATGGCAAAACTACGCTTTATCACGTGATCAACTCTTGACCAATCATATAGCAACATTCTAAGTATGTGGAATATAATACTAATTATGAAGTAGGAGTAGTAGTAGAAGTAGTATTAGGAGGGATGCTAGTAGCAGTAGTAGTTGTAGTAGTAGTAATAATAGTAGTAGTAGTATATGTAGTAGTCGTAGTAGTAATATTATAAACCTAGAAATGAGAGATATCTTATCATGCCAAACTACGAATCAATTGGAGACTCATCCTGGTTGTGCGGTGATGCGTCCAGATAAAGCCTATTACGTCACCATTTTATATTTTTGTTCATTAGTTCATGTTTCATGATTTCTTTTTCGTCGTTTGCGTCAGACAGCGCCGTCATCGCCTTGACGTGATCCCATGACAAAACGCTTGTTTTGTTGTTTCACCCCATGGCCTGATCCCTCAGGCAGATAGATGTAGCCAAACCGGGGAGGAAACTATCGTCTGGGACTACATAGCACATGATGTTTGTGTGCATTGTGCTTAGACTGGGATAAAATAAGCCATGATTGATAGAAAGAAACGCCAGAAAGGTTGTCGAGAGGATTATCACGATGCTAAATACATTTGATAATCATAGCAATCTTTTGAACATATATTCTGCGTTTAGGGAAGAAGTTGCATGTCGTATAGGAAGGATATGACGTGGAGAAAGAGGAAGAGAGAGAGAGAGGGGGATGTAAAGAGAAAGGGAGTGAGAGACAGAGAGAGGGAGAGGGACTAGACAGACAGACAGACAGAGAAAGAGAAGGAGAGGAAGATATATATATATATATATATATATATATATATATATATATATATATATATATACAGGCAGAGAGAGAAAGACAGATAGACAGAGATAGAAACAGAGATTAGAAGCAAGGATGTATGAAGCTATACCCAAGTATAGTTATACATTATGTATAGGTAAGAAACATAGGTAAGAAATGTAATATCCGTTGAATTGAGCAAAACATGAATATTGCAAACATTAATGACAGAATTGTTACCAAGACGCAGTGTCCTCCACAGCTCCATATTATACAAATATACCAAGCTGTGAGATTGTATAGTGGAAATTGTCTATCTGAGGAGGGAGTGGCATAGAACTATTTTCTCCGAGGGGCGAAGCCCCCGAGGAAAAAATAGTAACTTATGCCAGTCCCTCCGAAGATGGATAATTTTCACTATACTTTTGAACTCAATGCTTGGCATATTTGTTTTATATCCCATTTGTAAAACAATAACAGAACAAAAATAGTCGCCTTTTTTTTTTTTCTCTGTCTCGATATCGGTTCATCCCAGGTAAATGCGCAACACGCCGCGCGCTGCAATCACTGTGCACTAATTTACGCCCGCTCATGTAGAGAGCATGCGCAGTAGTCCCAAGGAAGAAAATAGTAAATAGAGCATGCGCAGTCCTCCCTAGGAAAAAATAGTGAAAACTATCCGGAGCTCTTCGAGCATCAATTGACCAATCACGTTCCTAGAATACTCATGAATATTCATAGAAGGGATATAAATGTACAGATATATCTGTTTTCTCTCCCCCCCCCCCCCCCTCGTTATCTTCACTTCCCTGGTTTACGTGTGTACCGTGTTCCGATGATTCCCCCACCTTAAAGATAGGGTGGCCATTTTGTAGGTTTACAGTAAAACATTTTGTAAAACCACGGAAAAGGGAAGAAAATACTTCATACGAACTCTTCTCACAATATTAGAGAAGGAAACTGACTTTGAGGGGAATTTTATTGATCTTAAGCTTTCGAGTAGGTTTTGGAACGGGTCGTTAAATACCTCTGCGGTTCCTGCAGCGTTGAGACCGAGAACGCATATGGCGGTTCTCCCCTCCGAACGATCCGCACAGAAGTCAGGGATTGTCCGCGGTTATGCACGCAATGTGCGCAGTGCGAGAACCGCACTCTGCTCGCTGGTATCCAACTTGTAGACTTGTAGACTATGTTTCACACGAAAGCAGAGACAGTTTTTCACTTGTCCTTAAAATCTTTGTGAAGCTATGACTGTGCAATTTTAAACATGTTATCGTTAGCATATACTGCTGCTCCATGCTTAGTTTCATGACTTTTGTAAAAGGTTTACCATGCCTTTATTAGGTGGTCTGTCGTGATTGTGAGATCACCTCTTAATTTCGTTAGACTTTTCTTTCTTTAATTAGGTGGTCTGTCTCATTTCGTCCGAATTTTCTTTCTTTATTCCGGCCCACTTCTTTTGTGACATCTATATCTCAACAATGCACGTGTCATATTTCATCAATTTTTCACCATGTATAGGTATACATGTGAACTTGTCATTGCAAATTTTTCAAAGAAAAGGACCCCCCCCCCCCCACCAATTCGAAGAGGGGGGACAATATCAATTGTCCCCCTCCCCCCCCCCCCCCCACTGTTTTCGATCCTGTACACACACAGTATTTGATATCCCCTATTTTCGGCGGGATAAAAAAAATATATGGAAAAACAGCCCCCCCCAAAAAAAAAACAAAAAACAACGCCCCCCCCCCCCCCCACTGAAAAGAATTATGAAAAAACACCCCCCAAAAAATCCATCACTACCCCACTTTCGGGGAGCGATTTCCGCCCTTGGAGCGTCACGTCATCAACGAGCACTTTAATGAAAACCTATTACCTCATGTAGCTCTAGAACTGCTCATCTAAACACAACAAAAAGTAAGTCACGCCCCCCCCCCCCCCTAAACAAAATAGCATACCTTTTTATCGAAGAGGTTTTGGGGAAAATAATTTGGCAGGATTGTTCCTTCTCACTTGACGAACTTCCGTGTGAATATCAGATTAATCCAATTAGTCATGTCACACGGGTTATTATTTATGTCGTTTTAACACCATATGTTGGCATTTCTTGTGCGATTTTTAAAGTGTATTCACTCAACCATGATACGGAAATGACTTATTATGTTTACATAACAGGTGATGGTACATCTTTGTCAAAATATCCAGAGTCTTATTTTTTCACAAAAATAAAGTTTATTTAAAAGTTTCAAACTCAAGAGGGATGAGTATTTGTTAAACGGTGCTCACTCAACCAGAACAATGGGTTAAGTGTCGGGATAGGTGTTAGTGCATCGAGAGCTGGATGATAAACCATGAAAGGACATAAGTTATGAACCAGAAAGGGAATTCATCAAAAACCATATGACAGAATCCCAAAATCACCCTTGTGACTTTTGAAAAGTGATATTTTTGCCTTTAAAGTTTGTCCACCTATGGATGACTAATTGGATTAATATGATTTTCACTCGGAAGTTCAGCAACAGGTTAAAGAACAATCCTGCCAAATTATTTAGCCAAAAACGTCTTCGATAAAAAGTTATGCTATTTTGCTTAGGGGGGACTTACTTTTCTTGTTGTGTTTGTATGTAATGAAATTTAATATGCAAAAAGTTAAAAGACGTGACAATTCGCGCGTACGCGTAATTAGTGGACTTACGCGCGCACAAAATTGTAAAATGCTCTATCAATTAGAAATTGGTTTGCATGATTATGTTTTAGGCTATTTCAAAAATTTTCGCGCGTTTTTCCGAATACCGTTTTTCTTTTACTAGATTCATGTTTCTGACACTACATGCCTCTCATCCTGTCATTTTGAGCCATTACCATGCAATAATGAGGTCGTGCGAATGCGTCAAAGGTGTGCAAATATTGAAAAAAACATGGATGTCTTCAATCGGCCATAGCTCCTCAGAATGGCTGGTGGCCCCCATTTTTTTTAATTTTCGGAAAGAGTATGAAGTGTAGATGTGATTTTATGTGTCTTTTTACTGTTAAGTAAAACGTGACGTCTTCATATTGCCATATGAATTGAAATAAAATGAATTTTCATGTATGACGTTATGATTTTTTTTACCCGTTTTTGCGTATCTCGGTAATCCTTCATCAATTTTCTCCCAAATTTCAGTATGCTGTGCCTAAAACATTGCTCTATGGTAAGGTTTCCTTTATTTTCAAGGTGTAAATTCGATTATAGGCATTAATGTCAAAATCGGGCGTTTGTACGTGTAATGTCAATGGGAGGGCCATTCATTTGAAATCATGAAATGACATGACGATCTTTTAGGAGCTGTATCTTGCCTATGTTTGGATCTGTTAATCTGAAATTTTAGTAAGTTGTAGCTGAATCTACTAGCTTTCTGGAGTGTGGTCTCCATCTTTTTATCAGACGTCGGGATCATTGCGAAATTTCAGCTTGAACATTGTTTTCTAAATCATTATAGCCCCTTTGTCTGCTTCACGTGTTAAGTGAATGGGAAGATTTGTGGCTCAATGGGTAAGGTGCTGTTTTAAGAACGCGATGCCTTGGTTGGAATCCTGGTGTGGGTAGGGTCAGTTTCCCATTCCTTTTGCAATGTGATTTTTACGACCTTTTTCTGTTAAATCCCTCACTTTATCATTCTCTTTGAGATTTTCTTTGGCATTTTTTCATCTCGCTCCTTCATCTTAAATTCCTTACATGTTGTTATAGCACGTCATGTCACCATTTAGGCAAGTCTCTTTCGTGAGTGCTGCCTTTGATTTCTAATGAACAGATGGTGTCACCATGGTGTCATTATTTATTGATGCACATGTACTGTATTTTTCTATTTTTTCTATCGCATGCTCGCGCGTACAGACTTTTTCATTTCAGACACAATTTCTACATTCACTTAACTACAAATTATGAATAAGGAATGGATTACTGTAGCTACCTTCCAATCACTGGGATTTCTTTTTATTTTTTGTAACATTCGGCTAAAATGAGTGGTCGCTGGGCATTTTACCTGTGAAAACATTATTAGTCGAAGGCCTATATTTTGAGAAATATTTTTTGAAATAGGCAGTTTATCGTAGCTGTTGATAAACGATCGATAAGGGAATCCTTTATTTCTTCGAGAGGGAACTTTGACCACAACCCGCAAGTGTATGAAGGATTATGGCTTGTTAGCGCATTGTCAGGACAATGTTGGACAACGATTCTACGCAATGGCTAGCCGGCCACCGCCATCATAACGGCGGCGAGCTCTCAACGATGAGCGTGCCCTTTCAGATCACCTACCCGATAGACAATGTCTACGATGTCGAAACGGGGGGGGGGGGGGGGGGGGGGGGGGGTAGGCCTAACATGTTTTGTGCATGTTGACAATGATCATTTCATTGCAACCACACGGAGATAATCTGCAATGAATGTTCGGCATTTCTAGCCGGATTTTTCATAAATACAAAATTAGGAGTCTAACGCGATATTAATGCAAAGGGCCAAAAAGCCGTTTTCATTAACTATGCACAATATTCACCCAAACAGCCTCGTGACGCGTTTGTTTCTTTTTTTACTTCGCCTGTATTTCGTGATTTAGTTTCAATGGATGGAACGCACTCTGATTTTATTAGTTGTTGCTTCTCGGACAAAACTCAGACAAGCTTTGGGGTTACCATTAGTAACGTATTGTTTGATTGATGTAAATAAGATTTGCATTTTTAACGAGAATTGTCTACTATGTGCAAGGCGTTCCTTAAAATACAATGTGGATTGCACAGATAACGGCAGCTTCCAAGAGGCACCGTGGGAGGTTGTAGTACTACAGCCACACACGGTGCCTCTTGGAGAAAGAAAATACGTAAGTAGTCTGATTTGTACTAGTATTAATATCATCATATGGAATATTTTCCGGCATATTTTGAATCATGAAATGATAAAAAAGGAAACACTTTGAATTCATGAGATGGCTAAAATGTTTCGTCCTATATCAAGCAAAACTTTTCAGCACATATATGCATACATGTAGGCTACTAATGATATCAACATGAAAATGAACAATTGCAATGATTTCTACCGTATCGACCCATGCAGTTATGCACAATATAGGACTTTGAGGACAACTTTGCGGTATTTGCGCAGCATGATTACTCATCATAGTTATAATCATCAGTTTCAAAATCAGCACTTCCTTCAGCCAGGGAAGTGCAAGAGCTTGGATAAGCACGAGGGTAAAAATCTTTTTGACCCTTTTGAGAAATAATAAGAAATAAGTTATAACTAAAATGAAGCTGAAATTGACACACCATAAAGTCAAATGTTCTCACATTTTCTCGGAGCAGGCTTCATGATTATTTATTCTTGTGATAATGAGATTTTCACTTTTGGACAAATTTGTAAGTAAAATATTTTGTGTAGCAGATAATCAATTCAGAACACAACGATGACCATTGTGTATCACACCTGTCCACCCACTAACAACCGGCTTCAGAGTTTCATTAATAATTCATGATGCTTCTGGTAAAAGTGTGAGTTGACACGCGTAATGCACAATGGCCATTGTTGTGTTCTGCTTGGATATGTGCCACGTTGTTGTCCAATACTGCTGGCCAAACTCTGTGTCTGATACATACTGATAGACAATGTTCGTAATGTATACCCATTTTATGCACGTCATTCAAACAATGCGATACTTATGGTAACCCCAAAGTGTGTCCGAGGATTGTCCGAGTAGTAACACCTCATTCAGAGTGCGTCCATCCAATGAAACTGAATCACGAAATATAGGTGAATGTAGCAACGCGTCAATAGGCAGTTATGGGGAAAGTTGTGAATAAATTACGAAAATGGATCATAATGTACCTTTCTTGATTAGGCGTATCGAATTCCTATTGTAAAGCCAAGACAACAGCGCTTCATATGAGTGCCAATATGATCGATCATTATACACGGATAAACCTAATTCATGTTATTCAGAGTCTACTTCTATACCGACATAATTGTGACACAAAACTCATAAACATTTATCAAACAAAGGTGAAATTTTGATACATCAAACTTGGATATACCTAATTCATGTAAGTGAGAATAAGTGAACTGGTCAGTGTAAAATTTTTCAAGGTCAACGCATGACAGTGACGTCATCTACGAGCAATTTAATAAAAATCTATTATCTTTTCCTCAAGGTCTTACCATCTATAGCTAATGAAATCTGACATGCATAAAATTAATGAAAAGACAATTAATTTAAATAAAATAAAACGCGCACGTAATTGTATGTTAGTGCATTGACGCGCGAACATTTTTTTTTTAATTCTCTAAATCAACTGGAAATTGTTTCGCTTATGTTTCAGGCCATTTAAAGCATTTCAACATTTCCGCACGTGCGTGCGCGTTCGAACGTATGTTTGTGCGTAACAAAAACGCAACGTCAAAATTCTGTTCTTTTACTGAAATAATGTTTCTGACACTACACACATTATATCCTTTTATTTTGAGTCATGTTTATGCAATAATAAGGTCGTGCGGGTGCGTCAAAGTTGAAAGTCCGAGCTGTGTCTCTGCTTTTCTGTGTGCAAATATTGTTAAAAAAAAAAAAACATGGTTATCTTCAATCAGCCATAGCTCCTCAGAATGGTTGGTGACCCCAAGGATGTTTAAGTAAATGGATATTCAGCTGCCGTTTAATTGATGCAGATTAATTGTACTCCCCTTCTAGTCACAAAAGAACGCTTCACAAAGCTTTTCTCTTTGATCTCCCATGTTCGAATCCGCTGATTCTCTGGATGATTTTTGCCTGGATTTGACGTATAAAAAAATTGGATGCGCAGGAGAATTTGGGGAAATATCCTCACCCCATACGCTTGCGCATGTAATACATACGATGCATCTATTAATATTCAATCGAGGAATATTGTTACAACATGGCAAAAATGCTCTTAACATGATGTCAAGTTGCTGTTTAAAACTCTCAATTTCACAATGTTCCGCACCATATTCCATGAAATTGCATGAGACTTTTTTTTCAGATATTTTCCTTTCAGACAAGTAACATGAAAAACGTGCCCAGCCGCTCCCAAGCTAGTATTTCCATCTCAAAAAGTATCAAATTTCATATTCCCTTGTCCTTATTAACTCCATAACAAGCACTTAGTGAAAAAATTAAAAGTCCAGCAGTGAAAGCTGAAATGTATGCATGTATAGGAATGCGTATGACCTATCATAAAATCCAGGTGAACGTGACGCAATTGCCATGATTGCGTATGCATCATATTGTTGAGAGCAGCTGCTAGTCATGAATATTAAGTGGCGGCATCAAACCTTGTTCAAAGGGATGGATATCCACGCGCTTAAACATCCTTGGTGACCCCCGTTATTCTTAAAGATTGTAAATGTGTAGGTTTTATCTCATGTCTCAATTCATCGCTAAGTACATCGTGACGTCATATTGCCATATGAATCGAAAAATATAATTTTCATGCGTGACATGAAATTCCTTGAACGTATCCAAGTAATTCTGTATCATTTTTCTTCTATATGTCAGTATGTTGTGGCTTAGACATGGCTCTATGGGTTAGTTTGCCTTCATTTTTTCAATTTGATGACGTCATCATGGTGAACCTTGATTATGGGCATTAATGTAACAAATGTGACGTATGTACGGGCTATGTCAATGGAAGAGGCACTTATTTCCAATCATGAAATGGCACGACGATCTTCCACGAGCTGTATATCTTTCATGTTGAAATCTTTTACTCTGAAATTTTAGTATGGTATAGCTGAGTCTACTAGCTATCGCCTCTGTGGTCTTTTCTTTTTATCAGATGTCGGGATCATGTCGGTATTTTAGCTTGAATATTGATTTCGACGTCCTTCTAGCCCCTGCTGTACATTACGTGTTAAGTGAATGGGAAGATTTGTGCATGAATTGGTTGAGACGCGCGGCCACGGTTCGAATCCTGGTGTGGGTAAGGTCATTACTTCATTCCTTTTGCAATGTGATTTTTACCACCGTCTTCTGTTCTTTCCTCCACTTTGTCTTTCTCTTTGAGATTTTCTTTCCCATTTGTTTATTTAGTGACAAAATAAAAAGTTCAGCAGCGAAAGCTGAAATGTATGCATGTATAGGAATGTGTATGACATATGAACATGAAGGTGAACGTGACGCAATCGCGTTTCTAATGGTAACCCAAAAGCTTATCCCAGGTTTGTCTGAGTAGCAACACCTAGTAGATTCACAGTGCGCTCTATCCATTGAAACTGAATCACGAAATACGGTGAATGTAGCAGCGCGTCACGAGGCACTTATGGGGACAGCTGTGAATACATTGCGAAAATGGAAGTCCCTTTCTTGATTGCACGTTTCGAATTCCTATTGTAAAGCCAAGAAAACAGCGCTACATATGAGCATGGACCTATCATGGATGGACTGCGCTCTTACAGACTTCCTTTGACTTATGATGACCGCCGCCTCATAAAAATTCAAGACATTCAGGTGTTTTAAACAACACGCCGTATTTATAATTAGGCAGTGCCTTCTCTGAATAACAAAAGAAAATCTGGTTTGAGAAATGTGTCAACCGTTCAGCCTTCGCTGGGAGTTCATAGCTGATCTATATACACACTGGGGATTAGTTTGGGATGAGGAAGGGAAATTTTGATAAAATTGTAGAAAGAATTTGGTCCGTAACTTTTGCGGACATCTCCGGACACAAAATCGAGGTTGTTTCCATGGAAGGTGAAACACTCAATAAACGATTTACAAGATATTTGTAAAAAAAAAAAAAAAAAAAAATACGATTGCCCAATGTGCGATATGGAGGCATTTTTCTAAAATGTTTTCTACCGGTCCTATCCTTGCATGGCTAGAATAATTCCTTCATTCCTTTAGTAATGTGACTTTTGCCAACTTCTAATGTTCTATCCCTCACTTTGTCCTTCTCTTTCCCATTTTTTTCTCTTGCTCCTTTATCTAAAACGCCCATCAAATACATTTTGTTAGCACATACATGTGACCATTTAGACAAGTCTGTGAAATGTAAGTATAATGTAGACTAGGTACGCTATGAGTTTTCGTTAGCGTTGCCTCTGATTGCTTATGAAGAGATGGCGTCACCGTGGAAGGTCCATGGCGTCACCGTGCATTTACCATCCCATGTCTGTGCATGAATTTGCCAAAACAGACCACCTTATATACTTGTCCACAAGTATGTCTGTTTTATTTTTTATTATAATTAATTATTAAAATTGTTTCATTCTTCTTGCGAGTCCCCCGAAAGCGCAAGCTTTGAATGATTTACACCCTTCATCACACATTAATGAACAACAATGAATACAAATTGATGCAAGATACAAATTGATGCATTGTAGTCATATTCAAAATGTTCAAAAATATGTGACAAATGTATCATTTAAATATTCCGTTACATGTTTCATTCAAATACAACGCAAATCAAATCGAATCGAATCAAATGAGAGGTTGTCTGTGAATAGGGCCGTGTGCAAAGAGGAGACGCTCTATCCGTTCAGACTAGACATCGTGACCTTGTTTCGAGGTCACGCTCATGTCGTTCTCGAAGCCCACGGAAGAAATCGAGAACATGATGCAGCAGGAAAAGCTATTCCCTTTCGATGGGTTAAATTTAGGTGTTGATGAGAGAAGGAGACGGAGAGGGGGGAAGGGGGGGGGGGAGTGGGGGGGGAGAGAAATTGGAGGGACAATAGAGAGATGAGTGGAATGAGGAGAGAGAGAGGGGGGGGGGTAGGATAGTGGTGGTATGTGTGTCTGTGGGGGGTGCGGTTTAGGAAAATCACATTTTGAACACTTCTATTCTTATGTAGTCATACCTGTTCTTCTACTTAAAGATTGATAAAAGGGATAAAACATTTCATTTTTCCTTAAAAAGGATGAGAAGTAATAATGATTATGCTGCCGAAGTCTGGACTTTATTTTTAACATGAACGATTTTGTCATTTTGAATGGAAGAATCACGCTCCTAACATCACAGGTCCATTACAATATTCCGCAACTACCCCTTACATTCAAAGAAAACAAACTACGCTAATAAGTCATTGTAAAAGCTGAACACTTACAAGCAAAGTTGTGAACTTTTGGAGAAATGGCACAAATACAATGCTGTTATGATTTTGTTATCACATCAAAATCGTCAGTTCTTATCACGCGTTAGAAAAGACGAGAAAAATTATTTTTCTTGTACCATTACAATAATGCTGCAACGACGAATAAATCACAATACATGTGTTTAGTTGAGAAAGTGCGTAACTTCATCGCACCAATTTTATGAAAAATGGGACGCGTCCATACTCTACTAACCTGAAAATTGTTTAATACCTCTTTACACCTCATGCGTGTTTTAGCCCCTATAACAGCCATTCTTCTTCAGCCTTTGCCGATCCACTGCTGGATGAAGGCCTCAGCATGGTCTCTCCACTTCTCTCTTGCCCTCGCATATTTATACCAGTTGACATCATGCCAGAATTGCCCTATCTCATCTCTCCATCTCTTTTCTTTGTCTGCCTCTGTTTCTTTTTCCGTCAAGAGGTAATTCAGTAATTTGTGTACTCAGTCTTCCATCTCTCCTTCTGGAGACATGGCCAGCCCATTTCCATTTACGTTGTTAGATTACTTTCATTATTAGATACATTCATCATTAGATACATGTTCCAACTATACTTGATACAATATTTTACTGGTAGGTGAATTTGACAGTTTTGCTAATAAATCTAAGTCAAGCCTGTTTAATATATAGACAAACAGACAATATAAAACCAGAGCGCCAACATCATTATCACGGTGAAAGCACAGGATGATCAGACCATACGTGATATGATCATGTCTCTTTATCCCATGTAATCGATTAAAGACAACCAATCGAACAAATCCAACTGCCAACCAACATACGACTTCAGACACGGTCGTGACGTCATAATTTATGAACGCATGGGTATGGCTTCTTTGTACATGGTCATGACTAATAACGAACAAAACAACACCTCATGATTCTGCGAAATCGGATAAAGATAGCGATAATTTGCAGTTTTCAAGTTCGGACAATAATCCATAACAGATAAATATGCACGCGATAACGGTATAAGGCCAATATAATCAACTAGTTTTTCAGATAGACAGACCGTAAACAGACATCCTTTTGAATCAGCTCTAGAGTTGATCGAATTGTTAATGTGTTAGTGAAGCGTTAATTGCTTCGCTATATCTACTCAGTTAGTTTGACCCATAGGTATTACGTCGTTTACTTTTGTTCGGCAGCTAGATACCTTGATAAATGCTTATGTGCTTGGGTCTTATATAAAAAAAAAAAAATACTGAGTAAGGAGAGAATAATAAAGAAAGACAAGACCGAGTGAAACCGATAGGAAGTTTTTAAAATAGCGTAAACGCTTTCAAAACTGAAGCTTCCTCCAAACTTTGTGTCTTAAACGAATAATATATCATTCATTTCATGTGAATTATATCGTATTTCCTACATGTAACGCTACCAAACTAGTTAATTGAACACTGTTTCATGCGTTTTCGTTAGTCCATTAAGTTTGCCAACAAACGCCAACAATTCAAACGACCCATCATGACAAGAATTACCCTGTCCAGAAAGACCACTGTCTATATTATACACGCGTCCTGTTATTCACTGTCTATAATATACACACCTTATATTATTCACTGTCTATACTGGCGGGTGTTTCACCAAGCTGTTCGTAAGTTATGAACGACTGTACGAACGACTGGTTATCCCTTCTTGTGCTAAATGCGAGACTACACTTTGTTCATTGAGAATCTGATTTAGCACAAGAAGGGATCACCAGTCGTTCGTAAAGTCGTTCGTAAATTACGAACAGCTTGGTGGAACACCCTCCTGATATATAATTTTCTTATATTTATATAATTATCTTATACTGTGTTATGTCTTGTCCATTTAATTTGCTAACAATGTTGATATGTTTTGTACTGTTTTCACAATGTTTTTGTTATGTATTATGTTTTTTATATATAACTGAAGAGGCTATCCTGCCTAAAGAAAACTGGAATTAAATAAATAAGACTACCCAGCTTTCCTTAAAGATCGCCATTTATGTTACCCTTCGCGGGGCGGTTTTTACAAAGGTACTTGCTTGTATTTAAACCTGAACTGAAGGACGTTTATAGTGCGAATAGTGCGCGCTCACAACGGATGCGTCATCCTGACCCCGGTCGCTAACGTGACGCACACGACGAGTCATCATGAGACACGAGCAGCAGAAACCTCTCTCAGTGTCTATATACAAGCAAGATGGACTCTTTGTCCGGGTAAATAGGTGACTCGATCCAAACAGCCCAAGAAACATTGCTGTTAAGCCAATGTCCCTCTGGGCGGGGGAAGAGGGGGATGGGAAGGAGACGGGGAGATTTCATAGGGGACATCACCGCCCCCTCAACCTCCGAACCCCCAGCGGCACCGGGGTGGCTTCTCGTACCCCATCGCATGCCAGACAAAACATCTCCCAACATGGTTTGTATCTACTCTGGTGGCAAGAAGACGCATCAAAGGGTTAATGTATCTGTAATTAGATATGAGAAGGTAGATGTATTATTTTGGGCTTCATTCCGCATCACCTGTACCTGTGTCTCGAGAGGAATAGGTACCTGTACGTGTCTCGACGGAACACAGACTTGGAAGGAGACGGGGCCTTCCTGGATAAAGGCCCCCCCCCCCCTCCCACCCCATTACCCCTTTCCCCATAGGTCTACTTCCCACTGCGATTGCTTCCGTCTCTTTGCAAACCGGCGACTTTACACATGGCTCACGATTTATATCCACTAAAGCTTTTTTTTCTCTGTTTATCTCGCTCTCTTTCTTTCTTTCGGATACGTGTTTGAATATCTTGCTTTGAGATATCTACCCCCCCCCCCCTCCCTTCACGCAAACAAAGTTAACATTTTCTGTAATTTCATTATCTTAAATGTTTTCTTTCTTTACCCCCCTTCCACATCCCTTTCTCTCTCACTTTCTCCCCCCCCTCTCTCTCTCTCTCTCTCTCTCTCTCTCTCTCTCTATATATATATATATATATCACACACATACACACGAACACAAATACGCACACAAACAACCAAACACACACATACACTCTCTCTCTCTCTCTTTCTCTCTCTCTCTCTCTCTCTCACACACACACACACTCACACACACATACACACACACACACACACATACACCATCTTTATTTTTCTCTCTTTATATGAATATCTCTCCTTAATTGTCTTTTATCCCTCCCTCCATCTCTCTCTCTCTCTCTCCCTCCCTCTCCCAATATCTCTTTCCCTCTCTCTTTCTTTCTGTCCTCTCTCTCTCTCTCTCTCTCTCTCTCTCTCTCTCTCTCCCTTTCTCTCTCTCTCCCCTTTCCTCGCTCTCCATGTTGCCCCCATCTCTTCCTTCTCCCCTGACAGACCTCGGGAAATGGTATGTGTGTCTCTGCGATGATGCAGTTCTGCTATTTTTAGCTTCATTGACTTCTTGACGTTGTCGGCGTCTGCACCTTGCTCGGGCAAAAAGGTTACAAGTGACGATCCAGCTCACAAATCAATAAGTATTAACGATAATCGATTTTGCGTTGTTTAGATTTCTCCGCTAGACACCACATTTTACAGATTCCAGCTAAATCATGACATACATTAACTAGGCTGCTACTGACAGCTAGCAAATATCCCGTAATCAACTGAGTTTCGACCAGACAAACAATATCTGACGTATTTAGACCGTTTTATGCTCTCTCTTAAAAGGAAACGGGCATTTCCTATGTGTGTTGTAGTTTGCCATGAATTTGTTTTTCATTTTATCAACCAATCGATCAAACTATAAATCAATTAATTGATCGATCTCGCACTCTCTCCACAAATCAATCAAAATGTAATTGTCAATAGATTATCGCTATATAGCATCCAGCCATACTGAAATAATTGATTCACAGTTTCATTGATATCCGATGGCTCCAGCACTTAATATCCGAGGCTTGCTCGGCCGACATAAGTAAACTGCTACAATAATTAGTAACCTGCATGTAAAAACTTAATTGTCACGTCTAAAAAATTTGGTTCTGGAGGACGAGGCTAGAGCTTGCATTACTAGTCGTGCAGGCGTGTACAAATTTAGGGTAGACTCCAGCGATCATACCCATAGCGCATTGCCTCGGTCCTGTCTTAAAGAAGTCCGATTTTTCGCAATATTAATTATCTACATTACAGATAGTGGGATGGTCTCGCGATCGGTTCGGATCATCCACATTTTTTTTTTATATAAGACGGGTGTGTGACATTATGTATGAACAGATTTAATACGTGTGTCTCTCATATAGAATAATGCCTAAACTTATCATATCAGGGGGCACGTACAAATACGATTCAGTCTTTGCATTTAAGACATATTCATGTACTGACGCCATGTTTACACCCGGGTTTGGGCAGTCCTAGGCTTTAAGGGAAAATCATTAAAAGGTGATAACTGCAGCCTAGTGTTCGAATTAGGATTAGGGTAAGGATGTCTTAACTCTAACCCTACTATAGGTTGAAGTCCACAACATGAAATGTCTCCTTTTAAATCCGGGACCCCGTCTTATATCAAGTTGTGATTGATCGGAATCTATCGCATGTCCGATCCCCTAATTTTTTTAAAAAATATTTTTTAGCCTTTATTCAGAAAATAATAATACATTTTCTCATGCATAGTAAATAAAATAGTTATACATACTTAAATACACATCCATAATCGATATATTAAATTAATGTAAATAATGTACATTAATTAATGTAATAATGTACAATAATGTACTCTCTCCTAATGGAGGGAGTTACGATTGCTATCAAGTGCAAGTCTAGTTGCGATTAAGCGTAATTGTTTATGAGACAGAGCCCAGGGTTACCTTGATTTGCATGCCTCTATAATTATGTTCGTGCCTGCAATAGAAACTATAGTTGTACGTACTGACCACGTCAGTCATACCGACCCGAGAATCGCGTGGTTGTTACATGTCTCTTTATGACCGATGGAGCTCTCCTAGCTATTAGAGCGATATCTCCCTCTTTCTGCCGCCATTCTGAAGGTCAACCGGGTAAACGGCCTGCAGTGAACTCGGCCTAGCCCGACGAGATGACGTCACCGCGATCATCAAGCCCCGCAGCGTAGCCTCGCTCCCATGCGTGCGGCAGTTTTTACGGGCAATATCCAAAGTCGTAGGACCCTCCCCACTGCCCCCACGCCCCCATACTCACCCCCCCCCCCTCCCTTCCCCACCCAACCAATACTGTGTAGTTGATTAAGTTGTGAGGTAGATTCTCAAAATGGTCTGATAGCATTTGGGTGAAAAAAAACCCCTCAAAACCTGGGTATAAGCCTCAATATAGATATTGTGGCTACATCTGTTACATGCGACATACGGAATGGCAGTGAAATTTCATGCATTTTTAATGCGTGGATACATGCTTGGAATGGTGGTCTCCTTTGCGTGTTCTCATTTGTTTCAACACTCATCTGGATTTAACATGTTAAAGCGACAACGATCTCGAGCTTTCCTTAATCGGGAACATACTATTGCATGAACACACATTCAGAGAATACGTATTTTCTTTCGTACACATATAACTGATATTTTGTATATTCACAAATATCATGTATTCACAAATAACTAGTATCAGTATCAAAATAAAGATTTCAATTCTAGTATACATGAGGGCCTCTTCTATAGGCCGTTAACCATTATATTACCAAGCCTTGAAAACTTCCTTGGCTTACTTTATATTTTCATACCAACTATATCAAAAGAGTTAACCCTACATTACTAAGCCTTAAAAAGCCCATTCACTTAGAATACATGTTAATGCCAATGATATCGAGAGAGTTAACGCTTACATTACCAAACCTTGAAAATGCCATTGGCATATTGATACATTTCCATGCCAATGATAATGAGAGAATAAACCTTTACATTATCAAGCATTGAACACCTCATTGGCTTACTATACATGTTCAGGCCAATGGTAATAAACAGTTGATGCATTCATGGGAAGTCAATATTACTGTTCGCATGGCTGAAACATAGCGAAATCTTAGTGGTAAAATAAAGGTAATCGCGCCATGTAAAATATTATTTATTTCCAGTTTTATTTAAGCAGGGTGGCCTCATCACTGCTGTCACTGAGGGCACTAGCGGATTAAAAAAAATACAATATAGAAGAACAATAAATAAATACAAAACATAGCATCATATTTAACAAATTCAATGGACAAAACATAACAGAGTAAAATCAACAGTAACAACTTCACATCATATAATGAAGATTGCAGCTCAATGAAAAAAAAAAAACATTACAAAAACATTAGATGTAACAGAATGAAAGGCATATTACAAAATTATTTTAAAAATAAAAAAAAAAAACAATAGGAAAGTGTGCGTGTATCGTCACAGCCTCGTAACTGAGTTGCCAGTTTGCCTCCCCAAAATGCTAATTTTCCTACATTTAAACATTCATAATTGTTTCTATTAGCGTTCCTTTTCTCAGTATGCTTTTGCTCTGCTTGTCAGATAGTGTTGTTTCTACCCACTTCGGATTATTGCCAATCTTTTGCCAATAATGCCCGTTAAAATCCAAGAAGATGAATGACATTTTTAATATACACTGATAAAAAGGTCCGTTGTAATGATTGTTCCAAATAGGTGAAGGAGAGCGACGGACACAGAGAGGAGGGGAAGGGAGGGGAAGGAGGGGGGGGGGGGGTGTGTGCTGCTTGTGAATCAATGTGAATCAATTTTATCAATGTCGTCTCATTTAATGTTTGTGTATTTCCTTCGTTTTAATGTTTTTCTCCTTCGCATGACGTAGATGTCATGAAGCAACCAATCTTGCATGTATGTCATGTTATTTTGCATTGAAATATATGTATGACTTCTTGTGAGCAAAGTAAATTTCCATGAATTGACAATAAATGATTCAATTCAATTCAATTCATGAAATTTCCACGGTGAACATATAACTCTGCTTCAACTCTTTGTTAACGTGCAACTTTTTTTCACGAGTTATTTCACGAGTTATGTTTTTTTCACGAGTTGTACACACAAATTATATAGAGTGCCATTTTGTCTGGTACACAAATAGTTGATATTGGAAAAAAAAAAACAACTCTATATTACTATAATATTGATTTCAAAATAGCTGGCAAGAGGTGACACCAGTCTGTATTGATGACGTCACTCGCATCGGGTCATTCCCCTTTCTCCCTCCCTCTCTCTCTCTCTCTCTCTCTCTCTCTCTCTCTCTCTCCCCCCTCTCTCTCTCATTCATTACCTTGGCTAATCACGTGAATGGCTCAGATATAAACCTTAATCCGCTCAAAGTAGACTTCCTCTGTAATGGGAGTAATAAATATTCTAAATCCGGCTCATTTTTATTCTGCTCAGAAACGGCACTCTCGTAAAAATGTCCTTATGGTTATTAAGAGATAGTTGTTGTGGCAGACGGAATGTGTGTGTGTGTGTGTGTGTGTGTGTGTGTGTGTGTGTGCGTGTGTGTGTGTGCGTGTGTGTGTTTTTTTTTGTGTGTGTTTGTTTGTGTGTGTGTGTGTGCGTTTGTTTGTGTGCGTTTGTTTGTGTGTGTGTTTGTTTGTGTGTGTGTGTGTGGGGGGGGGGGAGGTATATCGATGGCATTGTCTCCTTTTTGCAGACAAAAATCTATTTTTGCACACATGCATGCAGCGAAGATACAACGTTTTACAAGCTTTTATCTTTGAAATCTTCATTTTTCTTGCATAGTCATATTCTATCACAAACCAAACATGATAATGTCCCCGAAAACATCAATGATCTGATCGCGTTGGGTTTACAACGTGATGAGAGTAATCTTTAACCCTTAACATATGGCACTTGTGGATTATTTTGCCATTCACACACACAAACACGCACACACACACACACACACACACACACACACACACACACACACACAAATCCCACCGAGCAGTGTTTTCTTCACGCACACTATGGGTTAAAGGGAATATACTGTACTGGGAAGACAAGCAAGCCTTCAAAAGGTGATCGAGATCAGTCTTCTCCCCAATGGTCTTAAATTCATGTATTGTCCACTTTAGAAACTTGCTGAAAGTTATTTGCCCTCAAATGATCCACATTTGGAGTAATTTAATGATTATCAGCGAAATCCTCTAAATGTTCGGCCTAAACATTTTGAGGATTTGTGATTTAATCACTAATTACTTAAATTGTTGTCTTCCCAACAGTAGCAATACTTGTCAACCCACAACGTCTTTTCTGCCAGAATAATAAAGCATTGTTAATAGGACAGTATGATGGCGGTTGCTGTGTTCTGAATAAATAATCTAGAACGTGCATATTTCTAGGTCCAAAGTTGTCCAAAATTATCTAAAAGTGAAAATCTTATCAAGTATTCACAGGATTATTGGAATAATGATAATTGATGTATTATCATGAAACCTGTTTCGAAAGGATTTGACATCCTTTGACTATCTGCTTGATTCGAGTTGTAACTTATTTTTTATTTGTTTTCCCTGAGTTCCATTGACTGCATGCTCTTGTAGGAAAAATTACACAATCTGTACATTGTCCCTTGTGAAACAGTGTTCCAATGGCTCATATTACAATCTCTTTTCCATATTCGGTATCACGTAATAATATCAAATAACGGTTTTATTAGGCTTACAAATAAGATATTCCTAACATTTGATGGCCGGGCAAAACAAAGTGAGATAAAATACTCCCATATTGAGTACTAATGACCTTTAATGACCCTTCACCTGAAGCACACACCGGCAAGTTCTGCGTAATGAGTGATGTATTCCGGTCAAAATTGATATTTCTGAAGATAAAAATATTGGTTGCTTGATAGTTATAAAAAGGAAATACTTTATCTCTAAAGGTGCGTATATGTAATAGCCTAGCATAAAGTAGTTCCATCAATACAAATGGGCAAAAAAAGGGTTAGAGAAAAGATTACGTGGAGGAAAATGAAGAACGTTGTATTACAGAACATACAAAATAATAAGAGGAACATGAAAGTCTGTGACATCACAATCTCATCACTGAGTTGCCAAGAATTATCCCCTCAAAGTAGCCATATAATTCGTATCATTGAAATATTAACTCGCGTTTATCAGCGCCGATTTGTCGTCAGAAATATTTTTGCTCTGCTTCTAAGATTGTTCTGCTGAGAGCAAATTCTGTTTGGACTACAGTTCCCCTTTATAATAGGATCCTAGCCGTATGTGGACATAATTCGAGACTCAGTCCCACCCCAAATCACGGACAGGCATGCGAAGTTATCTGTCAAATTACGATTGTAGATGAAGACAGGTATCACGAATACTCCCGCAATGCTGAAATAAGGAGTACGTATAATTGGAAACAATTTCGCGAGATGTATCAACATTTTGAACTTAATGAAAGCAGGAAATTAGGAACTAAGGTGATTTAAAAACCAATTTTCTGACGATATTTACTTATGCGTTGTGCTTGAGCTATTCTGTGGTAAGGCTCATTTATTTATCCAATGGTTTTCATCAGTCGTATTAAAGATACGGGGTTGTACCGTAGGTCCATGGTTGTACTATGGCTATAACCGTTCCGAGATTAATTCATATCTAAATATAAGGGGTTGGTTGAGTTGTCCATTCAACGAAGTAATGCATAATCCAGCTATTTCTTCTATAACCACTATTACTGCTACAACTACTTCTTTCTACTACTACTTCTACTATTACTACTACTACTACTACTACTACTACTACTACTACTACTACTACTTCTACTACTACTACTATTGTTACTGCTACTATTACTACTACTACTTCTACTACTACTACTACTACTACTACTACTACTACTACTACTACTACTACTACTTCTACTACTACTACTACTACTACTACTACTACTACTACTGCTACTACTACTACTGCTACTACTGCTGCTACTGCTGTTACTACTTCTACTACTACTACTACTACTACTACTATGTCCTATAGCTAATACTAACACTATTGCTATACCTGACTACTCTACTGCTGCTGCTGCTACTACTACTACTACTACTACTTCTACTACTACTACTTCTACTACTACTACTACTACTACTACTACTACTACTACTACTACTACTACTTCTACTACTACTACTACTACTACTACTACTACTACTACTACTTCCACTACTACTTCTACTTCTACTACTTCTAATACTACTACTACTACTACTACGACTACAACTACTACTACTACGACGACTACTACTACTACTCCTACTATATATTGATACTTGTAGACCTACTACAAATACTGTTATTACTATTAGTATTACTACTACTACTACTACTACTACTACTACTACTACTACTACTACTACTACTACTACTACTACTACTTCTAGTACTACTGCTACTACTACGACTAACTACTATTACTACTTAATCTATATTTCCACTACTAATAATAATATTGATGATAATACAACTGCTGCTACTACTTATATTGAAAATACATTCAATTATTCAGTGATTGATGTGGTAGTTGCATCGGTGCCCTTGACTTTTGTGGAATGGTTTCTGTACAATTGCGCTGAATACATTTACTAAATTAATCCACGATGTGTTATGTGGCTTTGATATTGAAATAAATGGGGGGGGGGGGGGGGGGCACTATGAAGCGAGTAGGGCTGTGTGTAATGTATGTAGTGTAATCGTGTTGAAGCATGATTGTTTGGTGTTTATGAATATGTATGTTTGTGGTTGTATATCTGTTTAATTGTGAGCATGTGTGTATATTTGCTTATTGTGTGAGTGATAGTAGGTGTGTGTTTGTCATATAGGCCGATGGGTGTGTATAATAATTATGTCTGTGACTCTATTTGTGGTTTTGTGAGGGTTTTGTGTATGGGTGTGTGTCCGTCCAGTATGCCCATATGGCCTGCCAGCTCTTCCTCCTCGAAAAAGCTTGGAGCGGTGTTTTATATAGGCGTCATTTTGTTTTATCCTTCTCACGGCCCTCTGGAAAAAACGGCGTGTTGCAGCGAGGCATAATGTCTGCCGTGTGCTCAGTGAAGCGAGCTCCCGGCTTGCCGCATTACCGCGGCCTACTTGTCGGTCGTTCACATCTCTTCTGGCCCTGTGCTGTACTTTTGCTTAGAGGGCGCTATACCACTTTTGTCTTTCGGTACGTGATAACATTATGCCGAGGGCCAAGCGACTACAGCACCGTACCCGTATTCGGCCGAATCCAATCCAAGATAAAAACTAAAACTAAAACTTAAATAAGAATACAATGAAGGCAACAACGGCAAATTAAAAATGGAGGGAGTAGGCTGCAATCATCTGGCTATTATGTTCATTGTATGACTATAAAAAAAAAAAAATAGAGGGGGCGCGCGCCTTTTGTTCCACCGTATGAATCCGCCACTGAGTAATGCTACATTTGTTTAATGTCCCTTTGCTCGTATAATGGTATGGCGTATTAAACCGTATTAATCTGCATACAACTTAGTTTTACATATTTACCCTACATCGGCTTATTTTAACTACAGTATAGTGTACACACAAGTTGCGGTATATAGATTTCGTACATAATGGTTTATTGTACCATAACAGACTATACTCAATATGCGGTAGGGTCTATACATTTTATTGTATAATTAGATGTTATCTGCGCTCAATTTTGCGGTACTGTTTAACTCATAGCGCGCCGGTTGACAATTTAAAAAAAAATGGAATCTGACAGGTAAGGCTTTACATCAACAGGCACAATTTGCAAGAGGCTGTTCCCAATGTTTTCTACATTAGCTTATAAGCTGAACATTCTACACCTTCGCTGAAATTGAGACGATGAAATCTGGAGGTAATAACGTTCACATGCTTTTAAAGACAGGGTAACTCAGTACAAACATTATGAAATTAGGCATGGAATATCAGTATTATACTACCATAACGATAGCATTTGTCTTCATAATAATTATAATAATATGCAATCTAACCGTCATAGCTTTACAAACCTCACCAAGAAAGGTGAAAAAAACATCCCTGTTTAACTTTGAAACATACCTTTTCGTGGCGACCATACTCTACATTCATTATACCATACTTTACATTCAATTATACCATACTTGCACCGTGAAGTGTACCGCTCAGCGGCGCGCCCGTCGCCGTAACGTATCGTGGAGCGGAGAGATGCGATGTGCACTATGAGTCTCCGGTCCCAGGCCTAGTAGGGTATACACTGTCAGGAAGCGCGAGGTTTTGCGCGACCCGTCCAAAACCTACTCCCAATCTATCAATCAATATAATATCGCTCAAAGTCAGTTTCCAGTTCTCTTATAGCCTACTGTTTGTTAGGAAGGAAGTACATGTACCTCAACAATATTTTTTGTATATTTTCCGTGCTTTTTCCCTACGAAAGCTTACATTTTTCACCTCCTAAAGGACTATCCTGTCTTTTAATGGTAAAATTATATCCAATTGACTCACAAGATAGATTCAATCTAAATTGCTATCAACTATTCAAGCTCAATAAATGTAATGAAATGAAATGTTCGCATAAATAGTTTGAAAATTTGAAGCCTTTTTATTTTTTGTTGGTGATCGTTTCAACGCATTTATTGCATATCTATTTGCTTCAGTCCCAATTGTACTTGTTTTTCAAACGGCTGCATGGTGACAAAGTGAAACTTCCGTACGAAAATAACATAAGGTCCACGCCTATATTAAATTGAAAGGATCAAAGAACAACGTTTTAAATTACATGTTGTCATTATTTGCAAAAGATACACATTAAAAAAAAGAATACTACAAGCAAGGCGAATATATTTCGGAATTGAAATTCAACACAGAGAAATTTGAAAAGAAAAGGTTCCTCCTCTTTTTAAAAAATCCTCTTGACAGTTAAGTAGAGCATTATAGGGTAGTGTACATAATGCTTTGAAGGATTATAGTGTTGTTTGTATGTTTCTCTGATTTTTCACGGTGGACCTATGTAAAAATAATATTTTTTTTATTTAATTTGATGCAACAAATCTCCTTTTGAAGAGCACAAAAGTGATTCGTAATTGTAAAAACTACGTGTACAAGATGAAGAGGTGAGTAAAAGCCGTAGATAGGTGTGGGTCTCGGGCGAATTGTGGTCGTTTGCACCACACGCCACGCGGCCAGGTGCGGCGGCATGGCGTCCCAGAGTTAGGTACATACGCAGAAATAGCTGCGGCAGTGATGTATTCATATTCTATGCAAGAAAAATGATGAAGTTTATAATCGAAAGAAAAAAAATGTTAATTTCAAACAAAAGTTGTAAACACAAAATACTCTACAAGCATGGCTAAGCTACACTTATGTCATTTGTGTTAATTTATATGGTGTAATTGGTTTAATCTCCCAATATTGTTTGGCAGATATTACCAAGAACCATTCGTGCTCATTCTAATTCAAGATTATTTAACAAATCACTCAAACACCATTTCTTGCATTCATGTATGTACGTATGTATGAATGTGTGTGTGTATGTGTGTATGTGTGTATGTATGTATGTATTTTGTTCATGTTCATGATGTTATTTTATCTTATAATGGAATGAATATAACAAACAAAACGAAAACAAATAGTCTGGATCCTCATTTGTCTGTATTTTTAGTTTGTCTGTCTTTGCTTAAGTCTCTCCCGCTTACCCTTTCTCTCTCTCGTTGTGTATTTCTCTGCCACCCCCCCCCCCCCCTCTATATCTTCTCTCTCTCTTCCACCTTCCACTCTCTATTCCCCACCACTCTCTCACCCCACCCCAACCCCCTCTCTATCTCTAGTTCATACATCGCATCTGAGGGGGTTTCCCGTACTGATTGATTAATTTATGCGCATGATTTTATCATGATTTTCATTTCATATCTGTAAAAAAAATAATTCAATGTTTTACACCGGGGTTTCCCCTCCATTAAAGTGTCTTTCCATACCGCACAGCTCCAACACAGACCGTGGTAAAGTGAGTGAGTGAGTGAGTGAATGAATGAATGAATGAATGAATGAATGAATGAATGAATGAACAGGTGAAGGAAGGAAGGTATGAATGGTTGAATCAGTGAATGGATGGATCAAAGCGCATGAACGAATACACGGTTTCAATAATAACTGTTTGAATGACGAATTTGTTTGAACTAAATTAATGTATTGCCCAAGCAACGATTATATTGTTTGAGCTATCCTGAATAAATAAAACATTAAAATTATTATTATGAGTAGTATTGTCATTATCCATTACCAGAAGTGTTGTTCTTATTATCATATTGATTTGAATTGAAAGATTTTTTTAAAATTAAAATCAAACATTGCAGCCCGAAGGCTGAATCGGGTTTCATGTAGGCCTACAAGACGCGTGGAAAAAGCTTGACATATAATTTACATAAAAAACTTGAAAAAAAATGAATAAAAATAAAACAAGGCTTGTGTAATACTCATGTTTAAATTACATGTATTGACTGCACATGATTTTTGGTTTTGCAATAAGACTCACTAAATTATGTTTAAAAATGGTTATATAAATACTATTGCACTGATGAATAACAAAAAAAAAAAGAGAAAAAATAGGAGACCACTATTACAATCACCATTGCTATCATTGTCATCAGCATTACCAGTATCAGTATGATATCGTGAACGATTAAAATAAAGTCACTGTATCCAGCACCCACCATCGCGCCGATCAAAAAAAAATCATCATTTCTTCCACTTATAATATGAGCATGTTGTTGGTTTTGCGTCACCACGGGTCTGAGGCACGAGACTAGCTGTCACAGCCGCCAGGAGAGGAAATGTATGACCCTGACATTGGTCGTATCGCCTTTGTGTACATCATAATTTTCCATCCAGCCCGGCCTGCCATCAACTGACTTGATGCGACGTTTCACCGAGGTCAACACCCCATAGGGCAGACATCGGCTTTGTGGTCTCTCTATTTAGTTCTCGTCCCCCCCCCCCTCCCCTCTCTCTCTCTCTCTCTCTCTCTTCTCTCTCTCTCTCTCTCTCTCTCTCTCTCTCTCTCTCTCTCTCTCTCTCTCCACATGTATCCTTCTGTGTCTCTGTTGCATCTCTCTCTCGTACTTTCTCTGTCTTTCTTGCTCGTTCTTCCTCTGTCTGAGTTTGTATGTCCATGGACCCTATGTCTGTCTATATGTTAGTCTGTCTGTCAGTATGTACGTTTGTGTGTGTGTGTGTGTCTCTCTCTCTCTCTCTCTCTGTCTCTGTCTCTATCTCAGTTCCCCCCCTCTCTCTCTCTCTCTCTCTGTCCCCCCCTCTCTCTCTCTCCTCTACCCCCCCCCCCCCCCCCCGTTCTCTCCTTTATTCTCTCTCTCTCTTTCGCCATCAAGTTCATCTTAAAGTGCCTTCCATCTCCGTCACTTCCAATCGTCATCCTTCTCCCTCATTTAACCCCTGGCATGCCAGACACGATGCTTCTAGGGGTATTGCGTATCATCCGAGCCAAGACGCCTAAAAAAGTGAACGTAGTTACACGGGTAACATTCACCTAGAGTGACCTTTGACCTTTGACTGTAACGCACGTGTGGTGTACTCCTACTCCTCGACTGGCCCCTCCCTCCCCCCCCCCCCCCCTCCCCTGAATCCGAAGGAAGAGGGTGATATCAAGAAGGTGCAGAAGAAGAAGATGCAAAATAATTATGATGAAGGAGGAAAAGTTAAATCAGAGAACAATAAGGAAACAAGAAGATAGATATATAGATTCATGCAACTAAAATATAAAACATAGTTGGTTTAATACAATGTAATGATTGATATAAAATACAATAGAATACAGTTAAACACATAAGACAACAATAATGGAGTTAATAAATGAATCCCAGAGAAAACAAAATTGATAAGTAATTATTTAAAACAGGTCCCTACAGATAAGCTAAACATGACAATGAGAAAGGGAAAGGAGGAGGAGGAGGAGGAGAAGAAATACAAAACCGAGAAGACTAAAACCGAAGAAAATAAACAAATGATAATATTAGGATATGTGGATGAGGTAGTGGCAAGAATACGGAGACCGTGTAATGATGAGGAAGGAGAATATGAAAGTGGTGAATCTAATGAACAATGATGGAGGTGCATTTTGACGAACAGGAAGGAATAAGGATCGGAAGAAAGAGGGGCATGGAGGGGATAGAGATTCACCCCTTTTCTATGTCAGATAAAATGCTGCTCTTTGTGATCTGGTGTGAGAATGTGCACACTTATTATTTAAAACAATGTCAATTAGATAAATGCCAGAGTGAGAGGAAGAAAATTGGGGGGGGGGATTGTAGGGAGAAAGAAAGAGAGGAGAGAGAGGGAGGGAGAGGGAAAGGAAAAGAAGCGGGAGGAAGAGTGTAAGGGAAAGAAGAGAGAGCAGAGACATACAGGGAAGGAGAGAGAATTGGGAAGAAGGGGGGGGGGGTGACAAAAGTTAAAGAGATTCATGCCAGAGGAAGAAAGTGTTGGACGGAGAATGGAAGAGAGAAAGGAAGAGAGAAGAGAGGGGAGAGGGAAAGGGAAAGGGAAAGAAACGAGAGAGAAAGGAGAGACATACGGGAAATGATGGAGAATGTTGAAGGGGAGATGACAAAATGCGAACACAAAAATGGCACAAGATTTGTTAAAATATCGTCATTTAGATTAACGCCAGTGTAAGAGGAAGACAGTGGAGAGAGAAAGGGAGAGAGAAGGGAAGATAGAAGAGAGGGGGGGGGGGTGGGGAGAGAGAGAGAGAGAGAGAGAGAGAGAGAGAGAGAGAGAAAGGGAGAGAGAGGAGAGACGAACAGACAGGGAGAGAGAATAGGGAGGGGGAGATAGAGAGAGTGATAGAGAGGAGGGAGATAGAGAGAGAGAGAGAGAGAGAGAGAGAGAGAGAGAGAGAGAGAGAGAGGGAATTAAAATGATTCATCACTTATTCACAATAAAAGTCCACATGCATCAATAATGAAAATGCAATTTCTCCACCATCATGACCATGCACGACCCGTGCGAGACCCAACCATTCAGACATAAAAGCGACACGAAGCATAACCTCACACAGTCATTGGCAGCAGCGCCGTGTTTGCATAATCGGGAGGGGCTTTCCAATTAGCGCAACTTCTCATTATTGAAAGCAGCGACCCTGATATCTATGACATCCTCATTTTGATTGGATGATTCCATGAAATGTGCGAATAGCTATTAATGTTTGTTGTGATGGCTGGAAATTTGTCATGCTGTAGGCTGACCCTGATTTTGTGAACCGTATCTTTTCGCCAACAAACGAAGTCAGTTTGCTATGATTCGATGCCATTACCGTGAACAAACTATTTGTGAAAACTGTAAAGAAATGGAACAAAGAACAAAATATCAGAGCTAATATTTATATACAGTAAACATGTTCATTTCCACCATGTTCAGATGTTTAGCGTTATTCTGCAAATGCCGCCTTACTTTGGTAGCAATAGCGCTTTGAACTAGTCAGAGTGCATAATGTGAGGATCAATTTGCTTCGAAAATGAATGCTTTGAAGATGTTTTCTTAACACTTCTAAATTATTCATGAATAATACTGCATAAATGTGTGATGATTAATCAAATTAATGAATATACAATGCATCTTCTTTAACAGCAACAAGAATCAATACATACAATCAGATAAAATGCACTAAAATAATACAAACGCAAGAGGACGCGCGACTACTTTAGGTGGCATGCAAGAAAGAGTGTGTGTTTGACCTAATAAGATTTGTTTAACGAATCCTACCCCTTCTTGGGAGTGGAACTCTCCAATCGGCCGTAATAAGGCAAAAGAACGTAACCCGAAATATCATGTTCCGAGAAAAACGAGATTGAAAGCTCCGTTAATATATTCTCACAAAATTTCAGTAAGAGTGGATTTGTTGTTAGAGTAATTTACATTTTTAAAATAGATACAGCGTATTTGCCATATGAAGGCAGTCTCCGGAGGAGCGGTTCTAATTTGCTGAAAGAACGTATGCCTAGCTGCTTACGTCGCACAAGTATTTTCCCGCGGAGACATACCTATCACTGATTTACTTCCAATTCTCATTCTTTTGGTCATATAATCCAGTCAATCGGCAGCGCTTGCTGGTTCTATAGAAATCGTGAGCGTTTTATTTTTCGTCTCGCGAAATCTCACGCGCAGATTTTGCTGGACCTAGATTATGAAGGAATTCGACATGCTCGCGAGATCTTTTGCTGGTGTCTTCTGTAAGCATACTGATCAGGAACTTTTTAGAAAGGGATTGAGATTTTATGTTTCTTAATAAATGTTTTCATGTTTTTTCGAAATCCGCAAAGGAGTTTTTATGTTATTTGCTTTTAAAAACAGGCCTCATTTTTTTTTTAATATGTAAGCTCTCAGACCTTGCTGGATCCTGACCCTTCTATGGATTGTATGGCAACGACAGTTACAGCTCTAAAAAGCCAATACTTCAACGGAGATTTTTATTCCCATATTGTTTGGGCTCAAAAATAAAACATTTGTGCTTTTCGTCTTCAAATAAGTGGTGCGAGATTTCAGAAATTGTATGGACTTCGCAACCGATATATATGTAAGCTCTCAGATTTTGCTGGATCCTGACCCTTCTACAAATTGGGCGGCAACACCAGTTGCAGCTTTGGAAAGCCAGTACTCCAGCGGAGAATTTGATTCCAGTTTTCCTTGGGCTAAAAAATAAAACATTTGTGCTATTCGTCTTCAAAGTGACGCGAATTTTCAAATTCATACGGACTTCATGTGGACTTCGCAAATTCGTCCTCAGGCAGCAGAAAACACGCGGTTTTATTTTCAACTCAGTAGTCGTGACCTTCACTTTACCTCTCGAACCGCAAAAAGGGTCTCCCTTTCAAACTGCGATATCTCCATGAATAAACTACATTTTTGTACACTTTCTTTTGCAACTGTATGTTGGAGGTCGAAATTTACCAAGTATGAAAAAACATTCAATTAAAACAGGCAGAAGAATATCGCAAATTCGAGATAAATATGTGGTTCTAATTAAATAAAGAAAAATGAAAATAAACTCTATATTTCAATGTTAATCGCTTTAAAGCCCCCAACACTTTTAAATCATCTGAAGCGGAATCTATTGTACTTTGTGAACATACCATTTTTTTCAACCTCTCCTTGTAGAAGGCTCAGGATCCAGCAAAATAAACACCATGTTCAAATTCAAAGTGCATGAGACATGACGAAGTTGTGAGCGATCCTAACCAGCCAATCATAGTCCGCGACCCTTGGATCGCCGGTGGCATTTCGTTATTATCGTGGACTATGATTGGCTGGTTAGGATCGTTCACAACTTCGTCATATCTCGCTCCTTTTGGATTTGAACATAGTTGATGTTTTGCTGGATCCTGACTCTTCTATGGCGGGAAGTTGAAATATAATGTTATCTCCATAAAGTAAAATAAATTCCGCTTCAGATGACCTCTAAATGTTAAGGGCTGAAAAGCGATTGACATTGAAATATAGAGTTTATTTTCATTTTTTTTTAAATTTTTATTCGAACCACATATTTATCTCGAATTTGCAATATTTTTCTGCCTGTTTTAATAAAATGCCCTTTTCACACTTGGAGTTTCGACCTCCAACATACAGTTACAAAAGAAAGCGTACAAAAATATGGTATATTCATAAAGATATCGCAGTTTGAAAAGTAGACGTTTTCCGCGGTGCGAGAGGTCAAGTGAAGATCACGACTACCTCGCTGAAAATAAAATAAGCGTATTTTCCGGTGCCTGCCTTTTGGCTGAATCATTGATTGCATACAGTACTTTACCACAATTTGATTTATTTAATTGACGTACATTTGAGTCATTCATTACAACCCATGTCATTTCATGATTGGAATTAAATGTCTCTTCCATTGATATAACCCGTACACATGGTACATACGTCACATTTTGAAATTAAAGCCCATAATCATATTTACACCATGATCACGTCATGACATGAGAAATTAAGACTACCTTAACAATAGAGCAATGTTTTA
Organism: Arbacia lixula; assembly: GCA_963669155.1. NCBI lineage: Eukaryota > Metazoa > Echinodermata > Echinoidea > Arbacioida > Arbaciidae > Arbacia > Arbacia lixula. The sequence continues at coordinate 13,911,804 of OZ022588.1, read as the reverse complement.
TTTACAACATACTGAAATTTGGGTAGAAAATAAGTGCAGGATTACTGAGATATGCTCATGAAAATTCCTTTTTTTCGATTCATAAGGCAATATGACGGCACGATGTACTTAGCGACAAATTGAGACATGAAATATCCTCTACACATCTACACTCTTTCAGAATATTACAAATAAATGGTGGTCACCAACTATTCTGAGGAGCTATGGCCGACTGAAGATTTTACAATATCTGCACCATAGAGTTAAATACGTACGTTTAGGTTTATATAACTCTATGATCTACACACAAATACGCGTAGACGCACGCGCGGACTTTCAAATTTGACGCACCCGCACGACCTTATTATTGCATGAACATGGCTCAAAAGATCAGAATTCTGACGTTGGGTTTTCGTAACTCACGAAAAAAACGTGCGACTGACGCGCACGCACGCGCGGAAGTTATTAAAATGCTTGAAATGGCCTAAAACATGGAAAACAAATTCCAGTTGATTTAGAGCATTTTAAACAAATTGCGCGCGCGTCAATGAACTGACCATAGAGTTATTTGGAACTGACATACAATTACGCGCGGGTTTCATTTCATTGAAATTAATGTCTTGTCATTAACCGTATGCATTTCAAATTTCATTAGCTAGATGATCAGATCTAGAGGACTATGAAGTAATAGAAATTCATTAAATTGCTCGTAGATGACGTCAAGGTCATGCCATGACCTTGAATAATGTTGCACTGACAAGTTCACATATTCTCACTTACATGAATTTGGTAGATCCGAGTATGATGTATCAAAATTTTACCTTTTTAAACAATTATGTCGGTATATAAGAAAATTCTGAATAACATGAATTCAGTTTATCCGATAATAATCGACCATGTAGTTACTTATAATATAGCGCTGTTTTTCGCTTTATAATAGCAATTCGATACGTCCATTCAAGAAAGGGGCATAACAATCCATTTTCGTACTTTATTCACACTTTCCCCCATAACTGCCTCGTGACGAGCTGCTACATTCACCTGTATTTCGTGATTCAGTTTCAATGGATGGACGCACTCTGAATCTATCAGTTGTTGCTACTCGGACAAACCTCGGACACGCTTTTGGGTTACCATTAGTAACGTCTTGTTTGAACGACGTGCATAAAATGTCTATACATGACCAACATGGTATATGACATGTAGTAGGTATTAAAACATAGAGATTGGCCAGCAGTATTGGACAACATATCCTTGTGTTATCTGCTTGCCCAACAAAGCAACAAGCATCATGTTCTATCTTTTCAAACCGAGACAATGACCATTGTGCATCTCACGTGTCAACTCACAACTTCTCTTCACCCAGAAGCATCATGAATTATTAATGACACTCTAATGCAACTTGCTCGTGAATGGACAGGTGTGATACACAATGGTCATCGTTGTGTTTTGAATCAAAAGAAAAAGAAAAGCGGTTGCGCGTCACTGAGTTGCAGATATCGTACGGGGGGAAGGGGGGGGGGGGAGGGAGAAGAATGACTCCCCCCCTCCATTCAGAATAGGGTTAAAAATCGGAGACCACACCCATGATAGCCAGTAGACTCAGCTACAACATACTCAAATATCAGAGTAAAAGATTCAGGTATAAGTGAGGTACAGCTCGTGGAAGATCGTCATACCCTTTCATGATGGGAAAATGACTCATCCATTTAACACAGTACATGTATACGTCACATTTTCACATTTTGACATACGTATCTCGAGTTACATTCGTTTGCCTAGTTAAAGATGACAAAGCTATGACAAAATATGAAAGATACGTCCTTCTATCTCTAAAGTTATAAGTACATGAAATGTGGGACTTTCGCCATTGGAAAGAGCACATCTTATTAACCAAAAGTACTTTCTGAACTTAAGTGTACAAAAATTGGGTTACGCCCTTTTTCCTTATTACGGCCGCAACGATCTCAGCTAGTTAACGCATACTGATTAAAGTCCCCTCCAATCTGCTGGGGCTCCTAAAGTGGAATTTGCATCACTGTACCACTCACAATCAAGGATAATGCATATAAATCATGTAAATCTTGAGGCTTAAGCCGGAATACTGTTCACCATCTCAAGATCGTTTTATTCGATTCTTATATAGGCCCAACGTAAAAAGCTTAAGTGATTTGTGCAATTAACATACAAAGTGTATGTGTTTTATATGTGCGTATGGGTGTGTAACATGCAAATTTTCATATTGAGTTTTGTAGACCAATGTGATAAGGCCTTCATGGGCTTCCTATTGGTCCAAGGCACTTTTTTTTTTATATGAAAATGGTAATGTTTGAATAGTGTTTACTCATTGTTAAATGTGTTATAAAATGTTGATTGTAGGCCTACATTGTATATATTTTTAAAAATAAATAAAAGTGCTGAACAATATTGAATTGAAATTGAATTGAATCTTCATCTATGCCGAAAATTCGGATCAGTACAAGCTGGAGAGGGTTCAACACATGATTCACAAATATGGGGATTTCAGTAGCGACTCGTGGCGTATCACAGACATACTTGCTGATCCCTTCTGGGAGAATATCAAAATCAGGGCCATGTGGCATAAAACTTACCATTATTGGTAACTCTGCCATTATTGTTTATTACCATGGTAACATAGCTTGACCGCCAATCAAATTCAAGTTTCCTATAGAAGCTGCCATTGGTAGCAAAGTTACCATCGATGGCGAGTTTTATGCAAATGGGCCCTGAAGGGCCAAAGCTAGCTCAACTACATTTTATAAAGAGACACACGGCATCATTATCACTTTATCTTTGGACCTCAAGTGAACAATGAAACACAACTCCAGCACGAGACAGATAAGAACTCTAAAATACATAATCATGGGCACTGCAATAAGGAAATCTAGGTTCTTGACGCATGTGCAGTATTAGCAAAATATGGGACAAAGTCAGAAATAAAATGTCGCAAAATGTATCACCTGCAGTAAAGTCGTGAAAATAAACGCATCGCCGCATCTACATCATTAAAACTCATTAAATGTTCAAAACAAACGGGAAACCTTTAATGTTTTTTAACTTGCTGCATATTCAGGTCTGCGCATTCCATGATTACGTAAGAATTACAAACGGAGAGTAAATAGTCAAGCTGTCTTATGATACCACATTTATGCACTTTAAAAAAAAAATATGCTCCCTTGTACATGAACAAGAAAAAAAAAGAGCAGAAAAAGAACACTTGTATTGTAAACAATGCAATTATGCGAGAACACCTGGCACGTGATGTCACAAACTTGAAATATCAAAATCTAACCTACCTTCTTTTCCTCTCACCGAATTTCACCAAACATCTACTAATATGTTTCTTTCACGTTTTTCCTTTATATTGAACCCAATGGGGGTAACCCCAAAGGGTTGTAAGACTAGCCTACAACTCATTCATTGATTCAGAGTATATATAACCCTATAGAACTGGCTACAGTGAGCATGTGAGTCAATGACCACCCGTTGAAACTGAATCACCCCGGACAGGAATGGTCAAAAGGATTAATTTCCATTAATTGATAAGAAGGAAAAAACGTGCGAGGTGCTCACCCTAAAGATAATTCCATGAAATTGCTCTTTTTCTGTTTTTGACAACGGAATTATTTTTTTTTACAAGTTTGTGTGTAAAAAAAGCATTTCTAATGGGTGCACAGATACAAGGATACATTTTTTTTTGTCTAGAAAATGTACATCTTCGAAAGAAATTGTACACAACAGGTAGTATGGGAGAGCAGCTCGCACGTGACGTCACAACTAAACACTTTAAAAGATCGTAACTTTCTTATCCTTTGACGGATTTTCATCGAACCTTCACTTATATGTTTCTTTCATGTGTCTCTCTGGTGTGTCTTCCTTTATTTCAGAGACCAAAATAATTTCAAGGTGAACTATTCCTATTAGTCTAACCCCAAATGTTGTCCGACTAACCTACAAGACAACTCATTAATTCAGAGAAGGTTTAGCTGCAGCGAGTCAGTGACCACAAGTTCAAACTTCATCACTCCGGACTGGTCAAACGGATTCAAGTTGCCATTGATAAAAACGGTTGAGTTTGGCTGGCCAGCCCAGGCCCAGCATGCACGCAAAGTTTAACGAGACATACTTGTGGACAAGTATAAGGTGGACTGCATTGGCAAATTCATGCACAGACATGGGCTGGAAAATGTATGGTGATATCGACCTTCAATCGTGACACCATCTTTTCATAAGCAGTCAGAGACACCGCTCAAGAAAGCTCATAGCGCACCTACAATGTCTACTAACATTTCAGACACATGCCTAAATGGTTATATTTTGTATATTTTGCTTACATGTAATTAATAGCCAAGTAAGATAAAGGGGCGAGAGAAAACGAATGGGGAAGAAAATCTCAAAGAGAATGACAAAGTGAGGGATAGAACAGAAGAAGATGACAAAATAAATATTGCAAACATTGCGCGCATTTTTGCACTAACGTACGCGTACGCGCGCGGTTTTTTTTTTAAATTGAAACTAATTGCCTTGTTTAATCTGTCGATTAGGTGGTCTGTCATGCAATGACAGATCACCTCTTGTTTTCGTCCGAATTTTCTTTCTTTCTTTTTTTATTTATTTATTTATTAGGTGGTCTGTCGTAATCGACAGATTACCTTTTTAATTTCGTTAGAATTTTCTTTCTTGAATATTTATTTTTATTTAATGCACCCCATATATATCTCAATAATGCATAAACCATGTTTTATGAAACGTTCATCATATATAAATGCACATGTGAACTTGTCACAGCAACATTTTCAAGGTCATGACGTCATCTTGACGTTATCTACGAGCAGTTTAACGAAAACCTACTACCTCATGTACCTCTAGAACTAATCATTTATATGTAATGAAATTTGACATGCATAAAATTAACGAGACATGCTTGTGGACAAGTATAAGGTGGTTTGTATTTACAAATTGATGCACAGACATGGGACGGTAATGCACGGTGACACCATGGACCTTCCATGATGACACCATCTATTCATTAGAAATCAGAGGCAACGCTCACGAAAGAGACGTGCCCACATAGTCACATGAATGTGCTTACAACATGCAATTAATAGTCATTTGACATAAAGGGGCGAGAGGGGAAAATGGGAAAGAAAATCTCAAAGAAAATGACAAAGTAAGGGATTGAACAGAAGAAGGTTGCAAAAATCATATTGAAAAAAGATTGAATTGTGACACCATCTATTCATAAGAAAGGAGAGACACCGCTCAATATACTAACATTTCAGAGACTTGCATAAATAGTCACATGTATCGGAGAATTCAACATGTAATTAATAATAATGTAAGATAAAGGGGTGAGAGGAGAAACAAGGGAAAGAAAATCTCAGAGAGAATGACGAAGTGGGGGATAGAACAGAAGAAGGTGGCAAAATAAACACTGCAAAATGAATAAAAGAATTGACCCTACTCACTACAGAAATCGAACAGGGAACCTCGAGATCTTAAAACAGCGCCTTACCCATTGAGCCACAAATCTTCCAATTCACGTAACACGTAATGCCAAGCAGGAGCTAGAATGATTTAGAAATCGACATTCAAGCTGAAGTTTTACTGTGATTTCGATATCTGATTAAAAAACAAAAACAATGTCCAGAAAGCTAGTACACTCAGCTACAACATACTAAAATTTCACAGTTAAAGATCCAAACATAGGCAAGATACAGCTCCTAACAGATCCTCATGTCATTCCATAATTTCATAAATTTCATAAATAACCCTCCAGTTGACATTACACGTACAAAGGTCCGATATTGACATTAATGCCTATAATTTTTACAGACTTGTAAAAAAAACATGAAAAATCAAGGACATCCTATCATAGAGCAATGTCTTAGGCACAGCATAGTGAAACTTGGGAGAAAATTGATGAAGAATTACAGAGATACGCAAAAAAATGAGTAAACAAAGTTCGTGACGCCATACATGAAAATTCTTTTTTTTTTTTTTATTCACGTGGAAATATGATGAAGTCACGATGTACTTAAAGCGGACAGCCACTGGTGATTCATGTATTAGAGTGCAATTCGCTTTCTCGGGATTACATGCATTATAACCCCCATATTTAGGACCAGCGAATTGAAGTATTATGTCAGTAGTGATTGAGGAAGAGCGCCATCTGTCGGTATCATTGTTTAAGTAAATGACCATGGTGTCACCACAGAAATAGAAAGACGTAGAAGGATTATGCCCGTTCACC
>OZ022588.1:13826346-13905351 GCA_963669155.1 Arbacia lixula | reverse complement strand
AACTAAAATATAAAACACATAGTTGGTTTAATACAAGGTAATGATTGATATAAAATACAATAGAATACAGTTAAGCAAATATGACAACAATGATTGAGTTATTAAATGAATCTCAGAGAAAACAAAATTGATAAGTAATTATTTAAAACAGGTCCCTACAGATAAGCTAAACATGACAATGAGAAAGGGAAAGGAGGAGGAGGAGAAGAAATACAAAACAGAGAAGACTAAAACCGAAGAAAATAAACAAATAATGATATTAGGAATAATGATCAAAGTACGTGAATGAGGTGGTGGCAAGAATACGAAGACCGTGTAATGATGACGAAGGAGAATATGAAAGTGGTGAATCTATTAAATGAACAATGATGGAGGTACATTTTGAAGAACAGGAAGGAATAAGGATCGGAAGAAAGAGGGACATGGAGGGGGTAGAGATTCACCCCTTTTCTGTGTCAGATAAGATGCTGCTCTTTGTGATCTGGTGAGAGAATGTGCACACTTATTATTTAAAACAAAGTCAATTAGATAAATGCCAGAGTGAGAGGAAGAACATTGGGGGTGGGGGGGGGGGGGGGGAGAGAATTGTGGAGAGAAAGAAAGGGAGGAGAGAGAGGGAGGGAGAGGGAAAGGAAAAGAAGCCGGAGGGAGAGTGTAAGGGAAAGAAGAGAGAATGGGGAAGGGGGGGGGGTGACAAAAGTTAAAGAGAATAATGCAGAGGAAATAAGGGGGGGGGATGGGAGAGAGAAAGGAAGAGAGAAGAAAGGGGAGAGGGAAATGGAAAGGGAAAGATGCGAGAGAAAAAGGAGAGACATACGGGAAATGATGGAAAATGGGGAAGGTGAGATGACAAAATGCGAACACAAAAATGGCACAAGATTTGTTAAAACATCGACATTTAGATTAACGCCAGTGTGAGAGGAAGACAGTGGGGAGAGAATGGGAGAGAGAAGGGAAGATAGAAAGAGGGGGAGAGAGAGAGAGAGATAGATAGAGAGAGAGAGAGAGAGAGAGAGGGAGAGAGAGAGCGAGCGAGAGAGAGAGAGAGAGAGAGAGAGAGAGAGAGAGAGAGAGAGAGAGAGAGACGAACAGACAGGGAGAGAGAATAGGGAGGGGGGGATAGAGAGAGAAATAGAGAGGAGGGAGATAGATAGATAGATAGAGAGAGAGAGAGAGAGAGAGAGAGAGAGAGAGAGAGAGAGAGAGAATTAAAATGATTCATCACTTATTCACAATAAAAATCCACATGCATCAATAATGAAAATGTAATTTCTCCACCATGCACGACCCGTGCGAGACCCTACCATTCAGACAATCATAAAAATGACTCGAAGCATAACTGCACACGGTCATTGGCAGCAGCTTTGTGTTTGCATAATCGGGAGGGGCTTTCCAATTAGCGCAACTTCTCATTATTGAAAGCAGCGACCCTGATATCTATGACATCCTCATTTTGATTGGATGATTCCATGAAATGTGCGAATAGCTATTAATGTTTGTTGTGATGGCTGGAAATTTGTCATGCTGTAGGCTGACCCTGATTTTGTGAACCGTATCTTTTCGCCAACAAACGAAGTCAGTTTGCTATGATTCGATGCCATTACCGTGAACAAACTATTTGTGAAAACTGTAAAGAAATGGAACAAAGAACAAAATATCAGAGCTAATATTTATAAACAGTAAACATGTTCATTCCCACCATGTTTAGCATTATTATACAAGTGCCGCCTTACTTTGGTAACAATAGCCCTTTGAACTAGACAGTGTGCATAATGTGAGGATCAATTTGCTTCGAAAATGACTGCTTTGACGATGTTTTCTTAACACTTCTAAATTATTCATGAATGATACTGCATGAAATATACAATGCATCTTCTTTAACAGCAACAACAACAATCAATAAATACAATCAGACAAAATACACTAAAAAAATACGAACGCAAGAGGACGCGCGACTACTTTGGGCGGCATGCAAGAAAGAGTGTGTGTAATAAGATTTGTTTAACGAATCCTACCCCTTCTTGGGAGTGGAACTCTCCAATCGGCCGTAATAAGGCAAAAGAACGTAACCCGAAATATCATGTTCTGAGAAAAACGAGATTGAAAGCTCCGTTAATATATTCTCACAAAATTTCAGTAAGAGTGGATTTGTTGTTAGAGTAAATTACATTTTTGAAATAGACACAGGTTTTTTGCTATATGAAGGCAGTCACCGGAGGAGTGGTTCTAATTTGCTAAAAGAACGTATGCCTGCTTACGTCGCACAAGTATTCTCCCGCGGAGACATACCCATCACTGATTTACTTCCAATTCTCATTCTTTTAGTCATACAATCATTGATTCCATACATTACATTACCACAATTTAATTCACTTAATTGACGTATATTTGAGTCATTCATTACAACCCATGTCATTTTATGATTGGAATTAAATGCCTCTTCCATTGACATAACCCGTACATGCGTCACATTTTGACATTAAAGCCCGTAAAATTTACACCATGATGACGTCATCAAAATGAAGACAATCTAAACAATAGAGCAATGTGTTATTTACAACATACTGAAATTTGGGAAGAAAATAAGTGCAGGATTACTAAGATACGCTCATGAAAATCCATTTTTTTCGATTCATAAGGCAATATGACGGGACGATGTACTTAGCGACAAATTGAGACATGAAATAACCTCTACACATCTACACTCCTTCAGAATATTGCAAATAAATGGTAGTCACCAACCATTCTGAGGAGCTATGGCCGATTGAAGATTCTGCACACAAACACGCATAGACGCACGCGCGGACTTTCAACTTTGACGCACCCGCACGACCTTATTATCGCATTAACATGGCTCAAAATGGTAGAATATGATGTATGTAGTGTCAGAAACATTATAGCAGCAAAAGATCAGAATTCTGACGTTGGGTTTTCCTTACGTACGAAAAAAAGGGGGACTGACGCGCACGCACGCGCGGAAGTTTTTAAAATGCTTGAAACGGCCTGAAACGTATGGAAAGCAAATTCCAGTTGATTCAGAGCATTTTAAACAAATTGCGCGCGCGTCAATGAACTGACCATAGAGTTATTTGGAACTGACATACAATTACGCGCGCGTTTCATTTCATTGAAATTAATTGTCTTGTCATTAACCGTATGCATGCCAAATTTCATTAGATATAGATGATCAGATCTAGAGGTATATGAAGTAATAGAATTTCATTAAATTGCTAGTAGATGACGTCAAGCTCATGCCATGACCTTGAATAATGTTGCACTGACAAGTTCACATATTCTCACTTACATGAATTAGGTATATCCGAGTATGATGTATCACAATTTCACCTTTTTTAACAATTATGTCGGTATATAAGAAAATTCTGGATAACATGAATTAAGTTTATCTGACAATAATCGACCATGTTGTCAATCATAATGTAGCGCTCTTTTCTTCGCTTTATAATATTTATTCGATACGTCCTTTCAAGAAAGGGACATAATAATCCATTTTCGTAATTTATTCACAACTTTCCCCATAACCTTGTGTTATCTGCTTGCCCAACAAAGCAACAAGCATCATGTTCTACCTTTTCAAACCGAGACTATGACCATTGTGCATCTCACGTGTCAACTCCAACTTCTCTACAGGGACACTAGTGGTGATTGAGGAAGAGCGCCACCTGTCGTATCATTGGTTTAAGTAAATGACCGTGGTGTCACCGTGCATTTACCAGCCCATGCCAGTGCATAAATTTGCCAATGGAGACCACCTTATACTTGTGCAGTGTCCACAAGTATGCCTCGTTAATTTTATGCATGCCAAATCTCATTACACAGAGATGACCAGTTACATGAGATAATAGATTTTCATTAAATTGCTCGTGCATGACGTCACGATTATGTAATGACCTTGAAAATGTTGCTGGATCATTTTCACATAATATTTATGTACCTGTAGATGGTGAACATTTTATAAAAACATGGCACATGCATTTTTGAGATATCAATGCCACAAAAAATACAGCCATGGAATAAAAATAAATAAATAATAATAACGAGACATACTTGTGGACAAGTTTAAGGTGGTCTGTATTGACAAATTCGTGCACACACATGGGCTGGTAAATGCACGGTGACCATCTATTCAATAGACATCACAGGTAACGCTCAAGAAAGCCCATAGCACACCTACAACGAATAGAGATTTGCCTAAATGATCACAATACATGTATGTGCTACAAACATATTTGAAGATAAAGGGGCGAGAGGAAACAGTGGGAAAGAAAATTTCAAAGAGAATGAAAAAATGAGGGATAGAACAGAAGAATGTGGTAAAATAAACATTGCAAGAGGAATGAAAAACTGACCTTGCCCGTACGTTCTTAAGACGGCCCCTTAACCAATTCATCCACCCATCTTCCCACTCACTTAACACGTAATGCACACCAGGGGCAAGAATGATTCAGAAATCGATATTCAAGCTGAAATTTTGCTGTGATACCGACATCTGACAAAAAAATGAATACCACTGCCCCAAAAGCTAGTAGAATCAGTTACAATATACTACAATTTGAGAGTAAAAGATAAAAACATAGGCGAGAGGCAGCTCCTAAAAGATCGTCATGTCATTTCATGATTTTAATTATACGACCCTCCCATTGACATTGCACGTACAAACGTCTGATTTTTACATTAATGCCTACAATCAAATTTACACCTTGAAGACGTAATGAAAGTGAAAAATGAGGGCAACGCTACCATAGAACAATGTATCATGCACAACATACTAAAATTTGGGAGAAAATTGATTAAGGAGTACTGAGATACTACATAAAACTACATAAATGTGACTACAAAAATAATCTAAACCACAAATTTTCAATATATGCTTTTTCTGAGACATGGTTCAAATCTGATGTACCGAACATTTACATTATGAAAGATTATACACTTGTTCATAAATCACGTGAGGGGAGACGGGGAGGTGGCGTTTGTATGTATATCAATGCTTTATTTTCATTTCGTGAGAGAAATGACTTAGTTTCTGTAACGAATCTAACGAAACTTTGTTTGTTGAAATTAATCTGAAACATGGAAAAAATGTTGTAATTGGTGTTTTATATAAAACCCCTAACTCAGACCTTACATATGGGTGTCTCTCTGATATATGTTTTTAAGTATGTGTTTTTATGTAATGTGTGTACTTGGGTTCATCTTACTTTATGTCATTTAAATAATGGACTTTATACTTATGTGTTTTGAACTACATGTTAAAGGTTATCACATCTCACAAGCCATCGGCTTTCTGGTGATGCCTTATATTCATTGTTCATGAAAGTTGTTTATTCTTGTTTGTTAAATGAATAAAGAATTAAACTGAATTGAAATTGAGATGCGCAAAACGGGTAAAAACATTATGACGTCATACATGAAAAGTAATTTTTCATTTTTATGTGACAATATAATAACGTCACGATGGATTTAACGGTACAATTACAGATGAAATCACATCTACATGTCCTACTCTTTCAGAATGTTAAAAAAAACATTGGGGATCACCAGCCATTCTGAAGAGGTATGGCCGACTGAAGATAGTCATGTTGTTTGCAATACATGTATTTGCACACAAAAACGTATTGACGCACGCTCAGACTTTCAACTTTGACGCACCCGCGCGACCTTGTTATTGCATGGAAATGACTCAAAATTGCAGGAAGTGATTTATGTAGTGTCAGCAACATGAAACCAGTAAGAAAACGGAATTTTGACTTTCCGTTCACGTCATGGAAAAACGCGCGAACCAGATATATTGTGTATGTTGTGTAATATAGTGAAATTGAAACTTTTGTACTGCAACTTGATATCTCCTCTAGAGCTTTTTTGCAATATTGTAACAATATTCCTCGATTGAATCTTTATACATGCATCGTAGGTATTCATGTCACAACTGCGCAACCATGTGGGGTGAGGATATTTCCCCAAATTCTTCTGGGCATCCGATTGTGTTTATACGGCAAATTCAGGCAAAAAACATCAAGGGAATAGGCGGCTTTGAACATGGGAGATCAAAGAGAAAATCTTTGTAAAGCATTAGTTTGTGATAAGAAGGAGCGTCCGATGAATCTGCATTAATTAACGGCTGCTGGTACTCCATGTACTCAAACATAATTGGTTCTTACTAGGATACGGTAAAATCATACCCACACAATGAAGGTATCCACCTGTCGTATGTATTAACAACAGCACACACCACGAAGGGAAATGAAGTTCTCTAAAGTACGCTTATGATCCGTTGACCGGCAACGATTTCTCCTTTCAGCCAATTTCACCGCACCGGCTGGTACGCTACCATTTCGTTTATTAACAAAACAATGCGTCCGCCTGCACTGTCGTCCGTCGTCTCATTTCAGTCTCCTTTCTTCACACAAACAAATTCAAACAAAATTGTTTTTTATACTTGTAATCAATTTGTTTAATAAATATTTTACACAAGGGAGAGTACGGTCACCGACACCTCAACAGCAAATCATTCTCAACAAAAATAATGATCGACACATTGAAGACATATAAGGCAACAACTGGCGTTTAACATAACCTGTTTGAACTTAGATGTACGCTAGCTTGCATGCTGATATGAATTATTAAGTCTATATTAGGAATCGTCAATTTACACATTCTGAAAAACATTGCTCTCATTTATAACATGTGGAATTCTTGCATATTCATGAAACATCAATATTTGAGATCTTGGTCGTATCGACTACACGGACTGATCACGTGTGAATTTCCTTTATAATTCTAATTGTGAAACGATAACCAGAGTAATATTGAATTTTAGAAATTGAGTTATCATTCAACTGAATAACTATACGGTTTTGCTTACATAAGCGCGCAAAATAATGGACCTTGAGAACCTAGTAAGGAAAATGCTCAGAAATTCCTATCTGACTCCGTTAAGGCGATCGAGCAAAGGAAGAAATTAACTCCAAGGTCAACCTATATTTTTACCTAACCCCATCCGTTATTTGTACAGAAATGAACTGTTTTACTCTCTAAAAATATGGGTTTCTAAATATCCGTTATTATTGAAGGCTTGTGGAAAAGAACTCAATATGTTACTGGCCTGTATGTGCTGTGATGACCGCGACTGGAGGCTAACCCGAAAGCTCCCTTCCACCTAACATAGCAACAATAACGTGTTGCGTAATCATATGCAAATCAACATTCCCCCCTCAAATAAAATAACAATGGACCGTTTCTTAATGTACTCACGACTTGCCCCCGAAGTGGGTAGCAACGTGTTATTGCATTCACCTCTATCTAGTCATTCATATTCAATGGATGGAATGCTCTTTGAATCTTATTGATTGTTGCTACACGGGCAAACCTCAGTTGCCATTAGAAACGAATTGTTTGAACGACGTGAATAAAATCTGCGTACATAACAAAAATGGTCTATTCGCTTTCTATACAATGCTAAGAGAATTTCACATTCCACAGACTGAGCGTGTTAAATCCCCGTACATTATACAGCGTTGAGCGCTACGTGCTACATCGGAGATTGCGTTTACCATTCGTATTCCACGTACATGTACACGCCGAAAGGAGACTCGGTGCTCCACCTTTTTGCTGCAGCATCCATCATCTTCCCCTTTTTTATCGTTCTCAATTCATGACGTGCCACTATTAACTGTCACCCGTTGTCAGCTGTTAATGGAACACGTCTGAGTCGGCTGCGATTTTTGAAGAGGGAGGTGTATTTTGAGCGGATTTGTTTCAGTTCGATTTGAGGCGCAATAAATCCAATCGTGTTTGACTCCGTCGGAAACACTTTCTTCCCGTTTTGGTCTTGATTGTGTACGATTTGTACTACAAGGGTAAGGCCACTCTCTATGGGCACATGGTAAGCATGCTTAGAAAAACTTGCGTTATTTCATGTTGTAACATGATGCCTATGTTTTTACATACCTGACAATATTCTATATCACAAGTGCGTATCACTATGCCCTGCAGTGATTGGGATGTGTGTATAGCTCGGCGTATGTGTGAGTGCAGGGGGGGGGGGGGGGGTCGATCTGGGGGAGACCACCGACATGTATAAGTGAGTGTGTGTGCGTGCGTTTGGAGATGTATGTCGAAGAGAGAGGGGGAAATGCAATGAGCAAACGAGAGTTAAAAGGACGATGGTCCAGAAGAAAAAGGAGAGGTGAAATAGGTATGTGAGGAATCAGGAAGGGGGAAAGGGAGATCGAGATATGTAATTATACCATTTTCGTTATGTATGCAATTTTTATTCACGTCGTTCAACCCCAAAGCTTGTCCGAGGTTTGTCCGAGTAGCACCAACTTATAAGATTCAAAAGTGCACGCCACCCATTGAATATGAATGGCCAAGTACAAGTCAATGTAATAAAGCGTTGCTACCCAGTTAGGCGGTTAGTCGTGAACACATTTCGAAAGCGTCTATTCTGCGCATCTTTAAGAACAGAAATTAGAGGAGAGAGAAAGTGCTGAAAGGGCCTTTGTTCAGAAAAGAGAATACATGTTGAAGGATTGTTTTTGCGCATTTATTAATGATTTCAAGAGCTCTTCCTGAATTAATCATGAGGTTAGGGAGAGAGAAGGCGTGTTTTCTCTCACTCTCCCTATACAATTGTGTATGTCTGTCTCTATCTCGTTCCCCAGCTACCCCCCCCCCCTTTCTCTCTCTTTCTTTCTCTTTTGTCATTCTCCTTTTCTTTATCTGTCTCCTATTTTATCTCCCTTTCGTTCTTTTCCCTATCTCTCTCTCTCTCTCTCTGTCTCTTCGTCTCTCTCTCTCTTATACACCTGTGTATATCTGTCTCTATAGCCCTCATTCCTCATCCCCCCTCTCTCTCTCACCTCTCCCCCCCCCCCTCACTTTCTCTCTCTTTCTCTCCCTCTCTCCCTCTCTATCTCTCCCCCCCCCCCCTCTCTCTCTATCTCTATATATCCGTGCTCTTCGTTTTAATCTCATATAAAAGGTCTTTCGTTCCCCTTCTACCCTTCCCCCTCTCTCTCTATCCTCTCTCTTCCTCTCTCTCTCTCTCTTTCTCCCAGTTTCTCTCTCTATCTCTCCCCCCCCCCTCTCTCTCTCTCTCTCTCTCTCTATCTCTCCTCTGTCTATATGAGCCGATTAATATTCCCGTGCTCGTCGCTGACAGGCTAACTTATGGGATTAATCTTAATTTTTCATTGACACGAATGAGAACCGGCAGCAGTACATTAATTGCGGTAATTATTCGGGCTCCCCCAAACGAAACCGACGGATATGTGTATATGTGTGTGTGTGTGTGGGGGGGGGGGGGGCAAACTTGCTGTCGAATAGCCATTGAGATTAAAGTGAGGGCAAGTTTACCCTTTAAACATGTCAATTCTATTTAAATATTCATTCATGATACTTAAACATGGCTCTAAAATAGCAGATTTTGGTTGACACAGAACCAGACGAAGCCTTTCCAGTTTCATTCGCCAAAGCGTACGCCGAGAAAACTTACGAGCGCCGCCATGTTCCGCGCTGCCATTCAAAACTGTGACGTAACATACGAACAATTACGCCCATTGCTTCCATTCCGTACTCTCTTGTGCCGTAATATTAATAAACATATGAATATAAACTTTCCAGACTGTTAAAAAAAACCAAAAAAACATATTTTTATCATTCGTTAAAAACATATATATGTTTTAGCCTCAAAAGATTGAATTATATTTTCTTTGTAACGACAATCCAACGACAAATGGACAAATCGGGAGAATAGACTTTTCGTTATGTATGCAGATTTTATTCACGTCGTTCAAATAATGCGTTACCAATGGTAACCCAAAAGCTTGTCCGAGGTTTGTCGAGTAGCAACAACTAATGGATTCGAAGTGCGTTCCATCCATTGAAACTGAATCACGAAATACAGGTGGAAGTAATAAACGCGTCAGTTAGGGGGATAGTTGTGAATACATTACGACATTCAACAATCACTACAATGCTTTGATGGCCTTTGCACAGCACCGACATTTAGATGCTGTCAACTTGGAAAGAAATATCTTTGATTCCCTATTTTTTCTCTCGAAACTGTGTTTCTAATCACATTTTTATTTTGCAATTTTCAAGAAAATTAAGGGCAACACCAAATCAAGTATTATTATTCTATGCCACCACGAAATCCGTTGAATTCCAATCGCAAGTGTTTTCATATCACTCCATCTACCGCAGGGTCCACGTGCTCGACTGTCTTTCTCGTCGTCCGACGTCTTCAATATGATGGGAGACCTGGACAGCTTCTCCCTCCTGGAACTCAACACCACATTAATCTTCGACAACCTGGAGCTGAAAACCGACAAGAGTTATGTAATGCAACTGTGATTACACGTGATCTAACACACTTTGCTGTGACAAAATTCGTATCAGATTTATATATAATCTTGCGCAATATAAATCGTCTGAACATATCAACCGAGCTGTGCTGTATTGTAAGGACACTCATATAATTATGTTTCCATGACATCACCCGAATGAAACACGGCTCTCTCTCTCTTTCTCTCTCTCTCTCTCTTTCTCATTCCCTTCTCTCTTTCTCTACCTTTTGTCATTCTCCTTTTCTTTATCTGTCTCCCATTTTATCTCCCTTTTGTTCTTTTCCCTCTCTCTCTCTCTTCGTCTCTCTCTCTTATACACCTGTGTATATCTGTCTCTATCTCTCGTGCCCCATCTACCCTTCCCCCTCTCTCTCTCTCCCTCTCCCTCTCTTTCTCTCTCTCTTCCTCTCTTTCTCCCTCCCTCTCTCTCTCTCTCCTCTATCTATATGAGCCGATTAATATTCCCGTGCTCGTCGCTGACAGGCTTACTAATGGGATTACTGTTATTTTTTCATTGACATGAATGAAAACCGGCAGCAGTACATTCGTTGTGCTCATTATTCGGCCGCCCCAAAACGAAACCGACTGATATTGGTTAGCCGTAGAAATGCACTTGGGGAGGAAGGGGGGGGGGTTAGGTGTTGCACAAACAGCATTTGAGATCAAGCAAGTACCGCTTTGACATAAATGGATTCAAAGTTATTTAATTTTGATGAGACATTGCCATGACCTGAAACCTTCTCCCCCCCCCCCCCCACCCTCCCGAAAGGCAACCCCCACCCCCTTAAGCACCTGTGTCACACCGAAAGACATATTCGGTCCTTCAGCTAAAATACTATTGTGCTATATTCCTGCTCTTCGTTTTGATCTCATATAAAAGGTCTACATATTCACCTTTTCCCTTATCTCGCCGGGAAATGACAGTCTATTTGTCAGTGATAATGACGCCCGGCAGTGTCAAATATCAAGCTATGCCACCACGAGATCCGTTCAGTTCCACTCGCAAGTGTTTTTATATCACCCCATCTACCGCAGGGTCCACGTGCTCGTCTGTCGTCCTCGTCGCCCGACGTCTTCAATATGGTGGGAGACCTGGACAGCTTCTTCCTTCTGGAACTCAACACCACGGTCACCTCCGACAACCTCGAGCTGAAAACCGACGATGACAAGCTCCAAGACGAAAGTCTCTTCGAACCCGTACGTGTAAAAAAAGAGTGTGCAACCTTGATTGGTAATATATTTACTAACGCCTTTAATGACCCTAGTTCTTCAGGAATTATTTTGTCTGACGCCAGCGATCACTTTCTGATTTTCCAAATAACAGAGAAATCTGTTACAAAATTCGGCAATCGATCAAGTCCATAACATTTCGACGTAAGGTAACTCCTACCGCTATCCAATCGTTTCTCCGTGATTTTAGCCACATTGATTGGCCCGTTGTCTTTGAAACTAATGGCGTAAATAAAGCATGTGATTATTTCGTTAAACGATTATCATCTATATATGATTTGCAGATGCCTTTAAAACTGGTATGTTCTATCCGCCGTCCAAAAGCCATAGATAAATGATACCATTTTAAACTCAATAAAAACAAGACATAACAAAACATACTTTTCACATGCATTTTTATACACTGAGGAAAACGAAACTAAATACCAAAAATATCGCACTAAACTCAATACACTTATTGTTTTTTTTCATGATAAGTTTGATAAATTACAAAATAATCTGAGAAAGACTTGGCAATTCCTAAATAAACTTTTAGGTAAACATGCCTCAACTCAAACTGGCCCAATCATTCACAATGGTACTGAAATACATAATCCATACTGCATCGCTAATGTGTTGAATGACTACTTTGTGAACGTGGGGGACAATTTGTCGAACTCTTTACCACCAACCAATTTACATTTTTCTGTTATGCCTACAACGCTTTCAATACTTCTTTATATCTGAAGAATGTCCCCAAACCAGAAGTAATTCAAATTATCAAAAGTTTTCGTAACGGTGAAAGTCCCGGATATGACAACATATCTGTTGATATTGCAAAACAGTGTACAGTACATACTTTATTCGTGGACCTTTGGCATACATATCACTCACTCACTCATCCGTCTGCTGACGAAAAGTCCTATGATAGCTCTCCACAGTCTCCTCTCTTACATGCAAGCTTCCATCTATGTTGCTGCAATGCCAGTATCATATAGTTGATTGATAAAAAATGTATTAGCGGGTCGTCCAGGTAGTCGTTTGCCATGTAATGGGTTCCAGGTTAATAAATCACTAACAGGTTTCCCCACCCCTCTTTTGCAATGTCCTGCAAACTGTAGTCGCCTCTTTCTGATAGATGTTGTTATCTTGGGAAGGTCACCATAGAGCTCTTTGTTACTCATGTGGGCCTTCAAACTTACATCAAGTGCATTTCGCAGCATTCTGGTGTAACATCCATTCTGTTAGTAATGGTCCATGTTTCTGAACCATACAGAAGCACACTTTCAACAGTAGCCTGGAAGAGTTGTCTCTTAATATTCCATGGTAATTTTGAGCTCCAGATGTTGTTGAGCTTATTACATGCTCTCCACGCCATGGCTTTCCGGATGTTAATGTCGTTTTCTGTGTTTTGAACCCAGGCTCCGAGATATTTGAAGTCCTGAATTTCTTTAAATGTGCCGTCTTGTGTCTGGATATGAATGTCATGTGATTGGTTGAATGCCATAAATTGGGTTTTCTTTGCATTCATATGCGATCCAACTTTCAATGCTGCTGTTTCAACTGCGTTCAGGAGTTCCTGAGCTTGGGATGTAGTATCCGAGATCACCGGCAAAGTCAATAATCACGCATAAGGTTATGAGAGCTGGTTAGTTCTTATCCTTAATGCCTTCTAGAATTCTTCGTAAAGCTAGAATCCGTTCTGTAGTAGATCGACCTTCTCTAAAGCCGCTTTGATTTGGTCTTAACCGTGTCTCTAAATTGGGTCTCAATATGTTCAGGATCATCCTGTTGTATGTCTTTGACACGAGAAGCTCAAGTTAATTCCCCTATAATTGGATGTGTTGCTTAAATCCCCCGCTTTAGGCACTGGAACCATATTCAGTAAGGACCATTGTTTACGTGTTCTTCTGTTGAGAAGTGTATCGTTCCAGAATTTGAGTATGATGTCATCAATCTCGCTCCTTTTGATAACTTCTGGTGGTATGCCATCCTCTCCACAACTTTTGCCTTCTTTTGTAGCCCTCTTCGCCTTCTTATATTCATCTTTTTCAAAAGCATCAGTTCGGATTAGGAGCTCACTAAGGGTTTGTGGGATTTCCTCATCTTTATCTATTTATCATCTATTTATCTATCTATCACATTGGAAGGGTTCCCCAACAGTGTTTTAAAGTGGTCATACTAGCAGCCCATCCGTTCCTCGTTTGTGCTATCTTGCAATCTACCAGCTCTTGTCTTTTTTCCTTCCACTAACCTCATTGATTGATTTTCTAGCCGTTTGATGTTTCTGGTTCATACTGGCTTCTTCAAATTCCTTTAGTTTCTGCTCCAGATATTCGCCATTTGCTTTATCATATGCCTCATCCAACTTTTCTTTACGCCTTTCAAATTCAATATGAGTGTCTCTGGGTTTTTCCTTTACATGTCTCTTGTTCACTTCATTTGATACCTGCCTTGCTTTTTCCACTCTTTCATCATAGCACAGTGCCTTTCAAATTCAATATGAGTGTCTCTGGGTTTTTCCTTTACATGTCTCTGGTTCACTTCATTTAATACCTGCCTTGCTTTTTCCACTCTTTCATCATAGCACAGTGCCCTACGTTGCTTCTTAGGGACTTTGGGCATCACTTTCTCGGCTGCTTCCTTGTCTGCCTGAATTAAGTGGCTATAGTTTACTGTCTTATCGCAGCTGTCATCATCTAGGGACAGCAGGGCATATTGTTTCTGATTTCAACAGTATATCTTTCTTGTAGGTCTGTGTCAAACTTTAGTTTATTCCAGTCATCCCTCATCTTCTTCTGAACTGTATTAGTGTTAGTTCTAAGACTAAGCCTGATTTTTGCTGTAACTATCCTGTGGTCTGATCCAATGCTAGAGAATTTTCATTTTGCTGGAGAATTTTCATTTTTCATTCATGAATTTTCATTCATCCCTCATCTTCTTCTGAACTGTATTAGTGTTAGTTCAACGACTAAGCCTGATTTTTGCTGTAACTTTCCTGTGGTCTGATCCAATGCTAGAGAATTTTCATTTTGCTAGAGAATTTTCATTTTCTTCTGATGAGAATGTAATCCAGTTGTGCTTTATGTCCACTTGGTAGTTCACATGTCCATAATTTTGTGGACTTTTTCTGGAAGGTAGTGTTTGAAATGATCAAATTATTCTCTAGTACATAGTCAAGTAGTTGTTCTTTATTTCTATTAGCGTGGTCATGATAAGAATATGGTGCTTTAGCAAGGCCTACTCTGGAGTTGAAATCACCGATAACAAGCGAAAAGTTGTGTGCATACATACGCAATCTGTCAATACAAACTGGTGTATTCCCCTCCAAAGTGAAAATCGCCAAATGCAGTACCCATATTCACGAAAGGCCTCACTTCAAATTGTAGCATTTATAGACCCATTTCTATCCTTCCATTTTTTCCAAGGTACTCGGGAGAGTTCTTTAATATACAATCGTATCTACAATTTCTTTGTGTGTAATCCGCAAAGCTTTACCGAATTTGCTTTAATCAATCTTTATGATAAAATTCTGAATTATGTAAATCTGAATAAAAATTCAATAGCTATTTTCATGGATGGATCAAAAGCATTTGATACCCTGTCGCATACAATACTTTTAGCAAAATTGCGTTATTACGGGATTCGGGGCATACCACATCCTTGGTTTTAAAGCTATCAAACTGACAGAAAACAAAACACTGTTTATAACTCACATACTTCTAATTTCTGGTGTACCACAGGGTGCGATTCTTGGTTCTTTGTTGCAATATAAGAGTCCATACTCTAATTTATACATGAATATTGTAGTCTGCAGAGAATTCTTATCATTCACTTTCAGTAGCTTATGTCTTTGAAATAGGGGAGCCATGTGGGCAAGAAAATAATAATCGTACCACTTTCTTTTGTAGACGGATTATGAACTCATATTCTTCCGGTTGCTTTTGGCCCATGCAGTATTACCATAAGATATATGTGAAAGAAATAAGGAGTTATACAATATTCTCAGAGCCGTGTTCAGGGAGGAAATCTTTGAGTTTATATATTATCCCAATGGATTTGGCTACCGAAGAGATAACTTTCGCAAAGAGATAACTTTTGCAGTTGAGATGTTCGTCTGTCATGACTCCCCAAAACTATGTACTGTACTTGCACTCTATTTAGCAATTTTCAATGATCATTTTCATTACATGACTTTAATCATTTTAAATGAAAGATATAGCTTTGTGAGAATGATCATGGTCTTCTGAAAATTATGTGATTAGTCTTGGTTAAGTGCAAAGATAATTTATTGCAATCAAACTATTTTCAAAGCTTGGATAATTCGTTATTTACATTATTGATAAGTTGATCGAAATCTTTGTGCGCATACAATATGTTTGTATCGTCAGCAAATGTGATATATAGGACAACTCAGCAGTAGCATTTATGATGTCATTGATGAAGACAATAAAAAAACAGGGGAGCAAGAATTGACCCTTGGGTACACCAAATTGTAATGTTAAAACTTCAGATTGCTCGCAATCAATTTGAATAAATTGTTTCCTATCTGACAGATAATCTTGCGATTTATCGTGTAGCCATGTTTCACTCATAACTATAGCCGATTATGGCTTTTGAAATGACATTAAAATATTTACAGAGTCAAAGTTACGATTTAAGCTACGTGCATTTAGGTGCAGCAGACTAAACCCATAGTTAAGCGTATTGATCGTAGTGTTTAGTTCGTCCGGTAAGTAGTAATCGCACTTTCTGGATGGGGTTAAACCAGTGTCTTCATTATCTATTGGTGTCTCTACAGTATCTTTCATAGACAAAGTAACAACTGTTAACAACTACAGCTTCAGAAAAGCACTATCTATTCAGTGACATCGGAATGAGCGCTTTAAAATTAGACAAAAAAATGACACACAATACAGGAAGGGTTGAACACAAAATACCAGTGAAGACTACACTGGCCTTACTATAGGCAGGGGTGTGTTATGGAAGGATATGAAACAACTTTCTTTCTTTGAATCCATGTGTGCAACTGCCGAAAAATTATTTGGTCTCAGCATGTGCTTTCCAGGTGATCTAACAATAACGAACAGGATTGCGTAGCAACGGTTCCTCAGAGAGAACAAAAGAAATGTAGAGTCTTATTTCGCTTGTCCAGTTCTGTTGGATTGCATCGATACTTTTGTGAGGAAAAGAGATATCAGCAAACAAAAATAAACGTGTTTATCTAGTGAAGTATCTCAGCTGCACGCAAATACACGCAAACTCTTTTAATGGAAAGAAACAGCTTAAGATATGATTTTGATAATGATTGAATCCCACATTGGCGGAAATCTGCGGAAAGTTCAGAACTTTGTTCATTGTGCTAGTAAGAATATCATTTTATATCTCCGATTGTGCATCATTCAACAATTATTCAGAAGAAAACCGAGTAGCCTACAGGATCTGTAGTGGTGTTGTCCTTAACTTTCTTGACCATTGTAATCGATATACAGGCATACATTTGAAAGAGATGATATATTAACATGACAGCATGACAATCAAAGAATTTTACTTTTACTTTGAGACGCATATATAGACAAAGAAGTCATACATGTTTTGCTGTCTGACGTCGTCTGCACACATGTACTTAATGCTCAGTATGTCAGAGCAACCATCATCACAAAGCTATATCTTTCATTTAAAATGATTAAAGTAATATAATGAACATGATCATCCACTGATAATGATTACATGCAAGATATTGATTGATATTGAGCATTCGCTATTGTTTGCTATGTTGTTTATAGTTTGAAAAGATCGTTTTCATTAAAAATCCTCTTTTCAGTTGTTTTTCCGTCGACTATCGGCAAAGCGGCGAAGACGCGGCCATCAATGGTCCAGGCAGCTGAAACCTTGTCGTGGTAACTCGTCGTCACGAGCAGTTCAGTGTCGTCGTCGTGAGGTCCTCCTGGATGGAAACCCCGCTTCCTTTCATTTTTTTTTCTTATTCCTCATGAATTCGGTTTTTTTTCCTTTTAGGAGCACAGTTTATTTGAATACGTTCATTTTGCAGACAACACTGCTTTAGTTGTTTCTGAGGAAAGCTTTGTCATTTTGATCAATAAAGTGAATGTTCATTTCACATGTTTAATGCATGTTTATAAGTGGCTTTTGTGCAATAGATTAACTTTAACATTGTAAAAACTCAATTTGTTGTTTTCAGACATAGGCCAAACCTAAATACGTGTTATAATGATGCTCCCTTATACATCAACAACCTTAGAATTGAGCTATGTTCTGTGGTTACATATCTTGGAGTGCTTGTAACTTCTTTACCCCTGTTCGACCGTTAAATACGATGCAAGTTGCCTGTTTAATGCGCAGATATTTTTCAAACTCTCTACAACTCCTCCACCAGTTTGTCATCAAGAGGATTGCAGAGACCTACTTTGGGCTGACCAACAACAAGTACACCATGGACATGATGGATAGCATCGTCAAGGTGAGCTTAAAGGGTGAACTCTATCGTGAACATTGGCGTGAAGATGTGTAGTAAATCAATGGGGTTGTTAGGGCCTGGTAATGTAAGGGTAAAGGTTTGTCTCATTGGTGGAGATGTTGCGGGACATCAAAGATAACTTACCGAGAATAACCAGGAGACTTGAAAAAAGTATTCAAACGATCAAACACATTTCAATTCACCATGACTCCTCGGAGACCGATTTAGTCTCGCAGAGACTCGGTCTCCAATAAGCCACATATTTCTAACATTTTGGAATATTATTTATTACAAGGCATAACTAAGCAGTAATTTGGAGCTTGGAGAATACTTCATAATGATTGATCAATGTATGAAGGAAAGCGAGAATTCCATAAGAATTTCCAAAGAAACGGAGTTTATCAACGGTCCTATTGTTTTGCATTGTCCTCCAGGTGAATGAGATCTTCACTGGCCGCCCGGTCAAGGCGCCCGCCCTGAACCTCGTCTCTCGCGATGACCCGATCGCCACGGCCAAGGAAACTAGTTGCTCGAGCAGTGGCGCAAGCATCTGGAGAGCGACCTTTACGTCATGTGTTGCAGAGCTCCCCACTTTGCGAAGCACAGTAACGAGTAGGAGGAGAGCATTTACGACTTCATGTGCAAGCTGACACTGCAAAGCTGCCGCACGTTCCTGTTAGAGAAACCTGTCCTTCCATCGTCGGCGGGGACGCTAATGTAGGAAGCGCCAAAGCCGGTGGAATTAAAGTAGAATGAGTGAGGGAGATTGTCGAGAACTTGCGGAGCTCAACAAATGAACACTAGGCTAAATCTTCCGAAAGAAGTGGTCACTATAGACTGTAGGATGGACTTTGGCACGACTTAAATGTCCCCTGTCATCAAAATGTATGTCGACTTATGTTGATGCAACATAATATGTACATAACAAAATCACTAACTGTTCAATGGAAATATGTGTCCTATATTGTAAATTAATTTTTCTTTATGTCTTCTCAGCACTGATAAGCCAGGCCTCCAAAATATCCTACAACTCAAGATTCCCCCTGTGACATCAAAGGTAGAAATTAGCAGGATAATAAGCAGAATTTATGCACAAATTAAACATTGCACTGACTATCTCCTACTGCCCACAAAAGCATCACATGTCTTTACACAATACCATCCAACAAGCTTTCATGTGGGAATAATCGTTTCCTTATGTCAAAAATGTGCTAGCTATGTGATGCTATTATAAGCACTTGCAGGTAGTCATTGCAACGTTAAGTTTGTGCATAAATATGTCTATTATCCGGCTAATTTCTACCTTTGATGATGTCACAAGGGGAATCTTGAGTTGGAGGATATTTTGGAGGCGGGGCTTATCAGTGCTGAGAAAAAATATAGAAAAATTATTTTAAAATATAGACACATATTTCCATTGAACAGTTAGTGATTTTGTTATATACATATTAAGTTGCATCAACAAAAGTCAACATACATTTTGATGACAGGGGCCCTTAACGAAGGATGAGTGAGGGAGATAATTAATCCGCGCAGCCAGCTTGACAAATGAACAAGAAATCTCTCCTACCAGAGATGCCATTATAGGATGGACTTTTGCGAAACTCGACAAAATGGTAAGGGAGAGAGAGAGCCCGCTGAGCTAGCGCATCAAATCTAAATCTTCCGTAAAATAAAGGTCACAATGATTTAACGGATGGGCTTTGGCACGATTTGAAGAGAACTCGCAGAGGTAGCTCAAATAATCAACGCTACATCTCTCCTTAAGGAGAGGTCATTGAAGGGTGGACTTTCCCACAGAGGAACATCGGGGTAATTCCACGCATGTCCTATATAAATATCAGCGACACATCTCTCTCTTGATTAAGCTGCGAGCTTTAGGATTGACTGGTCAGAAATAACCGTTAATCTTAATTGTTTACATGCCGAAACTCGCACATCATTATTGAACCAGCGGATTGCAGCACCTTTGGGGTATTGAGCATTAGTTTATAACTGATGCAGGGGAACAAAAGGTAGTTTGTCTCCCCCATTGGACAGGCAGTTTTAGACATGTTCGCCGTAAAAGCAGATCATATTCAGATATGGCTAGAACGAGTATTTACCTAACTTGTAACATATGACGCAAGTCACGGCTGTTTGTGTTATGTCACACAAAGAAGAATGTTTCATTATCACGTATGTATATCATGGAACTGATATGTGAGCCAAGAACCTGAAGGTTGAGATTTTGTACGTCGTATGCTGTGTAAAGTTGACTTGAATGAGTTGAAAAAGAACCAGGGATATGGGGCATGGAAAGAAGAATTATTAAGTTGATAAGTATCCTGACTTACTGGTTTACCATGATATGCAATTGATACAAAGAGCTCAGTACCGAGAACTGAGTGGCACTCCATGATCGCCTACGTCACACGACAAAGCACTCAGAGAGAGAAAGATATTATATCAAGCAGTCATATTAACTATCAAGATAGTTTGGACAGACCACAAGGCAAATCATGGTCGTTTCACGAAAAGTTGGATTGCATGCATGAATACTTTTAAACAAAGAATGATACCACCTCTCTTAACCATAATACTACTGGGGAATTTCGAAGCATGTTGTTAGTGTGTTGGGAGGGGGGGGGGGGGAGGAGGCATTATGGCCATGGGCTGCCAGATTCCCTCAAACTTTCTTTTTTTGAGGGTCAAGAATTATGTAAAGTTGTAGAGCTGAATTTACGAAAGTCCATTTTTTTTTTAAATTCAATAATGTATGTTAATTTATGCAAGAAATCACTAGATAAAGCCCCAGGAAAGTCAATTTCTGGTACAAATGTCATTCAACAATCCCTCGTCAATTCCTGTAAAAAGGATAGGTTGTGGTAATCATTTCTCACGTATTTCATTGTTTTTCGTCAAGCGTATTTTGCGATTTGGATGTAAGTGTGTGTGAATGTGGGTATATGTGGGTTTGTGTGTGTTGTAATTATGTACACTACTTGAAACACTTATACCTATTAGAAAAGTACTTACAGTAAATGGGAAATCTCCTGCATGATTTTGTTCATATGGTTATGCTCAGTCATGTAGAAAAATTTAAGTGACATGTGTTTGGTAAACGTAATCCGATATCCGCACGGTAGGTCCGATCGTCATAAATTTCATATCAAAATGTGCGAAAAGGATCAGAGAAAAACATCATGAAATGTCGTTTTGAAATAGAGAGATGTCCGGAAGAACCGACAAAAAATTGACGGGGGGGGGGGGCGAATAATGCACCCCCGTGAGTATTCGGATTAAAGGATTATGTGAAGCATGTTGAATTCTCAATACTGCACATATAAGGGAAAGTCGTCCCATGATGTATTAGTGTAAGAGACCGGCGGCATGGATCATTCTTCGACATAAGTCCCCGCCACACACACGCCCGTGTTGCAAGTAATAGCATGTGAAGTGCACAGTCTTGATGCAAAAACACGACATGGAATTCATTCTCTATAAGAAGCAGAATAATTGTGGTTGTATTTAATTGAGCAATGTTTTAACAAACTATTTATCTCTATCAAAATGATATTATATTGCATGGGAATCTCCAACGATGTAAGCTATCCATCATGTACATTGTATATCTATATATTCATGTTATCAGAATCAGTGTTGGAGTGTGTAAATTCCCTAATTGGTGATTCAAATGGCTTGGCTTCTTTGCATTTTAGAGCGTAGAGCTCGGATTTTCTTGATTTCCCCCGAAATGTTCCTTCACACACACACACACACACACACACACACACACACACACACACACATACACACACACACAGATATATATATATATATATATATATATATATATATGTGTGTGTGCTTCTCTCTGCTTGTGGTCTGCGTTGGGTTTCGCAGAAACTCTTTGCTTCGTACGCAAGGACGACGCAGGGAAGGATCGTAGAAGCTGGCAATTGTGACCATGGCATAGTATAAATGTACTTATCTTTTTAAGGATGGAATAAATAAGAACTTATATTTCTAAGCGTTTAATAAAGACAGCATTATAAAAGAACAGGTATATATTTTTAATTTTTAGTTCTTCAAATAATAAAAAAATATGAATGTTTGTCACATATCCAACCTAATATCCCTCATTTTAATTCATAAATATGTAAGAAAACAACATGACATTTTTTATATTCAGGAGAGTTCTTGTCGACAAATGCCAAGGTGTTGCATCACTGTTTGAATTGAATTTTGTCTAGGACAATTCTCTGCATCCACAATATAGATATTTGAGTGTTTCCTTCATCAAAACAATGAGCATTTACATGATTATACATGGATCAGTGTCATCATTACCGTATTGATATATGTCATGAACTTGAAAATGTTGATGCATTCAAGAATAAAAATTATATTTGTGGGGAAATTAAGCAACCGTCTCCGTCTACTTATCTGAATATAGAATACCGAAGTGTGACGCCATTTGAGCATTATTGTCAAGACAAATGGCTCTGAACAATACGGGCAGAACAACCAACGGTGATTAGATTACAATGGGGATTGTAACTGAGAATGCCGAACACTAGCCCGATATACGATATCGGACAGGTAAACCTCTCAGTGGAGTGAGTTTGTTTAGAGCCAATTTGCCTTGACAACATGTTCATATGACGACACCACTTCGGTACTCTATATGGAAGAATGCCATCGGAAGAGAAAAGAACGACGAAGATGGCTTTAGAGAAAGAGAGGTGGGGTAGAGAGAGAGAGAGGAGGAGGAGGAGGGAGGGAGAGAGAGAGAGAGAGAGAGGTGGAGGGAGATGAGGTTGGGAGAGAGAGAGACGGAGAGAAAAGCGAGCGCCATGGAAAAGTAGTAACATATCAATGGCCAATTATCTCACAGCATATAACATGCCATGTCATAGTTCATGTTACTACAAGATTGTATCAGATTTAGAGGGCTCTCAGGTCACTTTCAGGATACATTTGGGAAACAAATCCCCCCCCCCCCCCATCTGATTTTTTCATAAATTGTACATTTCTTTCTATCAAAAAGAAAATTACCTCAGTAATAGAAATATAACACTCGTGCTAGCGAGCACGGGTTCGAAACCCGCTAACTCCAAGGTTGCAAAACCAAGGTTCAAGGTTGCAAGGACATATGTTTAATACTCTTTGGAAATATAACAACATCAACAATCGGTCTGTTGGCTCAGTTGGTAGCGCGTCAGACTGATAACCTGAAGGTCGTGAGTTCGATTCCTCACATAGATGCTCTTTTGGTTTTTCTCTCGTTGATTTGAAACTAATAGTCTATACGCTAAAATCACCAAGCAAAACCACCGACGTCTTATAGCCTAGTGGTAGGGTAAGCGCCGGGACTACCTCACACTCGTGCTAGCGAGCACGGGTTCGAAACCCGCTAACTCCAAGGTTGCAAAACCAAGGTTCAAGGTTTGTCGGATGGCCCGGCAACGGCATTGGGATCACCCTTGTTCCTCCCCTAAAGAGTTAGAGTCTATAGTTCTTATAGGCTATAGTTTTTAGGAGGTAGGAAGAGATACGCGATGGGCCGGTCGCCATACCAGAAGGGAACTAATGGTAGTCGGTAAGGGTGATGAGCTTAATTGCGAAGCCCGAAGTCACGACACCTGAACTCCTGGCAATACCATCGCTTAACCTTTTATTTTTTTTTGTTGAAACATTGACTTTAATTGTTGTTTTCCTTCTATCTCTGTTGACAAGAATCAACAAGAGCCTTATCATCTTTGTTGTTCCGTTTTTCACTATTCCATATTCCTCTTCTTATTACTTTTCTGCCTGTTTTTTTGTCCATTGATTTTCTACACTTTCCTGGAGCATGTTGCATATAGGTTTTAAATTATTCTACCTTACAATCAATGGTAGCTACCAAGAAAACCTATCTGCAACATGGCCCTGATCTCTGATATCATCCAATCTTTCTTATTTGCACAGAGTAGACGTTATCCTCAACCAGCAAGGCTATCATTCAATCCTACAGCGGAAGGCCTTCCCTCAGGGAAACGCCTGATCGGGGGAGGGTTCGTTTTCCAGTAGGACAGTGACCCAAAGCACACGTCAAGACTATTCAAAGAATATGCAAAGGCTACTTGAAGAAAAAGGAAGAGACACAAGTCCTGGCAATCATGGATTGGCCGCCCCAGTCTACAGATGTCAACCCCCTTTCTTGTCATTTATGTTTTTGAATTAAAAAAAAAAAGAGGTTTCCTTACAAGTGAAACACTAAGTATTGTTTAATTTCATTTGTGTGTTTGACTTCGAAGAAGGAAAAGGAAAAATGAATATAGTTACGCATTTAACCCTGTATGATGGTGAAAAGCTCTGGATATCTAGATTACGCGAATGTAATAAAAAGGTTAGCATTTTGAGAAAATGCCATATTGACTGGTAGGCAGCCATTTAATAGAGAATAACTTTGTTTGAATCAAGGATAAAATGTACATTCTAATATAATATTCACTTTAAAACAAAAACTTGAACTATGCTATGAGCCTGAATATCAATTAAGCCTACCAATTATACACTGAATGCAGGTGTTCCTAAACTTTTCGAGTCCAGTGTATCTCTCTTCTCTCCCACTACATACATATTCCTCTTACTTTCTCTCTCCCTATACGGTACATACAGCTGGCCACCATACCGTACCGGGTAGGCAAGCGAATGAAGGGCAGACCACAGCGAAGGTGGATAGAATCAATCAATAGATAGATGGAGCAGCCAATCTACCAACTAACACGGGCTGCGACAGTTAGATGCTGCTGCGGGAATATTCATTTTTATGATTCATTCAAAGAAGAAATGTCAATAAGCCAGTTCGTAATTACAATTTGCGCATGAGCAGATGAAGGTCACAGTGACCAAACCAGCTTGTTGGTTTTTAAATCACTGAGATAAGCATCATCATTAATAAGTTATTTTAGAATATGCTTGTTATCCAATTTATAAAAGAACACCAAGGTGTTCAATCATGGGGTATTTGACAACAGGCCAAACGACAACAATTAGTTTACAATAAACAATGTTATAGAAGCTTTCCCAATTGTTCACAGACCGTAGCCTACTATTTTTGTCACCTGTTTTGAGATGGTTCCTTTATTAGAGGTTGAATATCGCAAATTGCTATGTCGGGTAAGCACATTACGTAACATCTCCTTTTGAAATGATATATTAATCAACTGCTTATCCTAATGAAAAAGGGAAAGGTCATAGTGACCAAACTTGCTCCAGAGCTAACTACGAACTGGTGTATTACAGTACATATATGTAAAGAAAAAAATCATAAAAGCGAAAATAAAATTGAAGAAAAAACAGGGAAAGAGAGGCACTATCATCTAATGATCAAACGTGGTGCATGTAGTTGCAAAATGATGAGTAAAGCACAACCCTGTCACATCAAACCCCGTAGGAGAAGGGTGAAGTTGATAGTCCAATTATGGTTTTGGAAAATAGATATAAAGGACTGAAAATGTCTTTTTTTTACAGAATGGTGGCAAGATCGTCACGCTTGCAAGACGATCAATCTTATGCAGATGCATATGCATAACTTCATATTCTTACGAATAGAAAGTTTGGATGATATCAGAGATCAGGGCCATGTTGGAGATATGTTTTCTTGGTAGCTACCACTACATTTAAATTACAATAATTGAACCCCTATATGCAACATCCTCCTGGAACTGACAACAAAGTGTAAATAATAATAATGATGCATGATGCTTCTGGCAGAAATACCACGTGGGCTCACATGTGTGGTGCACAATGGGGGTTTTTATGCTCTGAATTAATCATCTCATACACACAAGTCCAAATCTGACCAATAATTGATCAGGGTCAAGTAGTAACATATTGCCCATATGAAGTTCATGTATTTTATATTGAGGCACAAAAAAAAGAAGACATCAGCTGCCCGAATACAAACTATATATTTGCCTGGAGTAGATTTTCGAGTAAGAGATCAAAGGGGAAGGGACTGAAAGTCAGCAATTGTAATGAAAATTAATATCAGTAAATAAATTTCAGTAAGAAATTAATTTGATAATTCTGAGCACAGTAGATTAAACCGCCATTTACATGAAGTCTGTGTAATTTTTAATGAAGCACAGAAAACAGCGGCCCATATGGAGAAGTAAACAGAATATATTTTTGCCTGGAGTAGATTTTTGAGTAAGAGATTAATGACAAAACGACTGATAGTCTGCAATCGTTTAATTGAGAAAGAAAAATGGAGAACAAGGGGATACCTTCTCGTTTAAGCCAATAATACCGTTTATATGATAGAACCTTTTTTATTGAAATGGACAGAAAGAATGGTTATGTTTATCTGTAAATCAATTTGAAGAAACAACTTTGCCATATATAAAGCATCACATTGCTAGTACTGCAGAACTTACTTCTTGGTTACCATTATCTGCTTTAGTATACAGACTGTGCATAGAGAATGTCCATGCTATGTAAGCCTAATTCTGTCATCAAAATAAAAATGCTACGAATCACCATTATCATTTAATCTTTCAAGTTCAGATTTTATTGAAATCTTTGCATGAGACCATTCACACATATCTCCTTAAGGGTAACAATGTGACTTATAACATATTTATATACGTTTAACATAATTCATCAAATCACTGATTGATACAGAATATAGTTTATTTTAAACTATGAAACATTAATAAATATTGTGTCCCTTGAAAGTGTAAAACATAAAAGGTCAAGGTCTAAGAAATATGCCTGACTGAATTACACACAGGTTAAAAAATACACCGTACGTTATGAATATAAGCAAAACATGTGCCCATTGTGTAAAACCTGATTTTGCTGTATGATTTCATTTTCTCGCACGGGTTCTCGCCTCGCACGGGTTCGGGGGGGGGGGGGGGGGTAGGCTTCGAATTTCTTGCAAATAAATAACCTAATTCTTTTAGACTTCAAAATCCAGATGTCATAAGCAATAAACATGCGTGCACTCTGCTGACTTACTTTTTCATAAAAATGTCCGTATGCAAAGTTCACAATTAATGCTTTAACTAGTGTGACTTTCAAGCCTGCTAGATATATGAAAAGTTCAAATACTTGTATTTCAGCACAATACAAATGATTGGATACATGTGTGATTTTTTTTTTGCAATAAAAATGATATCATACATTAGCGAGGTTATACTACAGATGTGATACTAATTATTCTAGAATATTATGCTCTACCAGATAACAATATGCAACAACAATGCTTTTAAACAATAATATACACAAAGACATTGAGTAGGTACTGCCATTTTAAAAAGGATCTGTCATTCTCAAAATGGGTATGCCTCAGACCAGCAAACCCATTTAGTACATGACATTAACAGAATATACTCAAAACATTAAATAAACAGATGCTTTGTGATGATGGATGTCAACATATTGATGCATTTTTTCTTCAATTTCTTCTTAAAAACATCTCCAGACACAAGGTAATACATGTATATGTACATTAAGATGTTAACAAATGTGTATGTTGAGTTGCAACACTCATGCATCCATCACACGGTTAAAAGAATAACTTATACAGCACCAGATTCAGTTTGAATATACATTGTCAGATAAGTAGACGTAGACCGTTGCTTATTTTCCCCACAAATATAATTTTTATTCTTGAGTGCATCAACATTTTCAAGTTCATGACATGTATCAATACGGTAATGACACTGATCCATGTATTATCATGTCAATGCCCATTGTTTTGATGAAGAAAACACTCAAATATCTATATTGTAGATGCAGAGAATTGTCCTAGTCAAAACTCAATTCACACAGTGATGCAACACATTGGCAATTGTCGACAAGAACTCTCCTGAATATAAAAAATGTCATGTTGTTTTCTTACATATTTGCTGGCTGAGTCTCCCCCACACGCACAAATACAACTAAAATCAAAGAAAGTAAAATCATTACAAAATAAAATTTATGAATGAAAATGAGGGATATTCGGTTGGATATGTGACAAACATATATTTTTTTTTATTATTTAAAGAACTAAAAATTAAAAACACATACCTGTTCTTTTATGATACTGTCTTTATTAAACACTTAGAAATATAAGTTAAGTTCTTATTTATTCCATCCTTAAAAAGATAAGTACATTTATACTAGGATCCCTTATGCCATGGTCACAACCGGCCGTCCGTGTTTTCTACGTGCGAGTTGGCAGCTTCCTTGCCAACTTCTACGATCCTTCCCTGCGTCGTCCTTGCGTCGGAAGCAAAGATGTCCTGCGAAACTCGACGCAGACCACAAGCAGAGAGAAGCACATATGTATATGTGAAGGAACATCTCGGGGAAATCAAGAAAAATCGAGATGTACACTCTAAAATGCAAAGAAGCTAAGCCATTTGAATCGCCAATTAGATACTTTACACACGCCAAACTGATTAATGTACATGATGGATAGCTTATATCGTTGGAGATTCCCATGCAATATAATATCATTTTGATAGAGAGAAATAGTTTGTTAAAACATTGCTTTCCTCAGTTAAATACAACCACAATTATTCTGCTTCTTATAGGGAATGAATTCCATGTCGTGTTCTTGCATCAAGACTGTGCACTTCACATGCTATTACTTGCAACATAGGCGTGTGTGTGACGGGGACTTGTGTCGAAGAATGATCCATGCCGCCGGTCTCTTACACTAATACATCATGGGACGACTTTCCCTTATATGTGCAGTATTGATAATTCAAAGTGCTTTACACAATCCTTTAATCCTAATACTCACGGGGGTGCATTACCCCCCCCCCCCCGTCAATTTTTTATCGGTACTTCCGAACACCTCACTATTTCAAAACGACATTTCATGATGTTTTTTTTCTGACCCTTTTCGCACATTTTGATACCAAATTTATGACGATCAGACCTACCGTGCGGATATCAGATTACGTTTACCAAACACATATCACTTAAATTTCGCTATTTTTCTATATGACTGAGCATAACCATACGAAGAAAATCATGCAGGAGATTTCGCATTTACTGTAAGTACTTTTCTAATAGGCATAAGTGTTTCAAGTAGTGTACATAATTACAACACACACAAACCCACATACACCCACATTCACACACACTTACACCCAAATCGCAAAATACGCTCGACGAAAAACAATGAAATACGTGAGAAATGATTACCACAACCTATCCTTTTTTCAGGAATTGATGAGGGATTTTTGAAAGACATGTGTACCAGAAATTGATTTTCCTGAGGCTTTATGTAGTGATTTCTTGCATAAATGAGCATACATTATTGAATTTAAAAAAGAAAGGGACTTCGGTAAATTTAGCTATACAACTTTGTAGAATACATAATCTTGACCCTCATAAAAAAAAGTTTGAGGGAATCGGGCGGCCCATGGCCATAATGCCTCCTCCCCCCCCCCCCCTAACAGCATGCTTCGAAATACCCCAGTAGTATTAGGGTTAAGAGAGGTAGTATCATTCTTTGTTCAAAAGTATTCATGTATGCAATCCAACATTTCGTGAAACGACCATGATTTGCCCTGTGGTCTTTCCAAGATATCTTGGTAGTTAATATGACCACGTTTTGACTAGACGCCTGCTTGATATACTATCTCTCTCTCTCTCTCTCTCATTCGTAAATTTAGCTGTACAACTTGTAGAGTACATAATTCTTGACCCTTATAAAAAAAAAGTGAGGGAATTGGGCGGCCCATGGCCATAATGCCCCCCCCCCCCCACTCTAACATGCTTTGAAATACCCTGGTAGTATTATGGTTAAGAGAGATGATGTCACTATTTGTTCAAAAGTATTCATGCATGCAATCCAACTTTTCGTGAAATAATTCAACGATCATGATTTGTCTTGTGGTCTGTCCGAGCTATCTTGATAGTTAATATGACTGCTTGATATAATATCTCTCTCTCTAGGTGCTTTGTCGTGTGACGTAGGCGATCATGGAGTGGCACACAGTTCTCTGTACTGAGCTCTTTGTATCAATTGCATATCATGGTAAACCAGTCAGTAGGATGCTTATCAACTTAATAATCCTTCTTCCCATGCCCCATACCCCTGGTCCTTTTTCATCAATCCAAACTCTTTCAAGTCAACTTTACACCGTATACGACGTACAAAATCTCAACCTTCAGGTTCTTGGCTCACATATCAGTTTCATAATATACATACGTGATAATGAAACCTTCTTTGTGTGACATAACACATACAGCTATGACTTGAGTCATATGTCACAAGTTAGGTAAATACTCGTTCTAGGCATATCTGAATATGATCCGCTTTTACGGTGAACATGTCTATACTGTCTGTCCAACCAGAGAGGTGTAAGGAATGGAGTCAGGACGAAGTATAATTTATTCCTACAGCAGTCGTGTGCATTGATGTCACAATGGAATATTTTACGCGTTTGGCTCTTTGATCGAGGGAGATCCGCCGCCAAACAAGCATGACAAAATGTAGGATGCATTTTGAGGAATATATATTCTGTATGCGCAGAAGATTTCAGAACCACTACATGAACTGAAGTGCATGTGCAGTAGTATTACATGTTATAAAGATACGATTCTGTGAATTTCAGATTATATTGTTGCTTCGTTTTTGTGATAAAATGAGAATACTGTAGAAAACGTGCCAGAGAAATGCCTCCATATCACACATTTCCAAATCATATTTCCTTAAAAATATCTTGTAAATCGTTTATTGAGTGTTTCATCTTTCATGGAAACAACCTCAATTTCGTGTGCGGAGGTGTCCGAAAAAGTTACGGACCAAATTCTTTCTATAATTTTTTCAAAGTTTCCCTTCGCTTACCCCAAAACTAATTCACAGTGTGTGTAAAAAGATCAGCAACGAGCTCCCAGCGAAGGCTGAACGGTTGGCATACTTCTCAAAACAGATTTTCTTTTGTTATTCAGAGGAAGGCACTACCTAATTAGAAATACAGCTAGTTGTTTAAAACACCTGAATGTCTTGGATTTTTATGAGGCGGCGGACCTCATAGATCAAAGGAAGTCAATCCGAGCGCAGTCCATCCATGATAGGTCCATGGTCCAACGGGGGAGACAAAATACCTTTTGTTCCCCTGCATCAGTTATAAACTAATGCTCTATACCCCAAAGGAGATGCAGTCCGCTGGTTCAATAATGATGTGCGAGTTTCGGCATGTAAACAATTAAGATTGGCGTACATTTCTGACCAGTCAATCCTAAAGCTCACAGCTTAATCAAGAGAGAGATGTGTCGCTGATATTAATATAGGACATGCGTGGAATTACCCCGATGGTCCTCTGTGGGAAAGTCCACCCTTCAATGACCTCTCCTTAAGGAGAGATGTAGCGTTGATTAGTTGAGCTACCTCTGAGAGTTCTCTTCAAATCGTGCCAAAGCCCATCCGTTAAATCATCGTGACCTTTATCTTAGGGAAGATTTAGAGTCGATTTGATGCGCTAGCTCAGCGGGCTCTCTCTCTCCCTTACCATTTTGTCGAGTTTCGCAAAAGTCCATCCTTTAATGGCATCTCTGGTAGGAGAGATTTCTTGTTCATTTGTCAAGCTGGCTGCGCGGATTAATTATCTCCCTCACTGAACCTTCGTTAAAGGGCCCCTGTCATCAAAATGTATGTTGACTTTTGTTGAGGGTTGTTAGATGGTATTGTGTGAAGACATGTGATGCTCTTGTGAGCAGGTGGAGGTAGTCAGTGCAATGTGTAATTTGTGCATAAATTCTGCTTATCCTGCCAATTTCTACCTTTGATGATGTCACAGGGGGAATCTTGAGTTGGAGGATATTTTGGAGGCCTGGCTTATCAGTGCTGAGAAGACATAAAGAAAAATTATTTTACAGTATAGGACACATATTTCCATTGAACAGTTACTGATTTTGTTATGTACATATTATGTTGCATCAACATAAGTCGTTGATGACAGGGTACCTGTAAGTCGTGCCAAAGTCCATCCTACAGTCTATAATGACCACTCCTTTAGGAAGATTTAGCCTAGTGTTCCATTTGTTGAGCTCCGCGAGTCCTCGACAATCTCCCTCACTCATTCTACTTTAATTCCGCCGGCTTTGGCGCTTCCTACAGTAGCGTCCCCGTTGACGACGGAAGGACAGGTTTCTCTAACAGGAACGTGCGGCAGCTTTGCAGTGTCAGCCTGCCCATGAAGCCGTAGATGCTCTCCTACACGTCACTGTGCTTCGCAAAGTGGGGGGCTCTGCAACACTTGACGTCAAGGTCGCTCTTCAGATGCTTGCGCCACTGCTCGACCAACCCGTTTTCCTTGGCCGTGGCGAACGGGTCATCGCGAGAGAAGAGGTTCAGGGCGGGCGCCTTGACCTGATGGACAATGCAGAACAATAGGACCGTTGATAAGCTCCGTTTCTTTGGAAATTCTTATGGAATTCTCGCTTTCTTTCATACATTAATGAATCATTATGAAGTATTCTCCAAGATCAAAATTACTGCTTAGTTTTGCCTTGGAATAAATAATATTCCAAAATGTTAGAAATATGTGGCATATTGGAGACCGCGTCTCTACGAGACTAGACGGGTCTCCGAGGAGTCATGGTGAATTGAAATATGTTTGATTGTTTGAATACTTTTTTCAAGTCTCCTGGTTTTTCTCGGTAACTTATCTGTGATGTCCCCGCAACATCTCCACCAATGAGACAAACCTTTACCCTTACATTACCAGGCCCTGACAATTCCATTGACTTACTACATACCTTCGTGCCAATGGTAATGAGAGAGTTAACCCTTATATTACCAGGCCCTGGCAACCCCATTGGTTTACTACACATCTTCACGCCAATGTTCACAAGAGAGTTCACCCTTCAAGCTCACCTTGACGATGCTATCCATCATGTCCATGGTGCACTTGTTGTTGGTCAGCCCAAAGTAGGTCTCTGCAATCCTCTTGATGACAAACTGGGGGAGGAGTTGTAGAGAGTTTGAAAGGTATCTGCGCATTAAACAGGCAACTTGCATCGTATTTAACGGTCGAACAGGGGTAAAGAAGGTTACAAGCACTCCAAGATATGTAACCACAGAAATTGCTAAATTCTAAGGTTGTTGATGTATAAGGGAGCATCATTATGGCACGTATTTAGGTTTGGCCTTTGTCTGAAAACAACAAATTGAGTTTTCACAATGTTTAGACTTAATCTATTGCACAAAAGTCAATTATGAACATGTATTAAGTACATGTGTGCAGACGACGTCAGACAGCAAAACAGCATGTATGACTTTTTGTCTATATATGCGTCTCAAAGAAAAAGGAAAATTCTTTGATTGTCATGCTGTCGTGTTAATATATAATCTCTTTCAAATGTATGCATGTATTTCGATTACAATGGTCACACATACGATTCAGTCTGTAGTTTTCGACTGTATTTGTGAGCTTTCTATGATTTCACCAAATGCATTGCAACACCTCCACAAATCCTGATATTGTATCTTTGTAATTTGAAATTCTATTAATTGTTTTATTTTTTTTATTTCATTCGCTTTTTTTTTTCATTTGCCTCAGTAATTTCAAGTCAATTCGCTGTAGTTAAATTTCATATCAGTGCATTTGCATAACGTTAATAAACATATAGCAGGGATGTGTTAGGAAGGAGGAACAACTCGAGCAAAATATATTCAA
Source organism: Arbacia lixula (assembly GCA_963669155.1). NCBI lineage: Eukaryota > Metazoa > Echinodermata > Echinoidea > Arbacioida > Arbaciidae > Arbacia > Arbacia lixula. The sequence continues at coordinate 13,871,632 of OZ022588.1, read as the reverse complement.
ACATCTGTATGGATACTATAAGCGTGCTAATGAATGTCAAAAGCATCACAATCACTACAATGCTTTAATGTCCCATGCGTGTCACCGACATTTAGTTGTAGTTAACTTTGAAAGCAATATCTTTAATTATCTATTTTGTCTCTCAAAGCTGTGTTTCTTATCACATTATTTTGCAATTTTCAAGAAAGTTAAGGAAAACACCACTACAGATCCGGTACTTGGTTTTCTTCTTCTGGATAATTGTTGAATGATGTACGAACGGAGATATAAAATGATATTCTTACTAACACAATGAACAAATTTCTGAACTTTCCGCAGATTTCCGCAAATGTGGGATTCAATCATTATCAAAATCATATCTTAAGCTGTTTCTTTCCATTAAAATATTTTGCGTGCATTTGCGTGCAGCTGAGATACTTTACTAGAAAAAACACGTTTATTTTTGTTCGCTGATATCTCTTTTCCTCACAAAAGTATTGATGCAATCCAACAGAACTGGACAAGCGAAATAAGACTCTACATTTCTTTTGTTCTCTGAGAAACCGTTGCTACGCAATCCTGTTCGTTATTGTTAAAACACCTGAAAAGCACACGCTGAGACCACATAATTTTTCGGCGGTGGCACACATGGGCTCAAAGAAAGAAAGTTGTTTCATATCCTTCCATAACACACCCCTGCCTATAGTAAGGACAGTGTAGTCTTCACTGGTATTTTGTGTTCAATCCTTCCTGTATTGTATGTCATTTTTTGTCTTATTTTAAAGCGCTCATTCCTATATCACTGAATAGATAGTGCTTTTCTGAAGCTGTAGTTTTTAACAGTTGTTACTTTGTCAATGAATGATACTGTAGAGACACCAATAGATAATGAACACACTGGTTTAACCCCATCCACAAAGCGCTATTACTACTTACCGGACGAACTAAACACTAAGATCAATACGCTTAACAAAGGGTTTAATCTGCTGCACCTGAATGCACGTAGCTTAAATCGTAACTTTGACTCTGTAAATACTTTAATGTCATTTCAAAAGCCATAATAGGCTATAGTTATTAGTGAAACATGGCTACACGATAAATCGCATACAGTATTTATTTTGTTATACAAACTAGAACGGTATGGAATACTGGGTATACCGTTAGAATGGATTCAAGATTATCTGTCAGATAGGAAACAATTTACTCAAATTGATTGTGAGCAATCTGAAGTTTTAACATTACAATGTGGTGTACCCAAGGGTCAATTCTTGGACCCCTGTTTTTTATTGTCTTTACCAATGACATCATAAATGCTTCTGCTGAGTTTTCCTATATATGATATTTGCTGACGATAAAAATATATTGTATGCGCACAAAGATTTCGATCAACTTATCAGTAATGTAAATAACAAATTATCCAAGCTTAAAAAAATAGTTTGATTGAAATAAATAATCTCTGCACTTATCCAATACTAATCTCCCTGAACAGGCTCTGATAATATTGTATAATTCCTTATTTCTTCCGCATATATCTTATGGTAATACTGCATGGGCCAAAAGTAACCGGAAAATATGAGTCCATAATCCGTCTACAAAAGAAAGCGGTACGATTATGTAGTGGTCTTCACTTTCTTTTTCACACGGCTCCCCTATTTCAAAGACATAAGCTGCTGAAAGTGAATGATATGAGTTCTCTGCAGACTACAATATCCATGTATAAACTAGAGCATGGACTCTTATATTTGCAACAATAAAGAACCAAGAATCGCACCCTGTGGTACACTAGAAATTAGAAGTATGTGAGTTATAAACAGTGTTTTGTTTTCTGTCAGTTTGATAGCTTTGAAACCAAAGATGTGGTATGCCCCGAATCTCGTAATAACGCAATTTTGCTAAAAGTATTGTATGCGACAGGGTATCAAATGCTTTTGATACATCCATGAAAAGAGCTATTGAATGCTTATTCAGATTGACATAATTCAGAATTTTATCATAATGATTGATTAAAGCAAATTCGGTAGAGCAATTCGTATTACACACCAAGAAATTGTAGATATGATTGTATATTAAAGAACTCGCCCGAGTACCTTGGAAAAAATGGAAGGATAGAAATGGGTCTATAATTGAAATAATCTGAAGTGAGGCCTTTCGTGAATATGGGTACAATATTTGGCGATTTTCAATTTGGAGGGGAATACACCAGTTTGTATTGACAGATTGCGTATGTATGCACACAACTTTTCGCTTGTTATCGGTGATTTCAACTCCAGAGCAGGCCTTGCTAAAGCACCATGTTCTTATCATGACCACACTAATAGAAATGGAGAACAAGTACTTGACTATGCACGAGAATAATGTGATCATTTCAAGCATACCTTCCGGAAAAAGTCCACAAAATTATGGACATGTGAACTACCAAGTGGACATAAAGCACAACTGGATTATATTCTCATCAGAAGAAAATGGAAAAACAGTATCGCAGATGTAGAAGCACGTAACTCATTCTCTAGCATTGGATCAGACCACAGGAAAGTTACAGCAAAAATTAGGCTTAGTCTTAGAGCTAACACTAATAAGTGATGCCCAAAGTCCCTAAGAAGCAACGTAGGGCACTGTGCTATGATGAAAGAGTGGAAAAAGCAAGGCAGGTATTAAATGAAGTAAACAAAGAGACATATAAAGGAAAACACCAGAGACACTCATATTGAATTTGAAAGGCGTAAAGAAAAGATGGATGGGGCATGTGATAAAGCAAAGGGCGAATATCTGGAGCAGAAACTAAAGGAATTTGAAGAAGCCAATATGAACCAGAAGCATCAAACGGCTTGGAAATTAATCACTGAGGTTAGTGGAAGGAAAGGACAAGAGCTGGTAGATTGCAAGGTAGCAGAAAAGAGGAACGGATAGGCTGCTGGTATGACCACTTTAAAACACTTTTGGGGAACCCATCCAATGTCATCGATGAAGATGAGGAAATCCCACAAATCCTTAGTGAGCTCCCAATCCGAACTTATGTTTTGACATAGAAGAATATAAGAAGGCGAGGAGGGCTACAAAAGAAGGCAAAAGTTGTGGCGAGGATGGCATACCACCAGAAGTCATCAAAAGGTGTGAGATTGACGACATCATACTCAAATTCTGGAACGATGCACTTCTCAACAGAAGAACTTAACAATGGTCCTTACTGAATATGGTTCCAGTGCCTAAAGCGGGGGATTTAAGCAACACATCCAATTATAGAGGAGTTAGCTTGAGCTTCTCGTGGCAAAGACATACAACAGGATGATCCTGAACAGATTGAGACCCCATTTAGAGACAAAATTAAGACCAAATCAAAGCGGCTTTAGAGAAGGTCGATCTACTACAGAACAGATCCTAGCTTTACAAAGAATTCTAGAAGGCATTAAGGATAAGAATTTACCAGCTATCATAACATTATGCATGTTTATTGACTTTGCCGACGATCTCGGATACTACATCCCAAGCTAAGGAACTCCTGAACACAGTTGAAACAGCAGCATTGAAAGTTGGATTGCATATGAATGCAAAGAAAACTCAATTCATGGCATTCAACCAATCACATGACATTCATATCCAAACACAAGACGGCACGTTTCTTAAAGAAGTTCAGGACTTCAAATATCTCGGAGCCTGGGTTCAAAACACAGAAAACGACATTAAGATCCGGCAAGCCATGGCATGGAGAGCATGTAATAAGCTCAACAACATCTGGAGCTCAAAAATACCATGGAATATTAAGAGACAACTCTTCCAGGCTACTGTTGAAAGTATGCTTCTGTATGGTTCAAAAACATGGACCATTACTAACAGAACTGGCAAGTATCTGGATGGATGTTACACTAGAATGCTGCGAAAAGCACTTGATGTAAGTCGGATGGCCCACATGTATAACAAAGGGCTCTATGGTGATCTTCCCAAGATATCAACATCTATCAGAAGAGGCGACTACAGTTTGCAGGACATTGCAAAATAGGGGTGGGGAAACATGTTAGTGGTTTATTAACCTGGAACCCATTACATGGCAAACGACTACCTGGACACCCGCTAAGACATTCATCAATCAGATACTGGCATTACAACAACAGAGATGGAAGCCTGCATACAAGAGAGGAGACTTTGGAGAGCTATCATAGGAGTTTTCGTCAGCAGACGGATGAGTGAGTGAGTGAGTGATATGTATGCCAAAGGTCTGCGAATAAAGTATGTACTGTACACTGTTTTACAACATCAACAGATATGTTGTCATATCCACGACTTTTACCGTTACGAAAACTTTTGATAATCTGAATTACTTCTGGTTTGGGGACATGCTTAAGATATAAAGAAGTATTGAAAGCGTTATAGGCATAACATCAGAGAAATGTAAATTGGTTGGTGGTAAAGAGTTCGACAAATTGTGCCCCATGTTCACAAAGAAGTCATTAAACACATGGGCGATGAAGCATGGATTATGTATTTCAGTACCATTGTGAATGATTGGACCAGTTTGAGTTGAGGCATGTTTACCTAAAAGTTTATTTAGGAATTGCCAAGTCTTTCTCAGATTATTTTGTAATTTAGCAAACCTGTCATGAAAATACTTTGCTTTGGAAAAACCAATAAGTTTATTGAGTTTATTGCAATATTTTTGGTACTTAGTTTCGTTTTCCTCAGTGTATAAGAATGCATGTGAAAAGCATGTTTTGTCTTGTTTTTATTGAGTTTCAAATGGCAGTATTTATCCATGGCTTTTGAACGGCGGATAGAACATACCGGTCTTAAAGGCATCTGCAAATCATAAAATTACGTTAAAAACGTTTTACGAAATAATCACATGCGTCATTTACGCCATTAGTTTCAAAGACATCGGACCAATCAATGTGGCTTAAATCTCGAAGAAACGATTGGATAGCGATAGGAGTTACCTTACGTCGAAATATTTTGGACTTGATCGATTTTCGAATTTTGTAACAGATTTCTCTGTTATTTGGAAAATCGGAAAGTGATCGCTGGCGTCAGACAAAAGAATTCCTGAAGAACTAGGATCATTAAAGGCGTTAGTAAATATATTACCAATCAAGGTTGCACACTCTTTTTTTACACGTAGAGTTCGAAGAGGCTTTCGTCTTGGAGCTGGTCATCGTCGGTTTTCAGCTCGAGGTTGTCGGAGGTGTTGAGTTCCAGAAGGAAGACGCTGTCCAGGTCTCCCACCATATTGAAGACGTCGGGCGACGAGGACGACAGACGAGCACGTGGACCCTGCGGTAGATGGAGTGATATGAAAACACTTGCGATTGAAACTGAACGGATCTCGTGGTGGCATACCATGATATTTGACACTGCCGGGCGTCATTATCCCTGACAAATAGATTTCCCGATGAGATAAGAGAAAAGGTGACTATGTAGACCTTTTATATGAGATTAAAGCGAAGAGCAGGTATATAGCATAATATGGTAATTGAGCTGAAAGACCGGATATGTTTTTCGGTGTGACACAGGTGCTTGAGGGGGTGGGTTGCCTTTCGAGAGGGTGGGGGGGGGGGGAGGGGGGGGGGGGAGAAGGTTTCAGGTTATGGCAATGTCTCATCAAAATTAAATAACTTTGAATCCATTCATGTCAAAGTGGTACTTGCTTGATCTCAAATGCTGTTCGACAGCAAGTTTGTGCAACCTTTACTCCCCCTCCGCAAGTGCATTTCTACGGCTAACCGACATCAGTCGGTGTTGTTTTGGGGAGGCCAAATAATTACCACAACCAAAGTACTGCTGCCGGTTTACCCATTAGTAAGCCTGTCAGCGACGAGCACGGGAATATTAATCGGGTCATATAGACAGAGGAGAGAGATAGAGAGAGAGAGAGAGAAAGAGAGACAGAGAGAAAGAGAGAGAGAAAGACAGAGAGAGAAAGAGAGAGAAAGAGAGAGAGAGAGAAAGGGAGAGAGAGAAAGAGGGAGAGAGAGAGAGACAGACAGACAAAGAGAGATAGGGAATACAACGAAAGGGAGATAAAATGGGAGACAGATAAAGAAAAGGAGTTTGACAAAAGAGAGAGAAAGTGAGAAGGGAATGTGAGAGAGAGAGAGAGAGAGAGAGAGAGAGCGAGCCGTGTTTCATTCGGGCGATGTCATGGAAACATGATTATATGTGTGTACTTACAATACAGCATAGCTCGGTTGATATGTTCAGGCGATATTGTCACAGTAAAGTGTGTTAGATCACGTGTAATCACAGTTGCATTTCATAACTCTTGTCGGTTTTCAGCTCCAGGTTGTCGGAGATGACTGTTGTGTTGAGTTCCAGGAGGGAGAAGCTATCCAGGTCTCCCACCATATTGAAGACGTTGGACGACGAGGAAGACAGACGAGCACGTGGACCCTGCGGTAGATGGAGTGATATGAAAACACTTGCGATTGGAATTCAACGGATTTCGTGGTGGCATAGAATGATATTTGATTTGGTGTTGCCCTTAATTTTCTTGAAAATTGCACCCAAAAAAATGTGATAAGAAACACAGCTTCGAGAGACAAAAAAGGGAATAAAAGATATGTCTTTCCAAGTTGACAGCAGCTAAATGTCGGTGCTGTGCAAAGGCCATCAAAGCATTGTAGTGATTGTGGAATGTCGTAATGTATTCACAACTATCCCCCTAACTGACGCGTTTATTACTTCCACCCGTATTTCATGATTCAGTTTTAATGGATGGAACGCACTTTGAATCTATTAGTTGTTGCTACTCGGACGAACCTCGGACAAGCTTTTGGGTTGCCATTGGTGACGTATTATTTGAACGACGTGAATAAAATCTCCATACATAACGAAAATGGTCTATTCTTCCGATTTCTCCATTTGTCGTTGGATTGTCGTTACAAAGAAAAGATAATTCAATCTTTTGAGGCTAAAAAAATTATATAAATTTTTTAACGAATGATAAAAATATATATATATATTTTTTGTAATAGTCTAGAAATGTTTAGTTTATATTTATATGTTTATTAATATTACGGCACAAGAGAGTACAGAATATAACCAATGGGCGTGGAGGTTATATTTGCTTGTATGTGACGTCACAGTTTTGAATGGCAGCGCGGAACATGGCGGCGCCCGTTAGTTTTCTCGGCGTACGCTTTGGCGACTGAAACTGGAAAGTAAGACGGGCTTCGTCTGGTTCTGTCTCAACCAAAATCTGCCATTTTAGCGCCATGTTTAAGTATCATGAATGAATTTTTAAATAGAATTGACGTGTTTTATGGGTAAACGTGCCCTTTAATCTCAGTAGCTATTCGACAGCAAGTTTGCCCCCCCCCCCCCCAATATCTGTCGGTTTCGCTGTTTTTTTTTTTTTTTTTTTTTTTTTTTTGGGGGGGGGGGGCGAATAATTACCTCAATGAATGCACTGCTGCCGGTTCTCATTCGTTTCAATGAAGAAAAAAAATAACAGTATAACAGTAATCCAAAATGTTAGCCTGTCAACGATGAGCACATCCGGAAGGGAATATTAATCGGCTCAAGAGGAGAGAGAGGGAGGGATGGAGAGAGAGAGAGAGAGAGAGAGAGAGAGAGAGGGGGGGGGGGGTATCTGGGGAACGAGATAGAGACAGACATGTACAGGTGTATAGGGAGAGTGAGAGAGAAAAAAAAAACTGATATGAATATTGTCCCAGTAAATTCTGTTAGATCACGTTTAATCACAGTTGCATTACATGACTTGTGTAAAAGTGAAAGTGTCTGTCCCTGTCTCTCCAAACACGTCTTCTTTCTCCCTAAACTCATGATTAATTCAGGAAGAGCTCTTGAAATCATTTATTAATGCAGGGATGTGTTATGGAAGGATAGGAAGCAACTTTCTTTCTTTGAACCCATGTGCCAAGCTGCTGAAAAGTTATGGTGTTCTCAACAGGTGCTGCTCAGGTGTTTTGAACAATTATGAACATGATTGTGTGGCAACGGTTTCTCAGAGATAACAAAAGAAATGAACAGTCTCATTTCGCTTTCCCCGTTCTGTTAATGACATTAATACTTCCATGAGCACAACAAGTTTTTCAAGTAAAATATCTCTGCTTCACGCAAACACACACAAACGCCGTTAATGATAACACACAGCTTAATATATCATTTTGAGGGTGGTTGAAACCCCCAAATGCACAAGTTGTCGGAAAGTGAAGAAATTGGTCAATTTTGTAATTAATACAAATAGCTTATATATCCGATTTTTAATGATTCCTCAATATTTTTCGAAACAAAAGCAGAGTATTAGGATCTGTCATTATCTGCCGTTAACTTCCTTATAGTTTGCAAACGAATTTGTCAAAAACAAAACGTCTACAGACAAATGGGAAATCAAAGAAATTTCTTTTCAAGTTGACATCAGCTAAATGTCGGCTCGGCACATGGAACATCAAAGCATTGTCATGATTATGGAATTCTTTTGACATTCATGAGCACGCTTTAGAACCCATACAGATGTTTGAATGTATCATGCTCGAGTTTCTACTCCTTCCTATAACACTGCCCTGATTAATGCACACAAGCAATCCTTCAACATGTATTCTCTTTGTCTGAATTCATGTTTTTGTCTGAACAACGGCCCTATCAGCACTTTCTCTCTTCCTCTCTCTGTCATGTCTGTTCTTCCAGATACGCAGAATAGACGCTTTCGAAATGTATTCACGACTAACCGCCTAACTGGGTAGCAACGCGTTATTACATTGACTGTACTTGGCCATTCATATTCAATGGGTGGAGTGCACTTTTGAATCTCATTAGTTCAGTCAATCGGCAGCGCTCGCTCGTTCTACAGAAATCGTGAGCGTTTTATTTTTCGTCTCGCGAAATCTCACGCGCAGATTTTGTTGCACCTAAGTTGCGAAGGAATTTGACATGCTCGCGAGATCTTTTGCTGGTGTCTTCTGTAAGCATTATGATTATAATTGGGATTGAGATTATATGTTTCTTAATAAATATTTTCATTTTTTTTCGAAATCTGCAAAGGAGTTTTTATGTTATTTGCTTTCAAAAACAGGCCTCAATTTTTTTTTGAAATATGTAAGCTCTCAGACATTGCTGGATCCTGACCCTTCTATGGATTGCACGGCAACGACAGTTACGGCTCTAAAAAGCCAATACTTCAGCGGAGATTTTGATTCCAATATTGTTTGGGCTCAAAAATAAAACATTTATGCTCTTCGTCTTCAAAGTGACGCGAGATTTCAGAAATCGTACGGACTTCGCAACCGATATATATGTAAGCTCTCAGACTTTGCTGGATCCTGACCCTTCTACAAATTGGACGGCAACACCAGTTACAGCTTTGGAAAGCCAGTACTCTAGCGGAGAATTTGATTCCACTTTTGTTTGGGCTCGAGAATAACACATTTGTGCAATTCGTCTCCAAAGTGACGCGAATTTTCAGAAATCATACGGACTTCGCAAACGATATTCGTCCGCAATCAGCAGCAAACACGGGATTTTATTTTCAGCGAGGTAGTCGTGACCTTCATTTGTCCTCTAGAACCGCGGAAAACGTCTCCTTTTCAAACTGCGATATCTTCATGAATATACCATATTTTCGTACGCTTTCTTTTACAACTGTATGTTGGAGGTCGAAATTTACCAACTAGGAAGAAACATGTAATTAAAATAGGAAGAAAAATATTGCAAATTCTAGATAAATATGTGGTTCTAATTAAATAAAGAAAAATGAAAATAAACTCTATATTTCAATGTCAATCGCTTTTGAGCCCCTAACATTTAGAGATCATCTGAAGCGGAATTTATTGTACTTTATGGAGATACCATTATTTTTCAACCTCCCCCCATAGAAGGGTCAGGATCCAGCAAAATATGAACCATGTTCAAATCCAAAATGAGCGAGATATGACGAAGTTGTGAGCGATCCTAACCAGTCAATCATAGTCCGCGACACTTGAATCGCCGGTAGTATTTCGTTATTATCGTGGACTATGATTGGCTGGGTAGGATCGTTCACAACTTCGTCATATCTCGCTCATTTTGGATTTGAACATGGTTGATGTTTTGCTGGATCCTGACCCTTCCATGGGGGGAGGTTGAAAAATTATGGTATCTCCATAAAGTACAATAAATTCCGCTTCAGATGACCTCTAAATGTTAGGGGCTCAAAAGCGGTTGACATTAAAATATAGAGTTTATTTTATCTTTTTTTATTTTCATTAGAACCACATATTTATCTCGAATTTATAATATTTTTCTGCTTATTTTAATGAAATGTTTTTTCATACTTGGTAAATTTCGACCTCCAACATACAGTTACAAAAGAAAGTGTACGAAAATATGGTATATTCATGAAGATATCGCAGTTTGAAAAGGAGACGTTTTCCGCGGGCGGTTCTAGAGTTCAAGTGAAGGTCACGACTACCTCGCTGAAAATAAAATAAGCGTATTTTCCGGTGCCTGCCATTTGGCTGAGTTGTTGCTATTCGGACAACCTCGGACAAGCTTTGGGGTTGAACGACGTGAACAAAAATTGCATACATTCCCTCTCTCTCTTTCGACATACATCTCCAAACGCACACACACACACACTTACTCATACACGTTGGTGCCCCCCCCCCCTCCTGTCACACACACACACACACACACACACACACACACATCCCTTTCGGGCGCTCTCTCTCTCTCTCTCTCTCTCTCTCTCTCTCTCTTCTGGCTTTATTCCTTTCTTTGCCGTCTCCCACTTTATATCCTACCCTATCCCACTCATTATGTCTCTTCTTTCTCACATTCAATCCTAAACTCTTCCAGATCGACCCCCCGCACTCACACATACGCCGAGCTATACACACATCCCAATCACTGCAGTGCATAGTGATACGCACTTGTGATATAGAATATTGTCAGTAATGTAAAAACATAGGTACCATGTTACAACATGAAATAAGGATAATTCTCACAAGTTTTTGTAAGCATGCTTACCATGTGCCCATAGGGAGCGACCCTACTCTTGTAGTACAAATCGTACTCAATCAAGACCAAAACGGGAAGAAAGTGTTTCCGACGGATCGAGTCAAACACGATTTGGATTTATTGCGCCTCAAATCGAACTGAAACAAATCCGCTCAAAATACACTTCCCTCTTCAAAAATCGCAGCCGATTCAGACGTGTTCCATTAAAAACTGACAACGGGTGACAGTTAATAGTGGCACGTCATGAATTAAAAACGATAAAAAAAAAAGAAAGATGATGGATGCGGCATCAAAAAGGTGGAGTACCGAGTCTCCTTTCGGCGTGTGCATGTACGTGGAATACGAATGGTAAACGCAACGCACTGAAATCTCCGCTGTACATAGCATGATACGGGGATTTAAAACACGCCCAGTCTGTGGAATGTCAAATTTTCTTAGCATTGTATCGAAAGCGAATAGACCATTTTTGTTATGTACGCAGATTTTATTCACGTCGTTCAAACAATTTGTTACTAATGGCAACTGAGGTTTGTCCGTGTAGCAACAATTAATCAGATTCAAACTGCATTCCATCCATTGAATGTGAATTATAGATGTAAATGCAATAACACGTTGCTACCCAGTTAGGGGGGAAGTCGTGAATACATTACGAAACGGTCCATTGTTATTTCATTTTAGGGGGAAAGTTGATTTGCATATGATTACGCAACACGTTATTGTTGCTATGTTAGGTGGAAGGCAGCTTTCGGGTTAGCCTCCAGCATGGGCGGAAATCCCGGGGGGACGGGGGGGGGGGGGGGGTCGTGTCCCCCACCATTTCGAAGGGGGGGGGACACAATATCAAATGCCCCCCCGCCCACTATTTTCGTTCGTTTTCCAACGTTTTAAAAAAAAAACTTAATCCCCCCCCCCTTCCATTTCGAAGGGGAGGGGCACAATATCAAATGTCCCCCCACTATTTTCGGTCGTGTACCCCACGAGACTGGGCGGATTGGCGGATTAATTTTTTTTCGAAAAACGTCAATTCCCCCCCCCCCCACCCCACAGAGAGCATTTTCAGAGACTGGGCGGGATAAAAAAAATGAAGGAAAAAGAAAACACCTCCCCAAAATCCCATCACTACTCCCCCCCCCCCCCCCGCTCAGCTACTTCTTGAGGAAAAACATGTCCCCTCCACCTTCGGGGAGCGATTTCCGCCCATGGCCTCCAGTCGCGGTCATCACACCATGCAGGCCAGTAACATATTTTAATCTTTTCCACAAGCCTTCTACAATCACGGATATTTATAAACCCACATTTTTAGCGGGTAAAACAGTTCATTTCTGTATTAAATGACAGAAAGAGTTAGGTAAACACAAAGGTTGACCTTGGAGTTAATTTCTTCCTTTGCTCGATCGCCTTAGATAGGAATTTCTGAGCATTTTCCTTACTAGGTTCTCAAGGTCCATTATTTTGTGCGCTTATGTAAGCAAAATCGTATAGTTATCCAGTTGAATGATAAATCAATTTCTAAAATTCAATATTACTCCGGTTATCGTTTCTCAATTATAATTATGAAGGAAATTCACACGTGATCAGTCAATGTAATCGATACGACCAAGATCTCAAATATTGATGTTTCATGAATATGCAAGCATTCCACATGTTATACATTAGAGAAATGTTCTTCAGAAGTGCCATTCTCATTGGGCTTAAAAAATCGAGAAGTTAGAAAAATCTAGAAGTTAGGGTGAAAGTTGCCTAGCAACCGTACCAAAAGCCGAACGGTCCTATTGTCCCGGTTTCCTAACTTCTCGATTTTTCTAACTTCTCGATTTTTTAAAGCCCAATGAGAATGGCACTAATATGTGTAATTTTACGATTACTAATACAGTCTTAATAATTCATATCAGCATGCAAGCTAGCGCACATCTAAGTTCATAACAGGTTATGTTAGACGCCAGTTGTTGCTTTATATGTCTTCAATGTTGTTGAGAATGATTTGTTGTTGAGGTGTCGGTGGCCGTACTCTCCCTAGTGTAAAATATTTATTAAACAAATTGATTACAAGTATAACAAACAATTTTGTTTGATTTTGTTCGTGTGAAGAAAGGAGACTGAAATGAGATGACAGACGACAGTGCAGACGGACGCATTGTTTTGTTTATAAACGAAACGGTAGCAATGTCTCAGCTACCACATACTGAAAGTTGGAAGAAAAATCGATCAAGGATTACTGAGATATGTAAAAACGGGTAAAAAGTTTATGACGTCATATATGAAAATTCATTTCTTTTTCGATTCATACGGCAATATGATGACGTCACGATGTATTTAACGACCAAATGATACATGAAATAGCATGTAGGCCTACACTTCACAATCTTTCAAAACAAATAAAAAAAAATGGCGGTCACGTTCTGAGGAGCTACGGCCGATTGAAGGTAGTCATGTTTTTGCACACAAAAACGAAAACGCACGCGCGGACTTTTAACTTTGACGCACCCGCACTACCTCGTTATTGAAAATGGTTCAAAATGACAGGATGTGTTGTATGTAGTGTCAGAAACATGAATCCAGTGAAAAAAAATGGGTTTCCGACGTTAATTCGATTCGCTTAACGCACGGAAAAACGCCCGCGTGCGCGCGAAAATTTTCGAAATGCTAGAAATAGCCTGAAACATATGCAAAACAATTTTGAGTTTACACTGCCCGAAACGTCGAGACTGATACTCCCTCTTTCAGATTTTGAAAGAAACCTATAGTTAGTTGCAGAACTTACTATAACTTTTCTACACTTTTCTCATTTTTTTCCTTTCTTTTCTCTTTATCACTACTTTGTGACTAGTTCACAACTTTCATCAACACCCACCCTCTTATACCCCCATTCCATCCCATTTATTTTCGGTTTAAAACACCAAAAACTTAAGTTAAAAATAGTCTTGTGTAAGTGTTATAAAATATAAACATTCACCACTCCTTTTTTTCATTTTTCACTTTCCTTTCCTTTCTTCACCCCATAAGTGGGCCAATTATCTGAAAGAATACAACCACATGGTGTTACCGAAAGTTTTGCTATTTTCTAAATAGTATTTATTAGTACACTCTCACCATGGAAACATTCAAAGAACATTTAAATTTTGAGTTTATTTGGAGCATTTTTAAAAACATTTTTTCGCGCGCGTTTCTGCACTAACGTACGCGTACGCGCGCGTTTTTTTCTCAATGAAACTAATTACCTTGTTATTAATTTTATGCACGCCAAATGTCATTAAACAGAGAGGACCAGTTCTAGAGCTACATGAGATATTAATAGATTTTCATTAAATTGCTCGTGCATGACGTCACGATTATGAAAATGTTACTGGAACATCTTCATATACCTATACATGATGCATTGATAAAATATGGCACATGCATTGTTGAGATATAACATCCATGCCACAATTTTAAGAGCCTTGGAATAAAAATAAATCATAATAAAGAAATAAAATTCGGACGAAATTAAGAGTTGATCTGCCATTCATGGCAGACCACCTAATAGAGAAAGAAAATTCGGAGGAAATCAAGAAGATTTATCAATGAAAAAACTTGCCATCATGCAGTTAGGGCACTTGTACTTTCTCGACTTGACTATTGTAACAGTCTCTTTTCAGTTCTTTGTGTTAAAGATCAGAAAAAACTTCAGAGTGTTCAGAATCGTGCCGCACGTTTAGTGTTTTCAGTTGGTCGCAATATACATACGTCTCCTTTGATTAGGGAACTCCATTGGCTCCCTTTTTCTCAACGTGTCAAGTTCAAACTTTGTCTGTACATTTATAAATTGATTAACAGTACTGGTCCTTCATATCTTGTAAACACAATTGCTCATTACACACCTGCTCGTAATCTACGTTCCCTAAATGATACCATGCACCAAACTTGTTATTCCGAGAACAAACCTCTCCATAGCAGAAAAACGTTTTAGTATAGCTGGATCTAGAGTTTGGAATACACTCCCCTCTTCCATCCGAACAACACCGACCATATCATCTTTCAAACGACAACTCAAGTCATATCTTTTTCCAAATATCTAGTTTTATAATTTCATTTATTTAATGTGTATTTGTTTTGATGATTTTTGCTATCACTATTTGGTTTGACTTGGCTAACCCATCTGGGGCCTGGTGGCCTCAAGTGCTATACTAGAGCTTCTGTGAATAATGTGCTGACCGGGCTTGTCCCTTAAATTGTTGGTGAACGAAGCAGCAAGCAAGAGGCCACCAGGCCTCATCTGGCACAGTTGAGAACTCCAATGGTTGATGCAATTTAATGTATATATTTATATTTTATATCTGATTGTAAGCGCTGTGATACTTTTTGTGTATAGCGCAGATAAATAACCATTATTATTATTAAGAGGTGCTCTGCCATTCATGGCAGACCACCTAAATATAGACATGATAGATCAGTGCAGTTCGATTTCCGGTATTCGATTGACCGCGCCCTCCCTGGCCCATCGCATGCGCAGTACGTATAGCACATTATACAAATATACCAAGCTGTGAGATTGTATAGTGGAAATTATCTATCTGAGGAGGGAGTGGCATAGAACTATTTTTTCCGAGGGGCGAAGCCCCCGAGGAAAAAATAGTAACTTATGCCAGTCCCTCCGAAGATGGATAATTTTCACTATACTTTCGAACTCAATGCTTGGTATATTTGTTTTATATCCCTTTTGTAAAACAATAACTAATAAATACTATTTAGAAAATAGTAAAACTTTCGGTAACACCATGTGGTTGTATGTCGCCTTTTTTTTTTTTCTCTGTCTCGATATCGGTTCATCCCAAGTAAATGCGCAACACACCGCGCACTGCATTCATGCGCGCACTAATGCGCGCACTAATTTACGCCCGCTCAGGTAGAGAGCATGCGCAGTAGTGCCAAGGAAGAAAATAGTAAATAGAGCATGCGCAGTCCTCCCCATGAAAAAATAGTGAAAAATATCCGGAGCTGAGGCAGATATAGTCAAATTATTTTGTAGTCTGCGATCATCAATTGACCAATCACGTTCCCAGAATACTCATGAATATTCATAGAAGGGATATAAAGAGTTATATAAACCTAAACGTATTTAACTCTATGGTATAGCATCGCTAAACGATCTGTTCAGCGGGAGCTCGAAGAAGTACTGCGCCGACGGCTCAGCTCAGCTCATACTCCTGAACTTGGTAATGTAACAGTACAGTCATGCAGTCATGCATGTTATTGTCAGCTGTACCATGACAATTGAATTGTTCCCTCAAATATTTTAGTGTTATGCTGAATATAAGCATTAAAAAGCTCAGCTTATCTGATCTAGTTCAAGCAAAATCACTCGTTTACGAGCTTTTCTGAGAAAAGCGCGCAAATTACGTTTATCCCGTTATATTTGGCTACTTTTGACTTGCTTGCCAATCTTCATAGCGCATTTTCGTGACCGATGCACTTTCCCATATCAAAATTGTTCATTTGTATTAGGCCGCTGCTGTCTATTTATAATTATACCATGTAAAGTCAATGATTTTATTGTAGCGATTCTCCATAGCTTGAACATGGCACCCCTCCGGAAAATTAATCTGCAGGCTTTAAATTATAACCAAAAAAAATGGAAACGACGAAGTTGACCAACAAAAACAAATTGGGCTACTTTTTAATATTTTACTATGCCGGAGGAGTAAAATTTGATGGCAACATAGAATGCAACCAACATGCTCCGTATAGCCTATAGGCCCTACCGAGCTAAATCCACAGTGGCTAAATCTAGATGTCAATTTAATATGACTCTCAATTTGTGTCGACAAATACCAGAGGAAAACAAACTTCGATCTATGGCAGTCATGGCAGTATGGGTAGGAGAAAACATAGCTTCTCTTTGCTTTGGTGAGTTTGGTCATGCTTACACAAATCCAAAACCCAATTTCTTGTTCCCCCAAACCCAAACTCGCCTAGGCTAAGTGCAAGCCCAAGCCAGGCAAAGACGAGTTTCGAGGTGTATGAATAATAATTTTATTAATACAGCGTAAAAATAATGTTTATACTATAGGGTTAGGATCTGGATCTGGGTTAGGGTGTAGTGTACTTATTTTAGGGGAATTTATACTTGATTTAACTAGATTCATTTTTTTTTGGCGGGGGGGGGGGGGGGGGGGGAGGGGAGGGGGTCCCCCTCGTACTAGTCTTAGGGCTAGTTGAAACTGAGATGGATTATTCACTCTGAGTCCTAAATGAGTTGCCTAATAAGTTCTACATGTTGACATTTAATTGACATTGTTTTTTCGATTGTCTTTAACACTTACCACTCTTCAGTAGAAACGTGCTAGTGACACTGCCACGGTCTGCCAACTTCCGATGGCTACGGTACCACCACCAGCCGTTGCTGCCGCCGGTCAACCCAGTGCGGGCCAACCGACGCAGCTTGTCCCAGCCCCCCAACAAACCATTATTCTGAACCCGTCAGCCCAGGATCAACGATATGTCGAGAGAACGAGAACGTGTGCGAGAGCCCTCAAGGTATTTAGTTTTGTTATAAGTACTAAGTGGCGTTAGTTGTGAGGACTATGAGACCCTTCTTGAGCTTGAATGGAGTGCGCCGTTCCGCTCATGGCCATATGCCCCATTCTTGCTTCATTTCAGGATATCCGGGAGGAATTATTTCAAAATTACAAAATCATTTAAATTTAACATATAATCCAGTCCCGATCAATGGCGACGGAATAGTTCTACAATGATTATAGCCTGTTAGTCACTACCATCCCATACATTGAACTTTAATTACTGATTACGCAGCAGCCCCCCTGAAGTAGACGAATATTACTGCATTGGATTTCATCATATCACCCGATCTCCCAGATTATTGATAGATTATTCTCATTAGGATATGTATTTGATAGATTTCTGATGAAATTTCCCCAAATCTTGCTGATTGTCGATTTTCAATGTTGATAGCTTGAAACATGTCTCTTTCATGCTTCTCCTTTTATTGAAACAAAAATTATTTCAGGGTGAAGTATCCCTTTAAAAATTGATAAACCACTTCTTTCACTTATGAACCAACCTTGTTTTAGGTCACCAGCATCTTGCAAATCGTTCTTGGTTGCCTGGCCATCGTCTTGGGAATTGTTGCGGTCATCATCAAGGCGTGGTTTGCATACTACGTGACCCCGATCTGGATGGGCTTGCTGGTGAGTCTGCTGCCCTCTTTGATGGAAATCATTATCGTTCAATAACTTATACCAAGGAAAGTACATGTATAGCGTAATCATTAAATCCATTGCGTCCGGCTCTACTTCTGAAAGTCATGTCAAAAATGTGATTTCAATTACAAAGTGAGATGTGTTTTCCTGTCTAGTCTCACTGTAACACAAAGTTGTAGTTTAACCTCAGAAAAAAGACTCGCATACAATGGTACTATTTTTTTTTTGCAGAGAAGATAAACTATTCATAGTTCATGCCTCTTCACACCGGGGCCATGTTGCATATAGGTTTTCAATTACCGGTATTGTACAGTAACTTACCATGAATAGGTAACTACCATGACAACAGCCAATGAGCTCTCATTTCTGCACCTGTTGTCATGCATTGTTACCATTGATGGTAAGTTACAATTATTGAAAACCTATATATGCAGAGCTCAGGTAGTAAACAAAGGAGATGATGTGCAAACCTTACATAATATTAGATTAATTGCAAAAGTGTATTCATCCTGCTAACCAAAGAATCTAACACCAATGTTTTTTTGTATGCCCCTGTCTTCCTCTCTCTCAGCTGTTCATGCTGACTGGAATCATAGGAGTATATGCATCAAAGAAGATGAAAAGAGGCCTGGTAAGAAATAGATTTTTCCCTCATCTATTAACGGATACTGTATAAGCCTATATTTTCGCGTACGGATGTTTTTGTGATTGAAGGGGTTGCACGCATTTTTGTGGGTTATTGTTTCCACGAGTGACACCCAGCATTGTATAATGTGTGGTGCATGCGTGTAGCGATGAAGATTATGTGGCAATGTATTCGTGCGTTGTTAAATTCACCACCCCACAACGAATTTGTGAAATTCGCGAAAATAAAGCCCTCGCAAAAATAACAGCTTTTAAAGTATTTGAAACACTGGTAGATTATATACAAATATTTATTTGTTTTATATCCTTCATTACTGTATTCTTTGTTCATTAATTTAGTCCTGACCATGGACCTTGTGATAGTGCCCATGCTCTAAGCTCCAAACGCAGGAGCCCGATTCAGATGTTTTGTTTTTACATGCGGCTTGAGCAAACCAACGGAAATTTAAGTTGCGCCTCGGCAACAACACTGCAGGAGTTCCCCCAGAGCGCCCAATGATTTTCCACTAAAATGCCAAAAAGCAGCTGGAAAGAAATGTATCGTGTAGTAAAAGCGTGATGTATCACGCATTTACCCGGGATGAATCGATATCGAGACAGAGGGAAAAGGGCGAATATTTTTGACATGACGTCACGAAATAGTATTTTTCTTCGCTCTGAGCTCTGTTCCTCCAAATAGTTCATTTATTTGTGGTCATGTGACACCCTTTCAACCTAGCAACGAACTGGAATGAGGGATATAAATGTAGATATCTTTGTCTCAGAAGGTGAAAGCCAATTAGTGTAAACATGGTATATTTTGTGGACAGATATTTTCATGAATACTTTATTTCATGGGCTTTTATCCAAGGCCCAACACGCAGGCCTGTAAATGATATCACAAATCTGTAAAATCACAATACACCAAACTAGTACCAGGGATGTGTTATGGAAGGATATGAAACAACTTTCTTTCTTTGAACCCATGCGTGGCACCGCCGAAAAAAAAATGTCTTCTCACCATGTGCTTTTCAGGTATTTTTATAATAATAACGAAAAGGATTGCGTAGCAACAGTTTCACAGATAGAACAACAAAAGAAATGTAGAGTCTTATTTCGCTTGTCCAGCTCTGTTGGATTGCATCAATACTTTTGTGAGGAAAAAAGATATAAGCGAACAAAAATAAACATTTTTTTCTACTAAAAGATCGCAGTTGCGCGCAAATGCACGCAAACTCTGTTAATGAAAATAAACAGCTTAAGATATAATTTTGATAATGATTGAATCCCACATTTTCGGAAATCTGCAGAAAGTGAAGAAATTTGTTAATGGTGTAAGGTAGAATATTATCTTATATCTCTGTTTGTGCATCATTCAACAATTATTTAGAAGAAAATTGAGTACAGGATCTCTAGTGGTGTTGCCCGTAACTTTCTTGAAAATTGCACAAAAATGTGATAAGAAACATAGCTTCCAGAGACAAAACAGTGAATTAAAGATATTGCTTTTCAAGTTGACAGCAGCTAAATGTCGGTGCCGCGTATGGGACATCAAAGCATTGTAGTGATTGTGGAATGTTTTTGACATTCATTAGCAAGCTTTAGTATCCATACAGATGTTTGAATATATTATGCTCTAGTTGTTTCTCCTTTGTAACACATCCCTGCTAGTACACTGACAAGACTGATTGGGAAAAGAAAGAATATTTATTTATTTGCAGGGCTCCCTCTCAAGCATGGAATGGTGAACCATGATGTGCTGATATTTTAACATATATATATGAGAAAGCATGATTTATCCCAAGGGCTCATTTTGTATAAAATGGACTAAATCACCTTGAGTCCAAAGTTCATGTTTGCATTGGTGTACATACACAACAGCTCAAAGGAATTGGCATAGCGAAAGGGAAAGGGAAGAAAGGGAAGGAGCCGCAGTTTTAGTGTGCGGTATATTTCGTCCAGTTCAGCATGAAACATGATGCTTTAGCCTAAAAAGCATCATGTTTCATGCTGAACTGAACAAAATATATCGCGGTTTAAAACTGCGGGTCCTTCCCTTTCTTCCCTTTCCCTTTCCCTATGCCAATTCCTTTGAGCTGTAGTGTATATGAGAAAACATGATCTACGCCAAGGGCTCATTTTGTATGACATGGACTAAATCGAACTGAGTCCAAACTTCATGTTTGCATTGGTATAAATATATGCAAATTTTGTTGTATGCCTGTTATCTACCAAAAATATTTTCTCATAAGAAAAATGAGCTTTTTCAAGAATTGCGGATACTCGTACCAGTAGGTCTGATCCTATTTTGTTCTATCTCTTAGAGAGTAGTATACCTGGTGCTGTCCATATTCGCAAGTATCGCGGCTTTCCCTCTGATCATCGTGGCTGCGATTGGTGCCGCCTCGGAAGGAACACGTGCCTACCACGACTACCACAGTGGGAGCCAGTATTACGGCTATTACCATAACATCTGTAACCCTGGACGCTATGAGCAGATCGTCTACAACTGCGGACACAAAATTGTGAGTGTGTCTGTGTTCTCCTTGTGCGTGTTCTTCCTCTTCCTGCAGGTTCACTAACAATAGATGGGCCTGTCTACAGTAAAGGGTAAATTTCTGTCACATATACTGTAACATTTGCATAAATCTCTTCAATTCCAATTATTGTCTCGCCTGAACGAAGTTCGGCAGAGACCTAGTAATCACTCTTCCTGTTGGTCTGTTGGTCTGTTGGTCTGTTAGTTCTGTTGGTCTGTTGGTCTGTTACAAAAAATGTTAGTCTTTATTTAACTTGCTCTCATTGCTTTATTTCTGCATCAATTATAATCAAACTTGATACGAATCATCCTTGGGTAATACCACATGTGTTTGTAAGAGGATGATGGGGTCTAAGGTCATCTAGGGGTCAAAAAGTCAAATGGTATGAGGTCATGTGCATCATTTTTCTCAAAGTTTTTGTTTAACTTGCTCGCATTTCATTATTTCTGCATCAATTGTGATCACACTTGGTACAAATGATCCTTGGGTAATACCACATGTGTTGATAAGGATGATGAGGTCAAAGGTCATCTCGGCACCATTTTTGATATTTGAAAAAAAAAACAAAAACTTAGCAATGTTTATCAATTGCCAAATCAGACGAGACTCATGGTTCAAGAACCACCTTGTTGGTTTTTTTTTTTGTCTTTCAAATAAATTATCCAATAATGATAAAATATCAAAGAAATGTATTGATTTGCACGTTACAAGTTTTTGTACACTTCAGAAAATTTGCCCCGTACAAATTTGCCATAGCACGTTGGTGACTAGACAGACAAGTTTGAACTACACTCGTCTGTCCCGTTACCACTGTTATATGGCAAATATGTACAGGCTTAGTTTAGAAATACATAATAATGAACATTCAGAGCAGGATTTTAGCTTACGTTATTTTGGAGGAAATTAATTCAACACTCTGTCATATTTTGGTGGTTCAAGGTGGCCTTAATTTCAAATGATTCAGTTGTGCCCAAAAATATCCCTTTACTGTAGACAGACCCAGATACGTTTCTACTTAACTACATACAATTCGTGGTGAAACGAGGCAATAGGACGCAAGTTTTCCTCAGTAGAAACACTTGGGGTAGAGGGTGATACGAGGCAATGCGGAGCAAGTTTTCCTCAGTAGAAACACGTGGGGTAGAGGGTGATGGGCGGCAATAGGAGGCAAAGTCTAGAATTCTTACAAGGAGATAAGATAAAGCAGTGCGGGCGAGACCCGATCTGTGACCTCATACTTCACGACTTCCTTGCTCCTCACATGTTATAAGTTCCCTTTCGCTATTGGGAGGAAAGTTGTGATACCGTATCGTCCCTTTTCCATGTTTTTTACAAAATGTTGTGGTATTGACCTGCAAAAGGGACACCCTGTCCTTCAGTTCCGTCAGGTGATCATTACACAGAGATGCATAACAACTTGTTAATGAAAGTATGAGTTAAGTATCATGATACAGTTTAAAGGGCATATACTGTACTGGGAAGACAAAAAAAGCCTTCAAATGGTGATCGTGAGCAATCTTCTTGCCAATGGTCTTAAATTCATGTATTGTTCATTTTAGAACCTTTGCTGAAAGTTATTTGCCCTCAAATGATCCACATTTGGAGAGATTAGTGATTTGATCACAGATCCTCCAAATGTTCGGGCCAAACAATGTGAGGATTTTTTATTTAATCACTAGTTAAAGGCATATACTGCACTGGGAAGACAAAAAAGCCTTCAAATGGTGATCGTGAGCAATCTTCTTGCCAATGGTCTTGAATTCATGTATTGTCCATTTTAGAACCTTGCTGAATGATCCACATTTGGAGAGATTAGTGATTTATTCAAATACTACCGTATGTTAAATTGACAACCAAGAGGTTATCTTGAGCAATAATAATTTGTTTCAATGTCTAGTGCCAGATACTCTTTCTTCTCTTATACACGGAATTGTGAATTTTCCCCCACTTTCAATTCAATGTTATATGTAGCTATGGAAATTGATGCAAAATTTTACCCAAATTTGTATTCATTATAGTCCACACACTTGTGTGTTTTTTAAATTTTATATTAAAGCCATGGAAATTAATGCCAGATTGTAACTGGATTTTGTATTCATAAATACGATACCTGTTTAGACAGATTTTTCATTTTCTTCGTTTTCAATTTAACCTTTTGGCTGCCTTAATGAAAAGAGCCCAGTACCACGCCACTAATCCCCATTGTGCCTGCCCCCAAACTGCCCTGTGACAAGTTTGTTATGAGGCCTATTCAGTTGCGCTTTATTTTCTGTGTTGGGCCTGTTGGCATTTTTTGAACCACTATATTTTGAGACCTATACACTTTTACAGAAACAATTATACATAAAAGTTGTAGGAAATTGTAACAGCTTTATCATGATGTCAAGAATGTGTGGCAAAGTCATTTTGCTTATCTATCTTAAACTAATAACAAACATTAAGTTACACAGGATCAGGGTCGATGAAGCAACTCTGTTTCTTGGAGGGTTAGGCATATTGATGATATGATATCAAGTATAAAACCCTTAATTACTTGAGAAAAGCCAATCTGACAGGTGTAGACGATGACGAGTGAACGAAAGCTGGTTATCTGGTGCATGCAAAGCGATAAACAATAGCGTGTGCAAATCATTCAGTAACAGTGCAATAAACATGAATAATGACTGCTATTACGATGGCTCGCTTGCATGTACCAGGGAGGTGTTAGAACTGGAGTTGGCACGAACAGTAATTTATTCCTACACCAGTCGCGCTCATTGATAGCACAATAGAATACTTGATGCGTTTGGTTCTTTGATCCAGTGAAGACCGCCACCAAATATGCAGGACAAATTTTTGATGCATTTAGGGGAATATATATTCTGTAAGAGCAGAAGATTTCTGAACTACTTCATGAACTGAAGTGCATGTGCAGTAGTAGTACATCTTATAATGATGCGAATCTGTGAATTTCAGATTAAATTGCTGCTTCGTTTTTGTAATAAATCGAGGATGCTGTAGAAAACATGTCAGAAAATGCCTCCATATTGCACATTGGGCAATCATACTTCCTTATAAATATCTTGTAAATCGTTCATTGAGTGTTTCACCTTCCATGGAAACAACCTTGATTTCGTGTCTGGTGATGTCCCGAAAAGTTACGGACCAAATTCTTTCTAAAATTTTATCAAAATTTCCCTTCGCTCACCCCAAACTAATTCCCAGAGTGTGTAATAAGATCAGCTATGAACTCCCAGCGAAGGCTGAACGGTTGACATATTTCTCAAACCAGATTTTCTTTTGTTATTCAGAGGAAGGCACTGCCTAATTAGTAATACAGCATATTGTTTAAAACACCTGAATGTCTTGAATTTTTATGATGCGGCAGTCATCATAGATCAAAGGAAGTCTGTCCGAGCGCAGTCCATCCATGGTAGGTCCATGCATGTACAAAGCAGCTGATCAATAGCACTGTACGAGTTTATGATTTATAGCTATAAAAATTGAAAGTGGAATCAAGTTTTGTATAAAAATCACAAACGTTTGTTTGATGGCATGCATTCTTCATAAAATTGAAACTATCACCTACCATATGTTACTTTATTGTATTCTTGATTATAATTCTTTTTGCTATTTTGATGTATAGTTCCTCTCGATGTATGTAATTTTCGATGTTTTTACTTTGTAAATTCGCTTGCAATTTAGCCTTTTGGCTACAACTTCGAATAAAACACCTTGAATTGAATTGAATTGAATTAGAATGATAAGACAAACGTTGCTGACATTTACAGTCGTGCGTCTTTCCTCCTCCTCTCCCCTACCCTGCCCCCTGCAGGCTGGACGGCAGGCTGTTGATGCCCTGATTGCCTTTACAGCCTTCTTTGAGATGATTGTTGCCATTGTCGCAGCTTCCTACGCCTGTTGCGCAACATGTCGTGGCTGCTGCTATGCCACAGAGCCGCTGCAAAACAAGGTAGATTTATTGACGACGAGGATTATGATACTTAAATGTTACAGCAATAATCATGACTGTTTTTAAAGGGTTACTATGTATCAGAAAAATAAGTTCTCACTAATCTATGTAAAATTATCCACTAATTTTCAAATTTTTGTCAAAACGAGACTTTATTGTGGCAAACAAATGTGAAATTCGTTTTAAGTGGATAATTTTACATAGATTAGTGGGAACTTATTTTTCTAATTTAGTAACCCTTTACTAAAGATAAAATGATCAATGATGATAACTCTAATACTAATGATAATCTTTATCGTACTAATTATACTTTATGATAATGATGATGGTAATGATAATATTTACTCATTAGGTATTATTTCACCGGGGTAGCTCCTTAAGTGGTTCAGAACACTTTCTTCTAGGAGGCCTTGCGAAACGTATTTTCAAACATCAAGCATATTATAACAATAAAACAGGTACAGTACGTGTATCACTGAATGTAATACACCATCTTCCGTATTCTGCACAGAGGTTTAATGCAAACAGTGGGCGCCGTATCATAAAAGTTTGTAACATAGCACATAAAAACATACAAATTTGAAAGACAAATCCTGATTGGTTACCGGTCAGTCTTTTGAACTAAAAGCGCATGTAACAATGGTGTTGATTGGCCGTTGCCATTTTGCGATTGATTGCAAACCTTTATGCTATGGGGCTTTGGACTAACATTATGGGAGGCCAAATGAATTGTCCAAATCATTGATTTTCATCACAGGATAACTACTGTGGTTGATTTCAATTATTCTTATTATAGTTACTATGTTGAGTCTCTGGACAAACCCAATATACCATAGTGATTCCGAGGACAAAATAAATCTTTGTTTGTGTTCATTCCACGCCTGCTCTGAATATGCGCCCATCATACATGAACAATATAAATGTTTGAATGCGACGAACAACGCAATATGAATATAAATTATTGTGATGATTGAATCGTTCTGGATTCCCTTCTCCTCTCCCATCCCCCACCCAAAAGAGAGATGTATAATTTAATATCTGGGTCATCCCATGGGGTTGGGGCAAAGTTTTCATGCAATGTCCATGAAACATAGGTATCAATCTTTGCAGTTCACCGTGAAGATAATTCAGATGTGGTTAAGTTTTGAGCTGGCAATGAAAAATTGCTCTCTTTTCTCAGGAATAGATGTTAAAATTGGAAATCTGTTATGAATTTGAGGCAACAGGCATACAAAAATCTACCACCGTTACATTGACATGCTGTTTTTACATGGACAAGAAATGTTTATGAGTCAAATTGCAATATGCCATGGTCTTTGACTATTTGAGAAATAATGCTGAATGGGACCCCATTTTTTGGCTCATGCCATTATTGGACTACAATGTATATTTGCCTGGTTTGAAAAAGATATGGATTTGGAGTTGTGGTATGTCCCAAAAAATTGCCCCAACCCTGTGGAATCGCCCATCTATAATGTGTATGCATATTCATATTAACATTGATTTTGTTGTCAAAAGGGTTAACTGATAGTCAAAGATTAGGTCTCTGGGAGATTTATGCCCTACACCTCAATAAAGATCCACAGTAAAATGATGAAGACCCTCTTGATATAATGTGCACTATGATTCAATGTACTTGAAAAAAATGTTGCATAATCTTGTTGTGGTGGTTATCCACAATTTACTGATACTTCCCACACATCTTGATTGTTTTTGTATAGTTATATTTATACTGTTATCTAATTTATGTACACTGTATATTACTATAATTTCAATGCTTTTCAAACTGGAGATGTCCATATAATTCAGCTATGGCTGTCAAAATATCATGTTGATATGGAATGGACCATATTCGTAATGTATTCACAAGTTTTCACCATGACTGCATAGCAACATCTTATTGGGTTCACCTGTATTTCATGATTCAGTTTTAGTTGTTGGAACGGACACTGAATCTTTTAGTTGTTGCTATTCGGACATACCTCGGACAAGCTTTGGGGATACCATTAGTAATGTATTGTTTGAACGCTGTCCGAAAAAAATTTGAATACATTAACAAAAATGGTCTATTGACCTGGATTGAATTTATTTTGACGCATTCAGTTTGGAAAGTTGTTTGTGAGTTGTGTAGCTGCATGTTGCTTGTCCAAGTGAGCTCAGGGGGGCATTTCATCTAAGGACTTGTCGGATATTTTATCCGACAAGTTTGCTCTCGGCCAATAAGATGCAAGCATTTCAGTAGCTTATAACAGTTTGTCGGATAAAACGTCCAACAAGTCCTTTGATGAAATGCCCCCCTGACTGTACTCACTGCATGTATGAGTTTATCGCAACGTATTCCTGAGTTATGTGATGTGATCTCTTCTCCTCACCTCGCTTTCTCATTCAAACAGGCGCCCCAGGCTATGTACTACGTTGGGCAACAGCCGGGGCAACAGCCTGGGCAAGTCTACGTACAAGGTAAGGTCCAGGGACGGAAAAGCATGGGGCTTTTGGCCAATTCACCCATTTACTATGGGAATATTCGTGGTTCGTAGAATGTACCAGCTTCAGCTTGTTATGCCTCCGCCACGAAGTAGTTATGGAGGCGTTATGTTTTGGGGTTGTCTGCCCGTCCGTCTGTCCATACGGAAATCCCCTCTGTCCGTACGTACGTGTAAGCACACAAACACGTCTGTTTTATATTTGTAAGCCATTACAAACTATGATCATTTTCTTCAATTCATACTGTGCAACACTTTTCTCCAAAAACATCTACCACACAACTCATCACAAGTGTTCCAAACTAGATGGAAGAGATCAGTTGATTATTGTAACTATACTGCAATCTTGATGTGAAATGTGAAAATATTCACTATCATAGCAATTCAAGACTGCCATAATTTTAAAGTCTTTACGGTAATTCATGACTTCATTCGAAATCATTGAATAAGGACACGTGTTCAGAAGCTTTAATCTCAAAACAAGCTAGCACGTCTGAAGTGTTTCCAACATTGTGTAAACACATAAACAAGTCTGTCTTCACCTGAACATCAAACAGAACAAACCATCATGAAATATCTCTAACTAGATGGAAGAGTTCAAATAAAATTTTCACTGATTATTGTAACCATAGTGAAGTTTTATGAATTTAAAGTGAAATTTGAAAACATTCATAGTTTCAGACTGCCAAAATTGCAGTCTTAACAAAAAAAAACACAACATGATTGGAAATCATTGAATAAGGAACGATATCAAAAAATATTTACAATAACAATAATAATAACAATTTACAGTACATGTGCAACATCAGCACATGTACAATGTTTCACAAACAAGAAAAATGTCTATGAGTAAATAGTAATCTTACATTGGCAATGTCATCAGCACACACATTAATGGCAGGTATATGCATGTCGAGTGATTCAATGTGGCAAATGTTATCATGTATTACAGATTGTTTGAAAGACTGTAGAAAATAATAATTTTAAAATACTGTACATAAATAAAAACACACTCATACAGATATCTTGCTTTCTTCTTTGCCACAATTCTTCAAAATTTTTGCTTATCCTTTGGCGTTTGTTCTTCTTGTACTGTCTTCTTATCTGAGCAACAAGTTCATGTACATAATGCATCATGATCGTATCTTCAACACGTTTTGAAACATGCAGATTCCTGAGCAGATGACGGGTGTTAGAACATGGTGAACTGCAGTTATTTTCATCCGGTTTCTTTGTCATTCTGTGGCAACGCTTTCTCAATGTTGCTGCGAGTGCCTTCTGTTGCAATGCATTTTATTTTTCTTTTTGTACTTGTCTGGATGCTTTTTCTCTCTCTCTCTTCTGACTTTCTTACGTCCTTTTTTGAAGATCCTGTAATCCTGTAGGCCTGATAGTGATTGTAAACGTGTTATCGGAGGTGTTTCTTACAGGTGACCTTGGAGGCGAGTTAACGTTTGATTGTTTCTTTATATTTCTTTGAGACTCAGTGCCAACATCTTCTCTGTAGCCGCTGACTACGTTTCGGTTTGCTTCTTTCTGTGATTGATTTGTATGCTGCTTTTTGCCTCTCTCGCTCTTTTTCTAGGTATTGACGTCGACGGTCAGGATCCCTCAACCGTTCCTGGTAATCCTCAGCCCTCTCTGGAGCTGAAAGCACCATTCTGAAAATATAAAGAATGTCTACACATTATTTCATTTTTAATTGATCCTAATGCATTTTGTCATTTTCATTCCCATTTATATCAAATATTTACATGAACTTAATCTTTTTGTATCATCATTCCTATATTATGATTGTTCTATGAATTAATTAATCAGATTTTTTTGTATCACAACCAGTGGCGTATCAGGGGGTCGGAGGCAAGTGCCCCATGCGTCACTGTTATGGGGCGCAAAAGTCGCAGAAAAAAAGCAAAAAAAAAAAAATCTGTTCACAACTATGCCTTGCAATGTTCAGAAAAAGGGTGGGTGGGGGGGGGGGCAATTTTAATGCTTACCCTAGGCACCGATTTCCCTGCATACGCCACTGATATCAACACACAACTCTGGTAATAACAAGAAGGAATATCACTGAAGGTGATTAATGATAATTAATACGGAATATACCTAATACTGGGTGAAAACTTATTATATGGGCCTATGGGGTCTTACTACGGCACTAATTTAGATCTTAAGTTAATTTTTAGTGGTCATTGTGGCTTTCTTTGGAGGACGACTGACATTTTCTACTGGGGAGTCTTATGAAGAATTGCGATGATTGCAGCTTGACTTGCGATTTATATCAACTGTATAACATCAGCGATTGGATTTGTGATTGAATAATTTCAATCCTAACCATTTTAAAGAATGGGGCCCAGGTCTGCAAGATGATTACAGGATTCTGGGCCACGTCTTCTAAAACAGCTACGATCGATCGCAAGTCCAATTTCCTGTCTCTAATATACAGTTACAATCTACATATATATATATATATATATATATATATATCACAAATTAAGTTGCGACTAATCGTAACCCTTTATAAGACAGGGTCCTTGTTTAAAAATGTTTTTGTTGTGTAGCGTACGTCATGTATTGGGCATGGAACGGTGAAGGGATTTGAGGGTGGGGGGGGAGGGGAAGAGATAAAGAATGAGAGTGAGAGGGAGGGAGAGAGATAAAGATACTCTACCTACAGTTGAGGCCAAAAGTTTACATACACCCATGGAATTCAGTGAAATTTGTTCACTTGCCAAACATGGTAAAATGTACTATATCTTCAGAAATATAAATACTTCCATGACGAATTTAGTATCAAATGAAAGAGCATATCAAGTTCTTTATTTTCAAAACGCAACAGAATGAACTATTTATATTGATCCCAATTCAGATTTCCTTATTGTTTTTTATTCTATCTTTCATATTTTGATCTGAAAATCAGTTAAATGTTTTAACAAATGCTATACATCAATATGATATCCATTACAAATGTTCAATTAAGCATTTCTATGTTTTTTTTACAATGTGGATGCTTCATTTTAAAGGAGGATTTTTTTTTTTGCTCTCTTGACCATGGAACATTATCACTGACGATATGTGTATGAGAATTGCTCTGACTATGGCTACTGTTTGTGCTCTGATTTTTATCAATACCCTATCGCTGTCACTTTCATTTTATTCTGTTTGACTAGTGCCTCAAGGAGCCTGTCTGGTGCAACCCGCTGGGGGTTACGCTGCGGGCGGGATGCCCATGTATGTGGCCCAGCAGCCCTACGCTCCGATGCCAGCGGGAGGCGGTCAGCAGTACGTCGTGGTGCCCCCCGGTCAGCAACAACAGTACATCGTGGCGCCCCCTGGGCAGCAGTACGTCGGGGCCGTGCCCCCCCAGGCCCAAGCCCCAGCCCAGGCCCAGGCCCCGCCCCAAGACCCAGCGGCCATGGCTTACCCCCCGCCAGCCTCCTCCTACCAGCAGCCCGCCATCGTAGACCCACCCAAGTACAGCACACTGGACAACAAGGGCCAGGCTTTGTAGACGCTTTAAAGGGCCCCTGACATCTAAATGTATGTTGACTTATGTTGATGCAACCTAATGCATGTATATGACAAAAGCACTAACTTTCAATCGAAATATGTGTCCTGTGTTTTTTACTATATTTACTATATTTTTCGCAGCACTGATAAGCCCCGCCTCCAAAGTATCCTCCAACTCAAGATTCCCCTTGTGACATCATCAAAGGTAGAAATAAGTGGGAAAGTAGACAGAATTTATGCACAAACTATACATTGCAATGACTACCTGCAAGTGCTTATAATAGCATCACATTTTTATACAATGGAAATTTATCATTTTTTCCCTAGCATAGCTAGCACATTTCTGACATAAGGAAATAATTATTCCCACATGAAAGGATGTAAGATAGTATTGTGTGAAGACATGTGATGCTCTTGTGGGCAGATGGAGGTTGTCATTGCAATGTTTAGTTTGTGCATATGATGTCACAAGGGGAATCTTGACTTGGAGGATATTTTGAAGGTGGGGCTTATCAGTGCTGAGAAAAATATAGAA
The DNA here is from genome assembly GCA_963669155.1 of Arbacia lixula. NCBI lineage: Eukaryota > Metazoa > Echinodermata > Echinoidea > Arbacioida > Arbaciidae > Arbacia > Arbacia lixula. Next base: position 13,839,872 of record OZ022588.1, on the reverse strand, counting down.
TGTAATCATTTTAAAACATAGGACACATATTTCCATTGAACAGTCAGTGATTTTGTTATATACATAATAAGTTGCATCAGTACAAGTCAACATATATTTTGATGACATGGGCCTTTAACTCTTTGCATGCCATGGGTGTGTTTTGTCACCAATAATGCATGTACTGTATATGCCATATATTTCACGTGTTCTTTATTTTCGCGAGTCGGATGCTATTCGTGAATTTAACAACACGTGAAACTATGAATACAACGTTTTAGAGCACATATTAGTTCACAATCGCGAATTTAACCACTCGCCAAATTGACGAGAAGTTTTGAGTCGCGAAAAATTAGACTTGCGAAATATATGGCGTATACAGGAAGTCCCTCCGTGAATAAGGACCAAACTTATGGGTAAAATCTAGAAATGAATTTAAGATACAATTTAATCATCTGGCCCTTTCTCTTTTATTTCATACCAGTTTTGTGATTTAATACTAATCATTAACCAAGTGATGGTTGCTTCACATTTTTTTATATTTTGCAAGAACAACGGAAGTCATCAAATTTTTAAGTGCTCATTTTAGTTTTGGGTGTTGGTAGAGTCCCAGAGTCATGGACATAACATTTTTAACTCCAGTCCACTCCTGTTATAACAATTTTTTTTGTAAGGTGGCAGGTTTACGGTTCAATTAGTCCCTCCCCCTGGGTTTGTTCCAGTTTTATCATTGAGAATTAAGTGGCTGAATTTGAAGATAGAGTACTTCAATATGTGCGTGACTTAGTGTTTAGAGCGTTAATGTATATTTTTATGTGAATAATACAAGGTAGGGGAAAGTTATATTGTCAAAGAATCATGTTTCATGCTTTGAAATTGTTTTAGAATATTTGTATTTTAAATGGTGTGTGTTCTTGTATATTTTACGCAAATTGCTTGAATCTTGCTTTGTGTGAAAATATTTAGAAAAATTACAAAATTTATTCCAATAGAAAAATGTTTATGATGATGATACCAAAGAAAATAAACTGGTAATAATATGATCTTTATGTGAAAAGTTTTTAAAATATGTGAAGCATTTGCTTCAGGAGAAAATGTGAACGGCTACATGGGTTTTTTTTTTTTATAATGTCACAATTTTCTGAATGATACTTTCTAGTTCACTCTCAATCGAAATTCTACAAAGAACATATGTAAATTTTTTGCCGCATATAGGGGAACGTCGTCATATAATACACAGCAAAGTGACATCCGGATTTATTTCGCAGTTATGTGCGCTACCGGTCTAAAACACTAGTACACGAGGCCGGAGGAGGACACAAGTGTGCATGGGCGGAAATCCCGGAGGAGATTTGAACAAAATTTGAAATTTGAAATGGTGGGGGGGACGCGTCCCCCCCACCATTTCGAAGGGGGGGGGGGACACAATATCAAATGTCCCCCCCATTATTTTCGGTCGTGTACCCCCAAGAGACTGGGCGGATTAAATTTTTTTGAAAAACGTCATAACCCCCCCACCCCCCCCCCCCCCCCCTACTGAAAGCATTTTGAGAGACTGGGCGGGATAAAAAAAAATGAAGGAAAAAAAAAACACCTCCCCCAAATCCCATCACTACCCCCCCCCCCCCCCCCCCTACTTCTTGAGGAAAAACATGTCCCCTCCACCTTTGGGGAGCGATTTCCGCCCATGCAAGTGTGAACAAAATTTGAATGTGGCTGCGTGATGCATCATGGGAACACTTTTCCTCAGATGCCGTATGGAGCACTGTTTGTCGCTAAGATTGCTTTTGGACAAGATAAAGAGGCTGAGATTTGCAAGGTCTGAAGTTGAACCCTGTGGGCAGAGAATGGTCAATGGGCCGGATCGAGGGGAGAACTGGCCAAATTATGCCATGGTAAGGTGCACCCTCTTTCCTGTGGATTCAGTGGAGCCTGAGATCAAATGCACAGTGATTGCAATCAAATGCAATCAGCTCCATACATTGACTGCTGTCTGACTGCAATAGGTTGCAATCATAGAGCTAATGTAGCTCCATGGTTGCAGTCAGCTGTGATGTTGATGTCAGGCCCAACTGTAGTAGTGAGTATTAACTTCACTTTTTGTCAGTACATGTATACCATATTAGCTATTAAGTGGATGTCGTGGTGTATTTTTAGAGTGTCTAGTGGTCATTAAAAAGTAAGCTTTACTTAACCCTATCTAGCCCGGGGGGGGGGGGGTGCAAGAATAGCCCCTCCCCCCTCGACATTTTTCGCGATGAATTTATAACGCGAAAAGATCGCGCCGCGACGTTTCATGACTTTTTCCCTCCAAGTCTCACGCAACTTTCAAGACCAAATTTGCCACATGGGGGTAAGCGGTTTCGAAGTTACGTAACATTTTGTACTTGCACGTCAGACCAAAAATTGCTCAAAAATGTGATTTCATGTACAAATCCAAATCCAAATCCAAATCCAATGCAAATTCTGTATCTTGCCAAAAGTCATAAATGTATCATTATATTTATTTTTACTGATGAAAAACAATAGATTTCATGTTATTTATGACTAAAATAGTGTTGCCAACGATTTTCATCGAAAAAGCAATGGGAAAGAAGAAGTTGAAAAAGCAATGAAATACATAAGAAAAAAATTGATATTGCCATTTTTAAATTCTAATTTGATAGTAATCGTAAGAAGAGTGTCTGGACTGAAATCTAGCACTTTTGGGGCTATATCTAAAGATTTACAACCAAATTAGGATTTTTATGCATTAATTAGCATAATTAATTAATTAAAAATAAATTTGAATAATTTTGGTGCAATTGACAATTGAATTGTGGAGATTACGTCATCGGTGACATACATGCCAATTTTCGTCGCTATCGCGCGATCAACGGGTGAGATCTTGGGGGGGGGGGGGGGGGGGGCTGTTTTGCCCCCCCCCCCCCACCCCCCCTCCAGGCTATGCGACTTCAAAATAGCCCGAGCTATATAGGGTTAAAAGCTTCTAGGATATATTACACTATTAATTTTCAACTAACGTTTGGGATTTATTTGTATTTTGTAAGAGTGGATTCTAATTATGTTGAATAATTCAAGGGAATGGAGGTGTAACTTTATATATACCAGTACATGTACCTGTTCATCAACAACAAATTTTAACACCTCAAAAATAATGAAAATGTTGTGTATCATGATATCAAGTACCTTTTTAGTCTCAAGTTTAAAAACCATGAACATTCTCTGGAGATTGGCAGGTATAATGTTTTTTACTGTGACTATGCAACATGTATCCAGTGTTTATTCTGAAACGACTAGGCTGAATATAGGCCCATTTACACTGGCCAGCAAAATTCTCGATTTTTCTAAGATCGCGATCTTTAGGCTTAAGTTGCTATGCAACTTTCACCCAAACAACCAAAACATCCCGCCAGAAAAATCACTCCCCGGAGTGTGATTTTTTTAAACTTCGCGTGAAAAATCGCAAAGTTTGCTAGTGTAAATGGTGAACGTAGAAAAATTGCGATCTTAGCAAGTGTGAATGGGGCTAATGGTTAATATCATATTCAAATCACACCATGACGGGCAGCTGCTTTACACACACCCAAAAATAATGATGATCAGGAATCTATCCTTGTAGATAACTGAAATGACCCTTAGGCCCCGTTGCATAAAACTTCCTATGAATGATAACACTGCCATCAATGCTAACATAGCTTGACTGCCAATCAAATTTATGGTTCCCATAGGATTTGCCATTGGGAGTAAAGTTACCACCAATGGTATGCTATATGCAACAGGGGTCTACTGTCCATATCAGTACATCAAGTAGGCCTACACAGGGGCTCAGGACCCAGTTGCATAAAACTTGGCATTAATGGTAACTTTTGCCATCAATGATAGCCACCATGGTAACATTGCCATGGTAACATTGACAACCAATCAAATTGGTGGTTCCCATATACATTGCCATTGGGAGCAAAGTTACCAGTTACAGGGCTCGGGCGATTTAGACCCCACAAATAAAAAAAAAAGTGCCTGAACAAATAATTTTGATAGGAAGGTATGAAAACATCAAGAGTTTATTAATCATGATATCAGCTTGTAAAGTATCCCCCATTGATTACTGTGTTATGTCGTTACTGCCTTTCATACCAAGGTATGAAAACATCAGGAGTTTATTGATCATGATATCAGGCTTGTAAAGTATCCCACATTGATTACTGTGTTATGTCTTCACTGCCTTAATGCATCTTACCTATATATACAATTTACTCTATTACATGTATCTACAATTTATTCATATTTGTATGTATTATAATGTGCATATATTTTGTACTCTTTATATCATCTAAACCTGTTGTTTCTGGAGCCAACATACATGCGGGCTGGCTTTCCTTTACTCAGCAGCGTGACCCCTGCATAATCTGCCGCATGCACATTGGCGACAGTAAAGCTTCAAGTGCATTATAAGGGCACACCCAAGCCACACCCTCTTGGATACGGTAGTTCCGTGACCAATGCTGTGATTCTCACCAGATCGGGGTTTGCAGAGGCTGAGAAACTGAACGTGAGCAACGGGTTAAAGGGATAGGTCATCCTGTAATTATTTTGGTTGCAGTGAAAGGAGACACATAAAAGAAACATATTAGTGAAGGTTTGACAAAAATCGGACCAAGGAAAAAAAAAGTTATTCAATTTCAATTTTGTGATATCACGTGCGAGGTGCTCTCCCATATCTAGTGTACAATTATATGAATTGCTCTTTTTCTGTTTTTTACAATGGAATGATTTGTTTTCATACAGGTATGTGTGTAAAAACATATTTCTGATGATGTATAAAATGCACAGGTACAAGGATGCATATTTTCGAGAGAAAAAAATGTACACAACTTATGGGAGAGTACTTCGCATGTGACATCACAAAATCAAAACTTTGAAAGATCCTAACTTTCTTGCCCTTTGACGGATTTACATCAAACCTTCACTTATATATTTCTTTGTCTGCTTTTTTATCGAAACTAAATTAATTTCAGGGTGAACTATCCCTTTAATGTCTGCAACCTACAAACAAAATAGTGAATATATTCAGTTAAATTCGCGTCGCGAAGGCAGAGTGCATACCACTGAAATGACATGCATACATTGGAAATCAAATATTGAAACGTGTGTACTGGTAGTATATTATTACCATGATTACAGCAGAGAGGTGTAAGGAATGGAGTCAGCACGAAGTGTAATTTATTCCAACAGCAGTCGTGTGCATTGATGTCACAATGGAATAGTTTACGCGTTTGGCTCTTTGATCGAGGGAGATCCGCCGCCAAACAAGCATGACAAATTTTGGATGCATTTAGAGGAACATATATTCTGTATGCGCAGAAGATTTCAGAACCACTACATGAACTGAAGTGCATGTGCAGTAGTATTACATCTTATAAAGATACGATTCTGTGAATTTCAGATTATATTGTTGCTTCGTTTTTGTGATAAAATGAGAACACTGTAGAAAACATACCAGAGAAATGCCTCCATATCACACATTTCCAAATCATATTTCCTTAAAAATATCTTGTAAATCGTTTATTGAGTGTTTCATCTTTCATGGAAACAACCTCAATTTCGTGTGCGGAGGTGTCCGAAAAAGTTACGGACCAAATTCTTTCTATAATTTTTTCAAAGTTTCCCTTCGCTTACCCCAAAACTAATTCACAGTGTGTGTAAAAAGATCAGCAACGAGCTCCCAGCGAAGGCTGAACGGTTGGCATACTTCTCAAAACAGATTTTCTTTTGTTATTCATAGGAAGGCACTACCTAATTAGAAATACAGCTAGTTGTTTAAAACACCTGAATGTCTTGGATTTTTATGAGGCGGCGGACCTCATAGATCAAAGGAAGTCAATCCGAGCGCAGTCCATCCATGATAGGTCCATGATTACAGTGATGTGTGTCTCACATGGTAGAAGCAGGAATACTGTTATGGAAGGATATGAAACAATTTTCTTCCATTGAACCCATGCTCCACGCCGCTGAAAAGTTATGTCTTTTCAACAGGTGCCCTTCAGATGTTTGAACAATGGCGACCATGATTACAGATGTTACAGATCATACATATGTTTGAAAATAATTCTGCTCGAGTTTCTTCTCCTTCCTAACACCTCCCTTTTAGAAGCGGGGATTCGACTTCTGTAAGCTTCTATGTACTTACATGTGATTACGTAACCTGTGCTCAAGTTAGTGAAGTCATTTCTTTGCTCATGTGTGTAAAGTAGTTCCAAGGTATTTCATATCCACTTGCCACACAATGTACTTGTATTTGCAGCTTCAGTATCTCACGATATATTAAATTCTTCACCAAAATTGATTGTTCTCTTTTCTTTGTATTTGTTCTGAACGCTTACAATAACTCCTCTCCGCAATATTACGAGTACATGTACATGCATTACCTGTTTCGAATTTATTTCTTTTGCATGAAGAGAGCGATATATAAACTGTAGATTAAACACCTCTGTACAAACGGGGAAGTGTGTATGTGTGTGTATGGGGGAGGGGGGGGGGGGGTGCAAGAAACTTATCAAATGTGTACACACATATACTATTCAATGTACACTGTACAAGCAACTGCGTGTTAACCCGTGAGTGAAAGCTCTCATAAAGAAAACGCCAAAGTGAGAAAAAGGAATATGGTCTTTAACAGCACACGGTCTTCAGATGCAGGGTAATTTGATATATATTTGAATGAGAAATATCCTGATAGGCAGATGCTAACTATAGCGAGTTTCATTCTAGCAGTACATGTATTGATGTATGTATCTATCTTTCTGTTCATAATTATGTTAATCTATTCAACAACATCTGCCTGCCTCACTGATGCAGATGGTTTATCGCCCTCTCGTGTTCATAGTACGAATAACCCATGCGGTGGAGAAATCGAACATCGCCATCTACATGAGAAGAGCTCATTTGCAAATGGGGTTAGATCCATTTTTCATCAAATGTTTTTTTTTGTGTGTGTGTGTCTCAATGTATAGATTTGAGGTAGCGCTATGAGATAACACCAAAGAAAAGTTGATATTCTCATTAAAAAGTTTTTTAAAAAATGGCAAAGAAAAATCACTTTTTTCAAAAGGGGTTAGATCCATTTCACTTTGTTTGCAAAAGGGGTTAGATCCACAAAGGTACTTTTTGGAAAAACAGATTTTTAAAACATGAAGACAGGTACATTTCTTTTATACCCCTCACACGGAAGGGTAGTATATCATAACAATTTAGTCTCGCATTAGAATATTGCAATATGTCTAAAGTGGATCTAACCCCTTTTGTAAACAAACTCTTCAATTGAGATGAAATAGGACCAGGATAATGGAGAAGAGGAGAATGAGGGGAGGGTGGGAGAGAGGAGAGGAAGGGGTTCAATAAAGAACAAGACTAGTATGAACCCTGCCCTGTCATAGGCCTATTTGATTAATAAAGACATGAATCATATAAAACTCACACTAACATTTGCGGTTAAAGGGATAGTCTATCCTGAAATTATGTTTGTTTCAATGAAAGCAAACATGAAAGAAACATAATAGTGAAGGTTTTATGAAAATCCGTCAAAGGATAAGAAAGTTATGATCTTTTAAGTGTTTATTTTGTGACGTCACGTACGAGGTGTTGTGTACATTTTTTTTTACGGAAATATGTATTTCTCAAGAAGATATTCATCCTTTTGCCTCTGCATTTTGAAACATCATTAGAAATTCGTTTTTACACACATTCCTGCACGAAAAAAAAAATCGGTTGTCAAAAACAGAAAAGAGCAATTTAAGGGACTGTTTAATACACAACATTTATGGGGGAGCACCTCGCACGCGACGTCACAAAAATACAATTTAAAAAGATCATAACGTTCTTTTCCTTTGACGGGTTTTTGTCAAACCTTTACTAATATGTTTCTTTCAGTTTCCAAATACCCTATCCCTTATAGGCAAAAGGGATATATTATTTTCAATTCCACATTTTCTTTTTTTTCATTTGAAACATAATGGGAGGCCGAGAGAAACCACAAGGAAGTCTAAATCATGCATGATTTGCAGTATACGTCTGTAATGTAGTTCACAGTGTGTTCTTCGGCCCATTCTGTCTCTGTCGTATATGCATTTTGTCTGCAAAATGAATATATCAGGAAAAAAGGCGCTTCACTTACAATCCGTAGTAGGGCATCGGATTAAAAACTCTGGCGTGTGCGATTCCCGTCGTCGAAAATGTCGAATATCGCCCAATTTGGCTATTAACCCGTGGGCGTCACAACGCTTGACTGTATATCATGACTGGTAAGAAGCACTTGGAGTCGGAGTTTGTTTAGAGGAGCCAAGATGGCTCATGTTATTACCTCCCCCCCCCCCCCCCCGACACACACCCACACACCCTTTAATCCCAAAATGGGGTTAACGGCTATTCCTAATCCCACCCGGGGCTACCTTTACTATATAAAGGCTAATCCCATAGCGGATTTAGTCCCCCTCTCCCGTATTGCCTTCGAAGTGTTGAACCGGTTGTTTTGATTTACTCAGTCATCTTTAAGCAGGGTAGTCTGATCGCTATAAGAGGGCATCGTTTCCCCCTCCCCCGGAAGGTGGTGATGGCGGTGGTGGTGGTGGTGGTGGTTGTTCGGGGGGGGGGGGGGGGGGCGTGGGGGAGAAGCTGGTGATGTTTTAGTACAACGCATAAGAAAAATATCACATTGATTTCTCTTTTTTTTCTCGCTTAAGAAAAATATTACAAGAATATACATTGGTTTTTTTAAAGCGTTAGCTGTTTCCCTCTAGCAGATACTTCCATGCTTTAACGGTACCAAGCCAGAAAAGTCGGTTGAATTTACTACACTCATTCTCCTGGAATCATTTCACCATGAATACACATTAATCCCACAGATCAGCCTTTTGTATCGCACAAAAAGCGTTAACGGGAATATACTGTATTGGTAAGACAAAAAGCCTTTTAAAGGTGATCGTGAGCAATCCTCTTGCCAATGGTCTTAAATTCATGTATGGTCTAGTTTAGAAACTTGCTGAAAGTCATTTGCCCTCAAATGATCCACAATTGGTGTAATTAGTGCTTAATGCTCAAAATGTTCGGCCCGAACATTTTGATGATTTGTAACATAAAATTGAGTGTAAAAGAATTCTACCTATCTTCATATTTTTAAAACTTTTTTTTCTTCAAAAAATTACCTTTGTGGATTTAGTCATTTTTGCAAACCAACTAAAATGGATCTAAAAAAGTGATTTTTCTTTGCCATTTTTGTTCACTTTTTAATGGGAATTTCAACTTTTCTTTGGTATTATGTTGTAGAGCTACTTCAAATCTATACCTTGAGACACAAAAAAAAGACAAATTTGATGGAAAAATGGATCTAACCCCTTTTGCAAATGAGCTCTTCATTTGCGAATAAATTCACATCTAGCACATAATTAGTAACCCCTGCCCCTCTCCGCACCCCCTCCCCCCCCCCCCCCCCCCCCATACACACACACACGTGAAACCAAGCAAGTACTTCCTCCATGAATAAATCCATTCCGGTAGAGTCAAGTCATCAAGTCATACGAACGACCATCCCGCGTAGTACGTGTGTGCTCTGAGCAAGACACCAGTCCTTGACTTCCGACTTCACGCTTTAGTAAATGTTTTCTCACGAGGCTTAGTGCGCCCTTTATCTCAAGACCATTTTATGAGGTTGGGAAGCTACTACAGTCCTAATTTCTATACACCTGAAGAGAAAGAGAGAGAGAGAGAGAGAGAGAGAGAGAGAGAGAGAGAGAGAGAGAGAGAGAGAGAGAGAGAGAGAGAGAGAGAGAGAGAGAGAGAGAGAGATACAACAAATCAAAGTTCATGTTGTCCATTGTTCCTGTGTACATTATTGGTTATCGGAATGCTGAGAAATGGAAGAAAGTTAAAGGGCATATACTGTACTGGGAAGGCAAAAAAGCCTTCAAAACGTAACTGTTAGCAATCTTCTTGCCAATGGTCTTAAATTCATGTATTGTCTATTTTAGAAGCTTGCTGAAAGTTATTTTAAGTCAAATGATCTACATTTGGAGTAATGAGTGATTAAATCACAAATCCTCAAAATGTTCCGGCCGAACATTCTAAGGATTTAATCATTAATCATTAATTACTCCATATTATTAATTCCTCCAAAACTCCGGTTTTGCTTGTATTGAAACCAACATAAGTTCAGGGTCAACTATCCCTTTAACATTTACTAAATTCATTTTTTTCGATTCAGCGTGTAACCAACATCCACCACGTCCTATTGAAATAACAGATTCAAATCACGAATGTGTTCATTCACAGCTTTGAAAAAAAAACACGCGCGGATGGAAACTGGCGGGCATGCGCAGAAAAGGTGTTCACGAGACACGCAACACACCTTTTCGTGTTTGTTTGTTTTCGCGCCTTTTCTCGACCAAGCATCTCTTTTGGGCTCTATTCACATAACGTCAGCGATGTCATGAGATCAACGTTTTATTTTCCATAAAGAGTTGTCAAACAATCTGCAATCCAATGAGTAGCCTGAATATCCGACTACATACTAATCTACAGACATTACAGTATACTACAATACGTTCACGTGTACTGATAATGGTAAATCCGAACGACAAACATTGTAGGGTCATATTTACATCAACATAATACTAGCTCTTGTTTCAGTATCAGTGTGGGTAAAACTGGTATACAGTTGACGCCATACTTCACAAATTAGACCCTGTCTTAACTTGCTCAATATCAATCGTAACTCTGTACATGAGATATAGGGAATTGGTATTGCGATCAGTTCAGATCAATCGCAACTCGTTCTAGGATGGGGCCCAGGTTTAACTTAGCACGTAAAGATGATCCATACGACATAACTGACGCGTCTAAACGGCCCCATACCCCCTCTCTTCCGAGGAAGGTCAGAGGCGTTATGGACATAACCATATCTATTTATTTTGCCAGTGGTTCGATGGTATATCAACCTGCTATGCGCCTTCGTTGTGTCAGTAGACGAGTGTGAGGAAGAGAGCCAGCATTCCTTGCATTCCGAGGAAATACCAATGATTGAGTACCTGCCAGTCATACACCGGTCATGATTTAAAGACGGCGTCCCCTTTGACATGTATTACTACATTCTCTACAACATTACATGACACACAATCACACACTTTGTTCCAATCATAGCTGACTACTTATTTTTGCATGCATAACTATACGTATGTTTATGGTACCTAGAAGTCATGCCAACTATATTGGCGCCATGACAATAATGATGTCGTGGTTAGCATCATTGAATTTCATAAATTAGATTTCCTTGTTTTTCTGATAGGGCTGTAAACCGCGTACCCGGTGTGGAAAATACAATTAAAATCTTCAAAAACTGTATCTATTATCTATCTATTGATCTATTTGTCTAATGTTTTATCTATTCAATTATCGACCTATTCATTTCAAAAGCAAATATATCAAATATATCAATCTATGTTTGCTAAGTTTTTATATTGATTGATGCGCAGCAGATCCCAAGTTCATGTTAGGAGCTGAAGAGGAGGGTTCAAGGTTCGAATCCGTGGCGCCTAGACTTCTCGCGATGGTGCCCCAATCTCCACGATTCAATATTGACAAACCCGATAAAAAGGTGCGAGTATCCGTTCTCCGCTCAAGGTTACAAGACGTCTCATCAACAGTTTAAGTTTGCAGACTGATACGAAGGTTTAAAGGGATTTATAAAGAAAACAGATTTACTGGCGTATTGCAGGCCTGTCTTTCCGGCCAGAGGCCTCGTTGTACAACAAAATTGTAACGAAGCATGTTCAGATATAGCGTACACACTGTTGAATATTGAATGATGCATCCATGCAGTTTGCGTATGTGATTTATTGTTATGTCCAGTAAGCTTTTTGATGTTATTTTGTTTAGTGAAAAATGCATGAGAATTGAATATTGTCCGTGCAACTGTGGACTATATCCCTCAAACGTGTCATGCCATACCGTTGATTTGGGGTTGGAGATGGGGCTGGGGCTAGGGATGGGAAGAGGAGGGGGGGGGGGGCGTTCAGGATATTTATTTAAACTCCGCTACCAATGATTTAAACAATACACCCTTCCACCACCCCCCCCCCCCACACACACACACACACACATACAAACATACAGACAGACACCTGTCACACACAGCCATATACGAAAACATACACTCCGATCATGATACAACTTCATTTTCAAAGTACAGAATCCTACTTTGATCTCTGATTACAAATCAAACTCCTTACTCCCAAGTACGCAACGAGCCCCCCCCCCCTCGTTGAACGCCCCCCCCCCCCCCCCCTCCTCTTCCCATCCCTAGCCCCAGCCCCATCTCCAACATCAAATCAACGGTATGGCATGAAACGTTTGACGGATATAGTCCACAGTTGCACAGAAAATATACTACTTTGATCTCTGATTACAAATCAAACTCCTTACTCCCAAGTACGCAACGAGCACCCCCCCCCCCCCCCCCCCAGCCAATGCCTCCTGGCTACTCCCATGATGACAATCAGTGCTATTGCCATCCGATTGTTGCCATATCCAGGCTATCAGTAGCTCTTATCTGTGTTTACCATTGTATTTTTCTTCGCACCGATTTATTGTCTAAACGGTTGAGCCGTACGTGGGGGAGATAATATTTGACTTTTTCTGCCTCCTCAGCTTCCAAAAGTACAGCAAATGTGGGAACCTGGGTTCTTGTACGTGATTTGTTAGTGGTTAAATTGTCATCATTTATCAGTTCCCTCCTTAACAGTTGTAAAAGCCTGCTCCACGGAATCCCCGAAAAAGACAAAGCGAAGCTGCAGAGAATTCAAAACTCTGCCATGTCTGCAGCACGCCTAGTTTCCCTCACCAAAAAAACATGACCATATTACCATGATTACACCAATTCTTAAACAATTGCACTGGCTCCCCGTTAAATCTCGCATTAAGTCCAAAATTCTTCTTTTGAATTTCAAATTTATACATGGTCATGCTCCCAATTATTTTTCGGAAACGATTCAGTTATGTAAACCCAATAGGTCCCTTCGTTCTGCTGACCAAAATCCTCTTGACTGTTAAAAAAGCAAGAACTAAATACCATGTCTTGTCGAATTAAATGAGGAACAATTCAAAATTTACAAGAAATTTTAAACAAAAATAGGGAAGAGGGGGGAAAGTGGCAAACACGTGCAAAAGAAATATGATTCATGTATGGTTTAGGGGGGAAACAAAGATAATACAAGGACAAGTCAAGGAACATGCATATGACACCGTCACCCCGTCACACCGTCACAGTCACCATCACCAAGACTGTCACACCGTCACCGACACCGACACCTTCACCGACACCCAAACCGTCATCCTCATCGTCACCGTCACCGTCACCGACATCATCACAATTTCACAATTTCAGGCTGATGGGCATTTGCTTTCCAATCCAAACTACAATGAACGGGTCTGGTTACTGGAGACTAATCATTCTCAATTTCTTCTCCAGTTCGTTGACGGAGGGAGAAAGGAGGAGAATG
>OZ022588.1:13796593-13826146 GCA_963669155.1 Arbacia lixula | reverse complement strand
CCTGGCGTCACGTCAAGAGAAGAGAACGAAAGAGGTAGCCTGAATTCCAGGCTGATGGGCATTTTCTTTTCAATCCAAACTACAATGAACGGGTCTGGTTACTGGAGACTAATCATTCTCCATTTCTTCTCCAGCTCGTTGACGGAGGGAGAAAAGAGGAGAATGAAGAAATGACTAGTGTTGTGAGTTTGAATTAGCCATGTCGAAACGACTGGAAGCCAGGCTATGAAGGACTGGACAGACGCCATAATGCACCCATACACCCAGCCTAACTTCCAGGGTTCTTATACATACATACATACATACATACATACATACACACATACATATATACATACTGTACATGTATGTACAGTACTTATTTCAGATTTTGTTTTTGTTACACATATTCAAACAATACATATATACATACATTCATACACACACACACACATACATAAACACACATTCAAACGCACACACACACACATTCACAATCATACAAACACACAAACATACACAAACACACACAAAACACACACAAACACATACACACACAAACACATACACAAACACACAAATACACAAATACACACACATTCACAAACATACAAACACACACACATACATAAACACACATACAAACACACACACACACACACACACAAACAAACACACAAGCACACACATTGACAAACACACACAAACACAAAAACATACACGCATATATATGCACACACACACATACACACAGAGACACCTACATCTACACATGCACACACATACACCTACCAGGACAAAGTATTACACACGCACAGACAAATCACGGCATCCACTATGATCTCTGTCTAGGCAGGTTTGTGCGCTTGCACCCCGTTGCACTTCTGTTACAGCCAATTTCCCTGCTCTTCTCGTCCCTTTTCAGCGAGTCCAGTCGTGTATAAAACGCTGAATGTGGCAGCGGGGGCCATTCCATCCGAGGCCCAATACAAAGGCCCATTCAAACGGCTCAATCGCTCCGACTTCCAATAACAACTTCCTTCGCATTCCTCACAAAAACCGCATTTCAGGAACAAAACATGAAAACCGATGGGAAAAAACAGGAATGGAGGAACCTCTAAAACCCTTCCCTATACTTTATAAAGTTCGCACACCACGCAGCGCGTTATCTCTTCATTCTTATCTTACATGTCTGAATATTTACAAGATTTTTTTTTAGTAAATACCTGGTACCAAGAAGCGGGCAAATTAAAAACGCGCGACTCAAATTTGAATTTATGCATCCCCCCTTCTCGCCCTTTCCTCTTCCCTCACCCCCCCCCCCCCCAACATATATGTGTATCTGTTCCCCCCCCCCCCCCCCCCCCTTCTTCGCTCTTTCTCTCTCCTGACTATATGGTCTATTCCAATTCGGTCTGGTTCGTATTTTTGCTAACTCATTCTTCATACAAATAAAATAAACTTAAACACAACCTTCGCCTGAACCAAAATAACAATCAAAATCTTAATTTCCTGTTTCAAAATAACACTAGTGCATCGTCTCAAACAGAAAGGTGAATCTAACAATCATAATCTTCTTTTTGCACTTAAAATATTATCTCATCACAAACTTAAACATAAAAATATGCCTTCTCAAAGTACTTATCTGAGAGAGACAGAGAGACATACAGAGAGATAGAGAGAGAGAGAGAGAGAGAGAGAGAGAGAGAGAGAGAGAGAGACAGAGAGAGACAGACAGACAGACAGACATACATACATACATAGAGAGACAGAGAGAAAGAGAGAGGGAGAGAGATAGAGAGAGTAATGGGGTAATGGCGGAAGGAAAATAGATAGCGAGGGAGAGAGGAAGAGAGGGAGAGAGAGAGAGAGAGAGAGAGAGAGAGAGAGAGAGAGTAAGGATGGGAGGGGGGGGGGGAGTGGGAGGGGGTGGTCATGTTGGATGGCAATACGGGTGATGAAATCAAAGGTGACAAAGGCTGTCTTTTACTAGCCATTTGACAGGTTTTCATCGCCAGTATAGGATTAGCTCTCGATCGCCGTACCGCCGACATAACCGAAAACAGTGTGATGACAGAAGGGCAGGAGGAGGGTAAGGAGTAGAGGGGACATGGGGGAGGGGATATCTTCCCCCAAGATCCTTAAGATAGATTTTACACAGGCGATATACATATCGCAGGGTGATTTTTTTTTTTCTATGAATCAAAAAGGGAAAAAAATCACCCCGCATACATTTTCCTAACAACTTTAACTCCATGCATTGTGCCTGGACGCTCATAACTCGTCGTGAATGTTTTTGCACGGGCTTGTCCGCAGCTTGCGTCGGGCTGCGGGCCAACTCTTGCGATTCCTTGCGACATGCGAAATGGCAGCTGGAGCTCAACGAACTTGGTTACATTGTCCCCTGAAGTACGCAGCTTACCGGACACACTATATACTGGACATGACGAATATCTTACACCGTGTCCTCCCGCGTGTCTGAACAAACGTGCACCCCGATGCGTCTGACGCAAGGATTTTTCTCCGAAATCAGACGCAGAACAAACGCCGAGAAGGGATTGATTGCACTGGCAATGAGTTTGGCCGATCTTTCGAATCAGTTAAACCTGTGTAGGTTACCATACATAATACCCGAGAGCTTAGGAAGAATTACCTCCCCCCCCCCCCCCCTACCACTTCCCTTTAATGTTAAATGGATAGTCCACACTGAAATTAAGATGGCTTAAATAAAAGCAGAACTATGAAAGAAACATACTAGTAAAGGTTTGATGAAAAATCCGTCAAGGGATAAGAAAGTTACAATTGTTTGAAGTTTTGATTTTGTGACGTCACGTGCGAGATGCTCTCCCATTTGTTATGTACTTTCTTTTAATGCATCATTTTAGCTGTGCATGTGATGCATTTTTAAAAACATGTATTTACACACAAATCTCTTTAAAAAAAATCCTTCATCAAACAAAGAGAAAGAACAATTTATGTAATTATACAGCACACTATGGGAGAGCACGTGACGTCACAAAATTAAGATTTTTGAAATATCATAACTTTCTTATTCTTTGACGGATTTTCGACAAACCTTCACTAGTATGTTTCTTTCATGTTTCTGCTTTTATTGAAACCACTTAACTTCAGCGTGAACTATCCCTTTAATCGTAAACTTGCTTCACCATGTCGTGTCATTCGCTTCACACCGATGCTGAACACCGGGGTTAACTTGATCAACACAGGGTGGGAAAGGGGAGAGTAAGGGAGTTTCACGAACACAGAGAAACCTATGTCGCGAGAAGTCACGCGAGATCTCGCGGATTTGGGCGGTATTTGCCACGATTAGGTGGATCATCGGATTGGAAGCTTTACTCATGGCTTTAGTGATCATTCGATATTGTGCGTGCAGAAGATGTTATATTAGAGATGAGAATAAGGGTCTTAATACATACAGCCACTTGAAAAAAGAGAGAGAGAGGGAGGGGGAATGAGGGGGGAGAGATGGGGGAGAGAGAGAAGGAGAGAGAGGGAGAGAGAGTGAGGGGGAGGGAGAAAGAGGGGAGAGTGAGAGAGAGAGAAAGAGAGAGAGAGAGAATTATCGGCTGGTAACAGTGGGGTTTATCAATATTGCAAGTTTCATGTAATTTCTGGATAAAGGCGAGAGATAATCGAACGACATTCCTCCAATTTATCTGTTACCAAATAATTGATATTTTATTAACTCATGTATCTTGTGTGTGTGTGTGTGTGTGTTTGTGTGTGTAGGTGTGTTTACGTGTGTGTGTGTGTGTGTGTGTGTGCGCGCGCGCGCGCGCACGCATGTGGTGTGGTAGAAGGTGGTGGTGGGGGGGAGGCTTTGGGGTGGGGTTGTTGTTTTATTGTGAACAATTCAGCGCCTATCTCATATCACCAGGGCTCTGTTGCAACCTACCATCAATTGTAACTTTGCTTCCAATGGCAACTTCTATTGAAACCTTGAGAATGGTTGGCTGTTGAGTGATGTTACAATTGTATTTACTATTGAAGACTGACTTACCATTGATGACAAGCTTTGTGCAACTCATCGTATCACCAACCATCCCTGTTACAAGAATCCATTGCACGTCCAAGATTTTGTAATCAATCGTATAATTACCATCGATCTGCACAAGCTACGATCAATATCAATTGCAAGTTATGATCGATATCGATCGCAGGTTCTTTGTGCCACACATTTACAATTGATATCAATTGTACGATTGATCCATCGATCGAACAATCAATCATAACTCTTTGTGATATAGTTACCAGGTCTATGTTTGCCAAGAATAAGTGGGGACGGGGACGCGGCAAGGCGGTGGAACTTTAAACCCCCTGTGCCAACCTCCAACTTCCTTCCAAATCCATTATGATACCAATCGTGATATCAATATATACAGATCCCACGTGATTACATATCGTTGCATATACATGATAGAATCATGATGGCCAAAATGTGGTGGTCGCTGTAAGTGTCATGCATTAGTGCGCTGTTTCCATCTACTTAGCACCAAGCGGGTTGGTTAATACAGGGCCTCTGCAAAACCAATAAGAGCTCAAAGCAACACAAAGGTGAATTTGTCAAGAAAGAAAATCGTGTTTATGTTAGCCACGTCTCCAACCTCAAATTTCGCTCCAGCCAGCCTACAATCCAGCCAACTTCAATATTAGAATGAAGGCAGTATCGGCGTTTTCATCCGTTATTCATCTCCAGCGTCTTGTAATTTCACAAAAATTGTTATGTTAGTATACGAATGGGACCCTCAGTTTAATTTTTGAATTTCGTCATGGCAAATTTTAACATTACATATGTTTGTTTTTTTAAAGCGAGAATAAAATTTGAGAACTGCGCCTGGGAGAGCGCCTAGGCTCTGTTGTCGCTACCCCTGTGAGAAGAAAGGTTTACCGGCAGGGAAAATAAAGGAGACCAAAATGGAAGGTATACATCCATTCAGAAAATTATTTTTCTTTCTCCCCTGGCGAAGGACAATGGTTGAACTTGAAGTACGTCTCCCCCCCCCCCCTTCTCTCTCTCTCTCTCTCTCTCTCTCTCTCTCTCTCTCTCTCTCTCTCTCTCTATTTCTCTCCCCCTCTCTCTTTCTCCCCTCTCTCCCTCCCTCCATCTCTCCCTCCCTCCATTCTTTCCCTACCTCTCCCCCCCCCCTCTCTCTCCCTCCCCCTCTTTCTCTCTCCCTCTATCCATCCTCCTCTCTCTCTCTTTCTCTCTATCTCTCTCTCTCCCTCTCTCCACCCCCCTTTCTCTCCCCCTCTCTCTCCCCAGCCAATGTTAACCATGCATTATCAGTCTCCGTGGAAATGAAGGGCACAGCGCACATTGTTATAACATGGTTACAATAATTCGTTATTATGTGTACCACAAGGATACAGATTATTAAATTCACTTCAATGCATTTTCCACTTGAACAACGTGTATTACAAAAGAGCATTATGATATATCGTGCATTGCGTTTGCGGTGGAAACTGGAACCACGAGGAAACATACGTATGTGTGTGGGAATGATCTCACGTGACGTCACAAGCGGATGCGTACATCTTTCGATTCCTCAGACGTCATTGTTTTTCATGCCTCTAACTTCTTCAGTGCCTAGCCAAGAAAATATCAATAAATTGCTACACATTTCTTGTACCTCTGGTAGTGAGAGGTTTAACACTTTTGATATACACAATTGGACTGCCTCTTTTGTATAAATGGCTTTAAATGCCATTCCACATAGAACCGCATATTCCCTGAAACAGATGGTTTAGACAGGGTGTACCATTTGAAAAAGTCATGCAACTCGGCAAGAATCAGCAGTATACCCTACCGATAACATGTATAAAATCTCACCGTCATAGCTTCACGAACATTTTCAGGAAAAGTGAAAAACTATCCTTGTTTACGTTTGAAACGCACCAACCATAGTCTACGTTCATAGTCGTATTACCCCTGTCAGCGCGCTATTGGCATTGCTCCCACTGAACACATGTACTGTGGGGTATAGCGCAATGGATGGAATGCACTTTGAATCTATTAGTTGTTGCAACTCGGACAAACCTTGGATAAGCTTATGGGGTTCCCATTACTAACGTATTGTTTGAAAGGCTATAGCCTCGGTTTCGGACGACCAACCAAAACCTCCTCAAAATCCAGCGATCGCTACAATTTCGTTTTAAGTCAGTGTTTCAATTCTATTTGGGGGATGGAAGTTCTGAAACAGTATCTTCTTCCATTTTCCGCGGTTTTTACCAAATTGTATTTGTTTGATCTGAAAAAGAGACACTTTAAACCCTGTTTCCATTAGAGACAAACGTATCATAAACGCTCTGTGTGACATATTTCTTATAGTTTACTCTTTTTAAAGTCAGAGTAGCCTTATTGGCAGGTCAAACAATCAAATTCAATAAAAGCCACGGCAAATGGAAACACATACTGTTTAAAAGCTTCCCTCCTGATAGTAGAACTGGAAACTGGCCTGCAGTGTGATTACAGCGATCGCTAGATTCCGAGGAGATTTCCAACGGGTCGTCGGAAACCTCCCAATTATTGTAACCTAGAGACCGCAGACCGCTGTCCGCTGGCGCTGTCAGCTAAACATGGTGGTAAACACCAAAGTGCATGCGTTCAATTCCAGCAATACCTGTTTCCCGACGCATCGCTCACAGACTGGGGCAATACGATTATGCACTCTCATTTACTTTGTGTATATGTAATCATGTTATTGTATATCATTGTAAATATGTTGAACTCTCATACCCCGAGAGGGGTCGATAGAGTTAATAAAGTCTTATCTTATCTTACAAAAAAAAGGATAATTTTTCACTTTAACTGAAAAGGTCCGTAAAGCTGTGAGATTTCATACTCACTGAGTATACTACTGATTCTTGCCGAGTTTCATGATATTTGCAAATTTGACACCCCGTCATATTGAATTAGTTCTAGCATCACATGACCTCAATGATCAATGTGACAGGGAATACGGTACTGACCTGAGGAAATCTTATTTAATGGTTGTGGGCTGGAAACAGTTATTCGTCATTATTTTATTCAGTAGCACAAATATCTGCTGCTCTGATATTCTGGACATGGCTAAAGGTCCCCTGTCATCAAAATGTATGTTGACTTCTGTTGATGCAACTTAATATATAAAACAAAATCACTAACTGTTTAATGGAAATATGTGTCCTATATTTTAAAATAATTTTCTCTATTTTTTCTCAGCACTGATAAGCCCCACCTCCAAAATATTACCAAACTCAAGATTCCCCCTGTGACATCATCAAAGGTATAAATTAGCAGGATAATATACATAATTTATGCACAAACTAAACATTGCAATGACTACCTGCAAGTGTTTATTTTTTCCTTGGCATAGCTTTCACATTTCTGACATAAGGAAACAATTATTCTCACATGAAAGATTGTTAGATAGTATTGTATGAAGACATGTAATGCTCTTGTGGGCAGGAAGAGGTAGTCATTGTAATGTTTAATTTGTGCATAAATTCTGCTTATTATCCTGCTAATTTCTACCTTTGATGATGTCACAGGGGGAATCTTGAGTTGGAGGATATTTCTCAGTGCTGAGAAAAAATAAAGAAAAACCATTTTAAAATATAGGACACATATTTCCATTGAGCAGTTGATGATTTTGTTATATACATATCAAGTTGCATCAACAGAAGTCAACATACATTTTGATGACAGGGACCTTTAAACTAAAGGCCCGCCATGATTTTATAACGATACCATTTTATCACCTGGTTGCTATAGTTTCAGCCATACATCTTAGAGTAGTCTTTTGTACATGTAATCATACACGGTAGAAAGAA
The DNA here is from genome assembly GCA_963669155.1 of Arbacia lixula. Lineage (NCBI taxonomy): Eukaryota > Metazoa > Echinodermata > Echinoidea > Arbacioida > Arbaciidae > Arbacia > Arbacia lixula. The sequence continues at coordinate 13,818,334 of OZ022588.1, read as the reverse complement.
TACGTTATGGTGAGCCCAAATTGTTTGCTGGTTACATTTTTCTTCTGCAAATATGAATTCGTATCCCGATAATTCAACCATAATTCGTGTTGCACGTTTGACATTCATGTATTGTTAATGGTGTCAGTGTGATCATGTTCTGTTTACCCTTCCGGTCATTTTGTCAACAACAATTTATTACAATATTCTTTATTATCGTCACCATTTTCATCTTTCTCACCAAAAAACAACATCCGCACCATCACAATCAACATTAGTATCATCATAATACTCATCTTCATCGTGATCACCGGAATCATCATCACTACGTTGATCATTATCACCATCATCATCACCACCACCATTATCATCGTTACCATCGTCATCATCATATTTGATATGTTCTTCCGAGCTCTTCGATGTAAATGTATTGTTTTTCTGAAGAGTCTTTCACGAAAATACCAACACTAAAGTAAAATACCGAATCGGTTCCGTCATCTCCATTGTTATGCAGGTCTCTGGTTCTTAACAACATCCCTCAAGAGAGAGATTCACTTGCCCGTCACTGGCTAGCGGGCTAGTCTCGAGCACTCCCGATGTGAGTCCCAGCTGTGGATCACCTCTGCTTGCGCAACCAATATACACTGTAGTTTAGAACCAGTTGTCTTGACAACATGCTCATATGACGTCACACTTTGGTACAGGGGTGTACTCGAGAGCTCTTATTCTGAGACCACATCGCTATTTCGTATTATGAATAGCCACCGCAACTGTGTACAAAGCAGCTATCGTATAATTAGACATGTAGCCTGTTGCATATATATTTTCAACTGTTTGTAACTTACCGTTAATGGTAACTACCATGATAGCAAGTTAGTAACAAATGGATTATCAGCTTTACTGATGTTGCTAGGGTAGATACTATAAGTAACAAGTTACTGGTTGAACACATATATGCAACATGGTCTAGAGGTTAAAGGGGGTGAGCGTTTTTGCACTTCTTTCCACTCTTTTCAGAGACATGAAAACAATCAATATTTGAAATATAATGTTCACTCGAAAGAATACAAGGGGGTTCAGGGCGAGCCATCACCCCGGTGACCCCGCAATGCAAATTGCATGGTACAGTGTATACATGTATAGGCAATTTGCATGGTCTATATGTAAATTACATAGTTATACATGTCATGGTATCTGTGCAAATTGTATGGTCTTTTTGTAAATTGCATATGCAAATTGCAAGGTACATGTGCAAATTACATGATATATATGTAAATTGTATGGTCTATATATAAATTGCATATTCATATATGCAAATTACATGGCAAATGTGCAAATTTTATGGTCTATATGTAAATTGCATTGTATATACATGCAAACTGCATGGTACATGTATATGTGCAAATCGTATTGTAGAGTGTACAACATAGTCGAGGAATCCGAAGATGTCCCGTTCATGATCGAGCTCTTTCTTAAAAACAGATTTGCGACTGATCGCAACACGACTTCCGATTGGTATCAATCGTAACTCTGTGCATCAGAGATAGGGGATTGGACTTTCCATCAATTCCGATTAATCGCAACTGTTTATAAGATGGGGCGCTGGATTGAAAAGCAGCCTCGAAAATTAATTTGATTTTTTTTTTAAAAATCCTCCTTGTTTTGCCCTAGTTTCCCAGGTTCGTTTCCCAACCTTCCATGTCTAAATAAACAGGGTGGATGGGGTAACCGTGATATGTGGGTTTTGCTGTGTGTGTTTGTATGTATGTATGTGTGTATGTATGTATGTGTTTATACAACCTATGTGGGTTTGTTTGTATGGATGTGTGTGCTGTAGAAGGTCCCGTAGCGATGTTATAGTCCGGACTGCCAATGCCCCCCCCCCCCCTCCCTAACGAGTCACAACCATCCACCACCAAACTCCAACCGTGACGTTATCAATCCATGATAACTCGATGCTCCACCCTCCTATAGTACGTTAATTGAACGCAAACACAACAAACCAGAATCACTCGCTCAATATACAAAGTCAACAAACGTGAGAAACCATCGACACACACACCCACCCAAACTAGCGAAACCAATCATGCATACCTCACGTGTACACAAGCACGAACTAATTAGTGGACCACTTTTATTTACAATGGTGTTTGTTAACTCGAACGTAATAAACGTTTAGACATGCATTGATTGCAGCTAAAACTTTCGCACGGTGGTCTAAGGCAAGTTAATAGAGCCCCCTTTCTTATCATGTCGACTGTAAAGATAGGGTATCCCAAGTTGTAACCCACAAAATCCCATCAAGTTTTGCATGACCTACAAGAACACTAGACATGTATTCAGGTCCACTCAATGAAATGTGAAAATCTAGAGATGTATGCAGACCGTTTTTCTTTGTACATGTACATGTAGCTTGCTCATTATCCACCGCTTCTTTTTAATCCTTTCGGCACCAAGCCAGACAAATACGTTGCCTTACGACACATTTCATGCGCCTACCCACCGAGAGGACTCAATGCCCATCTAATCTGTAATTAACGATACCGTTTCCACATTGTATACTGAATCATACGTAATCACGAACTTGACAGGAAATAATTACAAACTTACAATTATTCAGAACTTGGTTAGAATCTTGGACGACCCGTCGAAACTAACGTAAGCTTCGAGTTGCTATACATGTATTCCTAGGAGCATTCTTAAATTGCATTATTTTAATGTAGTGGTTTTAGGCGTTGTGGTAGTTATATAACATTCACAAAAGTGGGCTATATAGTGTGTTGTGTGTGTGTGTATTGTGAGGCACGGGGTGGGGTCTTCCTAAATTTTTACAAAATATAGAAGTGCTAGAAAAAAGGGATACATCACCTAAATATGAATGACACGAGACAGACAAAGAAGAGGCGTGACAAAAAGGGTAGGTATTCGGTTATAATAATTTGTCTTCATTTTCCATGAACAAAATATACAAGCAACATGCCACCGATACTTCCGCGGTGTACACAAGGCGGTTCTAGCTACACGTACAGTAACGTTCATCATAAAATATATTCATTTTTCGACATATATATTTTGCAGTGAAAAAAATAACATTTTTTTTCTCGTGAACGCATGATGACACACAACGTAAATCCATTCGCATCGCACATTCTCCTTTTCTGACTGATACAATAGTGGATTACAATAAAAAAAAATCACAGATACGCATAGACATACAAAAAATTAATATAGCCACGTTCGCATAAATATGCCATATCTACGTGTCTCGCCTGTATAAAAAACATATATTGATACAATACTGGCGTGTAAGGTACATGAAGTACAAGGGGAAAAGGATCTATACAATAGTGAAAATGATACTCATACATACAATATTCACGGGTTACACATTTTCACCTTTTTCTTCTTTTCAACAATTTTTTTTTTGTACAAAGAAAGAAATAGAACTACATCATATTGTAGAATGTAGGCCCAAACATAGATCAATATAAGATATGTGCAGGCTGGCTCCTAGAAACACCATGGAATAATTTCCTTACAAATGAAGAGATAACGTGTGCCCATGGTAACCATGCACGTGCAGCCTTTAAGAGTCGTTCTAAAAAAAAAACCGAGACACGATTCAGTTTTATAAATCTTTACAAATCAAAGAAACATTCTTGAAAACAAGAGACGTTATTCCATGATCTATTTAAAACCACACTACACATCATCACCATTTAATGTTCATGTGGAAACATGACAGAGGTTATCACCAACCTTCGACAAAACTAATGGGGAAAATACATGTGCATATAAATGTACCTCATCTTACAATGGAATCTGCAAACTCCATTGCAAAATGGCAACAACAAAATAATAATCGTACAAAAGTAATTGACAAAGACAACAAATGGTATTAAAACGTTACTGTTTGTCCTTTAAATAAATTGGCATCTACGAATACAGTGCTGATGATACATGACTTGGTGTATAACAAAATAAGATTAAACGACATTTTGCCATCAAACTATTGAACAATATACTGCAAATACAATATTCGTAAATGGAAAAAAATACGAATTCGAATACCATCAAGAAACTCACTTCTGAATATTCCCAGAGCAAAGTGTGTGATTGATACACAGCTTAATAATTCATTGATATCTTACCTAAGAAAAAACATCACAAACTAGTGATAACAATAATAAGAATGATAACAATACTAATAATACATCAACGATGAGGAAAATAACCCAAATAACATCCGAAATAAAAAAAAATCTTATACGAACATGAAATTATTTAACATACTTCATATAAAATGACAAAACTTGACAAGTTGAGGGGTTTCTGAAATTGAATATTGAAAAAACCCTGAGAAGAAAAAAGAAGACGAAAAAATCCACAATAAAATAATCTAAAAGATAAATAAAAATATTTTTTTTTTAATCTAGCAGTTGTGTCAGTTTATGTGGGAGTTTCTTTGCAGAAGAACGGGAATCCAAGAACAATATGGCAATAAAGTTTAACAAATATGTAAATAAATATCTGGCATGTTAAAAATCCGTTGCCTCTTGTTTTTTCGACGACGATAAAACATAATGCGCAGGATGTCTAACAATGCGAGTGATGTAGCGCGAACAAAAAGTGACACAGCGATCTTTCAAGGCTCGTACTTTGAGGGCGGACCAATAGGGTGGGGGGGGGGGGGGTGGAGAGAGTTTAAAACCGTGGGAAAATGTCGAGCAGTAGTCACATATGTACGTACAGTTGACGCTGTACTTGCTTCTTACGAGTACAGTGCTCGCTTACTCCATTGTTCCACACAGATATTCCGTATCCTCCGTTTCCCCGATGTACTGTATTTCATTGGCTATCCTCGTCAGTTTCTTGGCACGCACACAAGTTTTACTCTCCTTTTCTCTTTCTCTCGAAGGGGAAATGTAGGTTTGCAGCTAAGGGGTAAGGCAAATACCATTTTTGTTTGGAAAATCCCCATGAAGCGTGGAAATATTGAGATATGATGTTATTATTTTTTATTTGGAGAAAAAAAAAATCATGGAACCGAATCGGTGTTTTGACTTCTATGTCATTACACACAGGCACGCAATAACGCCTCGTCATTAAATAAAATCAGAGCCCCCGCCAATTTGCAATGGCTCCTAGCCTCCAACAAATACACACATTGCGCACGCACACACACACACACACACACACACACACACACACAAACACACACACATACACACACATACACAGGCATCATAAAAAAAACGATGGTTCATAAAAAGGTCTATGTATTTCCCATCCACACTAACTTCGTTAATACGTTAAATTCTACGCCCATGTTGAATTACACAAAGGATGGTTGCCCACTTTGTTGTGATCATTTCACATGTACAAATATTTAAAACAATCAATTATACTGTTCCAACCACTATGGACGCGGATTGTTGATTATACTTCATCACGAGTTGCGTAAAGGCAACAAAAGAGTGACGTGGAGGGGGGGGGGGGGCACATTACACCACAAAGAGCCCCCTTCAGAACGTCTTGTTACATAATAGTGTTATGGAATACCAGTGTGCCATATAATGGCTGTATAGTATAGGGATGTGAAATTATGAATCTCAATCCACGCTCCTGAAGTGTTGAACAAAATGAGAGTCGATGTTAATGTTTCAGTTATTTGTCATCAAACGGTTCCTTAATGCAGGAACTACGGAAAGGAAAATGCCTGAGAACAGGTTAATCCGTGTGAAGACAAAACAACCAGAGAAACCAATAACATACAAGAATGTTTGAAGAAAATCACGACATTCGTCAAGACTTCAAGGAGGGGGGAATCCATTTTACCCACGAAAAACAAATCAACAAAACCATAAATGCCACACAATCATGCTCGAAGAAATTTGTGAAATTTAGTATCCCCCGACATTACGCAACACATACATTCAACTCATCTCCATCGAAATACATGTACATGTACATGTATTTCAACCCTTGTAGTTGTTTCCCAATGCATGCAAATGGAACCACAGGGATGCGACCCGCTATATTTAGCAATGCGGGGACCCGTTTTACAAAGACTTGCGATTGATCGCAACGTGACATGCTGATACCAACGATTAACTCTTGATGAGACGGGGCAATGGTATACAAAATATTAACAGAGGCCTTCAATACTTGGGAGGTCTGCGCGCTATTCCTACACTCACATGATGTACATTGGGAATTGTTACGTACATGAATTTTGACCTTCTACGGGTGATGGGGGGGGGGGGGGGTCAGATATCCCTTCCACGTCCACTCCCCAACTTTCTAATTTTTTTTTCAGAAGGTTCTCCCGGAAATCTTGGGGAAAGAATGGACACCCGTACTTTCTCGTAGTTAACATTCCTCCGCTGGAATGGTTCACAAACTTTGAGGGGGAGAAAAGGGTGACCTTTCGACCCCACACCCAGTATGCCAATTCGCTCCTCACAACTCTCCCTGGGTTTGCCTCGGATCGTCACGAGCACACGCATGTTACTGTAAGGACGTGTGTATATGTGCACACTTGTACACATCTGTGCAGTTGAGCAAACTGTACATGTTCTATGGGAAAAGTCGGACATGTCGACATTGCGCCCGATCACACTAAACAGGCGGCATCATTTTAGGTTTTCTTCGCCCGAATTAATCATTTTCAGACAGGATTCAAGTAAAGATAGGCTGCTAGCTCACTGCAATACCAGGTTGCTATCTGTTATTATACATCTACATGTACAATATTTATAATTTTCATCGGCCAGGGCGGGGATACCAAATGTAAGCTCCCTATACCTTTCAAAGACTGAAATATGCAAGTTCCCCGGTAAACTTAAGTGAGCACGAAAACAAATGACCAAAACTTGGACATGTAGTAAGATTGACCAGACAAAATACATGAATCAGGTATCTCTATAATCACAGGCCTCAATAAAAAAAATCTAAAAATTCGATCTTCATATGAAAATAAGTTCATAAACGCATATAAATTAGAGAGAAGCAGCTAGCTTGGCAACATTCCACACAAGTGACAGAGGATTAGAAAAAAATCAAAGATACAGGTACTGTCATTTTCAAAATAAATCTTTTTCTGTTTTAAAAATTGGCCTATGCCAATAACGTGATTTGCAACAGCATATGATGACGCGAATACTAATACAAGGAAAATGTATAATCTTTTTTGTTTGCAGACGTTACTACATGTATTACCATTACTATAATCATAATAATACATCTTTTTAATTTAATGTCATCATAATAGCACGGCAGCCTATGTTTAGGCTGTGAATTCCTGAACTATACTTTGAAGATGGCCTGTCCATTTCACAAACATCTGCAAACTTCATGAAAGTTTGCACATATTAAGCACATATCTTTGGGATGCCAACTGTGAAATCTCAAGGTCAGAAGTACTATCACTCCCGTAGAATAAATGAAAATCTAACTAGTTTTCACAGAGATTTGACTATTTTCGTACGAAAAACAGAATGCTCGATCGATTATCGAAGATTTCCTCAAAACTTAATATTACGCTTTGCCGATTCCCGGAAAAGGCTATACATGTATAGCCACTCCCTCTCTCTCTCTCTCTCAGATGATGACAAAGTCGGGGAACTGTCAGAAATAGATCTGCAAAAGGGACGGGCTACCTATGAAATGCAAGAACTAAATTTGTGGATATTTCATACATACATGGTCATACTTGGTCATACATGTACATGTACCTTGGACCCTAGTTATACACTTTCCCATGGACACTCCTCTCACGTCCCTGGTTTTACTACACCAAAGTACATGCATGTAAAATGACCGTGAATGAGTGACGCTGCAATACAGAGCACAGTCAGTGAGCTGGGTGTGTGTGTGTGTGTGTGTGTGTGTGTGAGAGAGAGAAAGTGAGAGAGAGAGAGAGAGAGAGAGAGAGAGAGACGGAGAGAGGGAGAAATTGCCACACCAAACCCTCTCCCCCCTCTTTTGTTCGGCCATGGTAGAGTCCATGGTTCGGCAAAGCAGGGCCGTAGGGGAAGGTTGGAAGAACGAAAGAAAGGGAGGGATGAAGGGGGAAGCGACATGGAGAGAGAGAGAGAGAGAGAGAGAGAGAGAGAGAGAGAGAGAGAGGGGGGGGGGGGGGGGCTGGAGATTGCCGGGCCAAGCAGGGTTAAGGTCGGCCCTGTCAGACAATGTGCCGTTCTTTCTCCCGATGGGTGAGAGAGAGAGAGAGAGAGAGAGAGACCGTGAGAGGGAAGGAACTCTGTTGGCGTTGCGGGAGAGAGACCACGCATACACACACACACTCTTCCCACCTCCCTGCATATATACACAAAACGTGGATTTCGAACCAGGCACACACTCTGCATAGTACAGGCCCTACCGTAGAACCGAAACGGGACCGTGCTAGCGTATCGTAAAGCATGGGAACAGGTGGATCCGTTCCCCCGTCCACCAGTTCTACGGATGTACAACCCAGTCCCTATACACACACATGCATGAAAAGGAGTGTTACCGTACCGGGCAGGTGGACTACCAATTGTAGACACGAACTAAGCTCGTGCGTGTAGAAAATAAAGGTACTACATGTATAGACAAGTCCGTGTTAACACACCATACCAGGCCGAACGGGTGAATCCATACTGTATGCATACCACAAGGGTATAGAACGATTTCATGTACATGTAGCTCCCATACACTTGTACATGTATGTACAATGGACCTATACGAAACCGTGTTGCAACCATCACATCATCAACGTCACATTGCTATACGATAAGCTGCATTGCAAGCCCGCACAATGCGAGTGTATTCATTTCGCAGAGACTACCAAATTGAGTAGAATTCATTCTGTCAAAACTCAAAACGTAATGGGCACGTAGGTCCACTCTGTGCAATATGAAACTCAACGGTGACGAAGCATTCAAATATTGAAGAAAGACATTCAATCTTGTGGTTTGTCTATTAGATTCGATTCCTTTTCCATATGAAAGTGACATTTTGATTTAACAATCAAAATCTTCCATTTGGTATAATAATCATATCTGACCACAAGCTTGACAGGAATTACAACATATTTATCTTGATCCTTTAAAACACGATGTTAAAAGTGAAATGGTCTGCAAGTACTTCCCTAATAGTATCAAGTCGACACGGCAATGAATCAATTTCAGATGTCGTGACGACTCGTGGGCAACACAAATCAATTAAATGCTTGTTATCGTTTTCTATAATATGTGTGTAATTCTGAAACTGTTGCTTTCGTCTATAAAAAAAAAACAATGTGGACACGATGTCATTGTGTGACAACAAAACAATACCATCATTTAAATGATTAACTCCCGTTAACCTCGGTATAAAAGCCTTCAAACTCACTGCTCCCATGGGAGAAAGAGGGTTAAACAATGGTGATGATGTATGATAACACACGTTTGTTTGCACCATTAATGTGTGACAACATTCATGTTCAAACAAGAGTGTAAGAACGTTATTTCAAGATATTATCGCGGGGCCAACATTGGACTGGTCCTATTTTTAATAACATTTGTCAAGGTTTCGGCGGCAAAAGCATGCACAGTAAACAATTGGCCTCGAATTGTCCTTTGGCATACTACAAACACTTATCCAAACAATAGTCGGCCTACACCTATTCAATGGACAGAAATCACGGAATGTAATCTATTTTTCTTTTGTGAGATACAGAACCTGGCGCAGTCGATACAGAACTATTTTCACTGCGCAGTTACCAGTTCTGTACATCAAGTATCAGTTTAAATATAGGCCTACAATAAAAGTATATACTGTTAAGCGAGATCGCTTGGAGTAAAAGACCTCACAATTTCCGTTATCAGGATGAGATTTTAAAATATGCCGTGATAAAAAGAGTTAAGAGAGTTTGCATAATGCATCTGCAGGCATTTTGATCCCTATCATTTCTGCGATACATATCACACAACTACTTAGGCCTATAATGTTGTTATTCACAGATCACTTGCGCACAACGCAACAGCGCACACTAACACGTCCAAACTTTTTTTAAGTAGGACAAGAAAAACAAGGGATTACATGTACGATGAAGGGACCTGTACTTTTTGTCGAGCACTTACGAAGTTTAGGCGATAATTCCTCATGAAAGGACTGGACAAATGGGGTAAGTTCGAGTACATGCACATGCATCGGAGCTTTATTCATCCTTATTAGCGCTAACCAGCGATCACACAGTCATTCAAACAAGTTTCCAAACGATAGTTACAAAGTACATGTGTAAAGCATGAGCAAGACTTCACCACAGTGCCATGCTTGCATGCCCTAAAATATTAAATAACACGAAAAAAAAAATGTTTCCAAATACTGTAAATTGGGACATCTTTCCCCGTGGTGAATACCAGCTCCAAAAGACATAAGCCGCCCCACCTTTTATCTCAAGTGTTGATATATTTGTCACACGTTTTGACGTCTGCGTGACAAATGACAAGCGATACCTCATAAAGTTCTGCCTGCACAAAGCACATTTACTGTTATGTTATGCAGGTGCAGCATGTACATGTACATTATAGACATAGCCAGTTGAGATATACGTGTGGAGTATATATTTCCATTTTCCAAGTATTGTATAGCAAGAATATAATACATGATGCTACACCAAGTACACGTAGTGTATTGGTACCTGGAAATGTGATGAACGAATCTTTACCACTATATTCAAAGATCTACACTGATTTTATGAATTTCCAGACATAGTGTGTTATATACACAAATAAAAAAAAAATGTAATGTAGGCCTACTTTAATGCAATACTTCATATATATAATACGGATGATATCAGTTACTGAAATATAGTGTTACGACTTCCACAATATATGAAGTAGGGGCTTCGGCTTCGGAGCGCACACACACACACACACACACACACACAAATACGCATTCATACACATACAGTCAAGATACAGTGTAGACTAATATGTAATTCATAAAAAAAAGGCAGATATATTACTAAATATATCACCATCCTCCCATAGATAATGATGAGTACGGGGGCACAGGTATACATTGTTATCGAACAAATTTGAGAGATACGACATGGCAGTGAAGTATACTGAATATATTACACTAAAATATACCCCGTAAGTGCAGTTTTATGTAATGTTATGAAAACGTTAATACTATGATAAAATGGCTAGAAAAGGTAGTTGTAGGTAGATTGGATACATCCGTACATGCAACAATGTAAAGTAATGACCTCTGGAGCTACGGTACAGGGAAGAATACATTAGCTGGGTAAAAATGGGTGCGTATCTCTAGCTAGGAGTCTCCAGTATCTCTACGATGGGAAACGGACCTAAATAACATGACACGCTATTGTCAATTGTTCTACTTATACAGGCCAGTCTCGTTCACACGGTTATTGCCTCACACGTGCCATTTCCATATTCCCTTTGTTCCCAGCTCAAAAGAAATCGCGTAATTCAATTTAACCCTCTCTTTACCAGAGGTTTATAAACATGTGTACTGATACGAGTTAATGGATGTTTCCTGACTTGATAGAGGGAAGATGGCAAGGGCTAGAGTCCAGACGGTTGCATCTATGCAAGAAACAAGATTCCATAACCTAGAACCAAGAATGCTACGCTTCGCACACCCTTGACAAAACCTAGGCCAGAATGTCCCATCTGAATTCCGACGTTTCAACTTTTAACCATAAACCTGACGCCATATTTGCACTTGTATGTAGAGCAGGGTTGACGATCGATTACCAATTACGGGTCAAACGATTCGGATCGTGTACAAATCGTTCAATTATTCAATACAATTTTAACATTTTTTTTTAGTACAAATCGACCATCATACAAACAAATCATACAGGTGTATCTCTTTCAAATCCGTTAAACTTGACATACATGTAAGATTAACCAGCACCGAGGCAATTCTCGTCTCTCTTCGAGTGTGGTTTTGGCAATGACTTTGTCGAGACCAACACTTTTTAGAGGAAACGAGCCGAGATACGTGAGGCTAATTTGTAGAATACTGAGACAAGGTGAGGGTTAGAACTAAGACAATATCACCATAATAAATCTAAAAGAAGCATTATTATGCTTTGACACAATATCGAGAAACTAAATATACACAGTGGATTGCTAAAATGTACTGTGGTTTTAGCAATGCACATGGAGGAGTAAGCAGATGCCATATCACATAATAAAATGCATGTTCTATACATGTCTGTATAGTATGTCTACTTTTAAGATGGTTAAATTCTGATAAATAACATTAAAATGCAGGTAAGAGTGTGGATTACGATGTCATTTATAATTGTAATGCCTCTCTTTTATATAAATGCTCACTATGCTGATGTTATCTTCACATCATCATAATAGATAACATGCACCGTGTACTAGGGATATGGAAGATGTTACATGTATAGATACTATAGACTACGTTTCTTGTGTTATAGTTCATCTACGTTTTGACAATAGAATATTTTACTTCATTAATGTCTAGCAAAAATATTGCCTTGCAAGATTTGTGTTTTTCAGCTCCAAAAGCAAATTATTTTTGGTTAATTCCTAAAGACATGATGGGAGTAATATTTTTTGTAGTGAGAAAAAGTGTTAAGATCACGAAGATAGAGGATGTACTACACCACATTTACCACATACACTGTCCATGTTTGGGAACAGTGAATTGAACTATCCACACTTAGATATCAGGATAGGTTTTATACCGAAAAAAAAGTGGTACAGTATGGAGAAAAGCCGGCGAGACTAATGAGAAGGACGGGACGGACATGACGCATTGCAACTCCCATAGGATGAAGCTCAGCCCCATGGCAACGGGATGGCATCCCAGGTGAAGTTTACCCGCTTTCCTGGCAACGAGATGGCATCCCAGCCATCCTTTCTACGCAACCCCCAGAGGATGAAATTTAGCTCCATGGTAACAGGATGGCATCCCAGGTGGATGATATCCCAGTCGTTGTTTCCCTGCTGTCCTGGACCCAGATGAGCGATTATGGTAGCAAGATTCATCCATCCTGCATTCCTGCCTCCCCAGCTGATCCTACTTAGGGTGATGAGGTTGGCATGTGACGAGGTTGGGGATACCAGCCCAGGCACTATCCCAAGGCACCAAAGAGGACAAAATCGAGTATTCCACCAAACTGCTCCCATGCCCACAAGGCCTAATAAAACTAGAACATTAGCATCAGCATACCGACTATGATCCAGAGAGGTGCACGCGTTCAAGAGGTAGTAAAGTAGTGACAGTCTCCCCAAGGAGGATGATGACATCCTTGCAAGTTCTCCTGGACAAATCGCACATGGCTCATGCATGGGATTGCTAAAAGATGAGATACACACATAGATATCTGATATATATTCTAGAGGAATTTTTTGCTGCAAAAATATAAATTCTTTGATGCATAGCTGCAAAGTAGTAATGATATTCTTAAAATATATATAGGTTTAGTCGTGAGTGATCAACAAAAGTCGATTGTCGTTTGGTGGCTGGTGTCTGATGATCATCGTTTTTTGCAATTGCTCTCCAAGCCGCCTATGAGATAGAGTGCGATATCGTGGAAGCCGCGGTAGGACGCGATGTGCAACGCGTTCCAGCCATCCCTGTTCGCGAGGGCGACGTCGGCTCCGCAGTGCACGAGGAGTTTCACCATTTCGAGGTTGCCCTTGAGCACGCTTTGGTGCAGGGGCGTCTGCCCGTGTCTGTCGAAAATATTCACGTCGAGTCTGGCGGGGGGCGATGCCCGCAGTAGCCGAGCGAGTTCGGCGTAGTTCTCCAGTTGCACGGCCTCGTGGAACATCAGCTGCTGATGTCTCCCATCCCCGTGCATGGGCCCCGCCGTGGCCCCGACGATCGGCGACGTAGGTGCCCCATGTCCGGACGGCGTAGGCGTCACGGCCTGTAACGTAGTTCCATCGTATTCCGCCGTCATGGACGTGTATTCCATAACGGTCGCGACTCCTCCCGGTCGAGTCTCCCCCAAGCTACATAACATTTACAAACACGGGTTCAGCGCTCCACACCCTCCACTCCCGGTGCGCTCTGCCAACAGGACTAAAATCAAATCGGGAAATGTCTACACCGCTCCATTATCAATCCGGCCGGCAAACTTGCCTTGCTCCCCCACTAGTACCGCTCCACTCCTGCCCCTCGGTTCAACGTTTGACAATACCACCGTGAGAAAATGCTTCGCTCTAAACGGAGCGACCGAACACCCGATGCTTGCACGGTCGTTTCTTTGTCGATGGCAGGCGTATACGACTCCAATCCACGTGCAGGATAGCTAATCGGAATACACAACCATGAACATGAGGGTCCCACCAACTTTTTATCCGCAGATGAGCGTCGACTGCGAGCGTAGTCCGGTTATAATTCCATAACGTATATCACACCACCGACGACCAGTAAGTCCGACCCGTGGTACTGCCGCACGCAGCACAGCTCGCTATGGCAGAACATGTGTGTAATAAAAAGTGAGATGCTGGGAGTGGTAGAACAACATGTGGCCGGGAGATTTTCCCACACAATTCACATGCCCGTCGCGTTGCATTGAGTCCCGAAGACTGCCGCGCGCACACACGTTCGTTCGTAACAAGTGCTCGCCCGACACACACACACACACACACACACACACACACACACACACACACACACACACACACACACACACAATGTGCACACACTGTACATACACGTACACGGTCCAAGGTGCACCTCTTAACGTGATAAACTCATCAAGGGAAGAAAAGGGACGAGGTATTCAGGGGTGGAAAAGAGGAGAGAGAGGAGAGGACAAATTTATACCACGAGTTCACAGCAGCGCCGCAAGTTCCCACGACAGACGAGACCATGTCCCAATGAACTTGTGTGTGTGCCGTATAGCTCAGGTTTTTCTGGGTTGAGTATGCCAGGTCTCCCCCCCCCCCCCACCCACCCACCCTCCTTTTTTTGTATTTCTCTCTCTCCCCCCGTCTCTCCCTCCCTCTCTCTCTCTCTCTCTCTCTCTCTCCCTCTCTCCTCCTCTCTCTCTCTGTCCCCTTCTCCCTCTCTCCTCTCTCTCTCTCTCTCTCTCTCTCTCTCTCTCTCTCTCTCATTCCACTCCCGCAACTATGAAAGCATACCCCTCCTCCTGCTCCACCCCCTCCCCCTCCACCCCCTCCCCCCCCCCCCCCCTCTCTCTCTCTCTCTCTCTCTCTCTCTCTCCTGTTGGCCTCCCGCCTGACCCGAGCCCTGCTTCACGCTCGGATGAGCTAACGAAAGCAGTATGTACAAAAGGCTAGCCCTGGCTGCTAGTGAATTCTCCCACGGCCCTCCACACACACACACACAGACACACATAAAGCGATGAAAAGAGAAGCTCGTATTCACAGACCCGACCCAATCCTGGAACGGGGTCCGATCTTTTGTGTGTTCATAATGTCTGTCTTTTTTTCCCCTCCCGTGACCCGCCGCATACCACGGTAGGTCTGCTACTAATACATGCCCTCCATTTAGTCAAGTATGTGTGTGCAAGTGTGTGAGAGGACGTATGTTTGTGTGTATGAAGATATGAGTGTGTGTGAGCAAGGAGGTATGAAGCTCAGGCGACATACATATTTGGTGCATAATAGCATGTTGAAGAATGTGACGTGTGCGTTTGTGTACATGCACACATAATGTGTGTGAATGTGTGTGAACGTCTTTGTTGATAGTGTGTATGTGTGTGTGTGTGTTTTTGTCTCTATTTCTTTTTTCCTGCTCCTTTCTTTCCGCTTTGCAAGAAAAAAAAAGTCTTACGAAACGCTACAACAAAAGTGAACAGGTTGGTTGGTCCTGGAAGCATACCCACCAGGAGATTAGGCCAGATACGGAGAGAGGGAGGAGGGGGTTAGAGAAAGGTCGATAGATAGATTGGTGGGAGAGAGATGGGGAAGAGGGGGTGGGTGGGGGGGGGGGGCTGGGGGGGGGGGCTGGGGGAAGAAAGGGAGGGAGGGGAAGATGAGAGAGGGAGGAGGGGATGGATGGGGACACAGAGAAAAAGGTCCATAGCTAGATTGGTGGGAGTGAGAAAGGGAGAGCGGGGGGGGGGGGGGGGGGGGCTGGGGGAAGAAAGGTAAGGAGGGAAAGAGGAGAGAGGGAGGAGGAGATTGATGGGGACAGAGAGAAAGGTCGATAGATAGATGGTGTAAGAGAGAGGGGCAGCGGGGGTGGGGTTTGGGCTGGGGGAGAAAGGGATGGAGGGGATAGGGAGCTAAAGTACAGAAAAAATATGATACAGGTATAGACATGAAGGGGAGAGAAATGCAGGAGAGGCGGGGGGGGGGGGGATAATGAGAGGAAAGAACTAGAGAGACACCACAGGGGGAAGGATATCATAATAATAAGGGATGATATAGTGGGGCGGGGTGAAGGAATAGAGGGGGACATAGACATGGTGAAAGAAAGGGGAGATATATGTATAGAAAAAAAGAGGAAGTTGTGACAGATGAAATGAGAGATAGAACAGACAAAGAAATGAGGAAGAGGTGGAGAGCGAGACAGACACGAGGGTAAAGACTAGACAACATGTACATAGGAACAGAAGGGGAAGAGAGAGAGAGAGAGAGAGAGAGAGAGAGAGAGAGAGAGAGAGAGGGAGAGGGAGATGGAGAGAGAGAGAGAGAGAGAGAGAGAGAGAGAGAGAGAGAGCGAGAGAGAGAGAGAGAGGGGGGGGGGGGCGGTTAAGCCTCCCACAGTCCTACTCCGAGGTCCTAAGCACACCCACGAACCCACCCTGAACTTCGGACTCCGAGGGTGGAAGTCACACGATGGGAACAAAACAAGGAAGAGGCGAAGAGACGTCCATAATGCGGGTCCTTTTTTGTGAGGCCGTTATTGACATTAGAATTATGTTGGATAGCTTCGAACTAAGCTACCCGATCCACATCCATTCAATAACATCAAGATGGACAATACAGGACAAGAGTAGATTAATGACTTCCGTTCCAAAGTACTACCAGAGATACGATGTGTACCCGATTTACCCATGATGACAGCAGCCTAAAGGACAATAAGAAATGGGTCACTGCGAATTGAGGTAACAAACTTTAATTTCAAGGCGACTGGTTCGAAATACATTTTCAAAGGTCCTTGTGGTAACGATTGTTTCAGATAAAATAGGGATGTTTATTTTATCATTGCATAATGCCCCGACTTCGTGAAAATAGTATTGTGTTGAGATCACCTAGTACCTATAGTTTTAACCATGCACCCCACAGCAATCTCTATTTATATATTAATTAATAATTGTATACATACACTGTATTTCGTCCACAGCATCGTCACAACGCGGGGTAGCTATTTAAACGTTTCCGGAACTAAACATTGAAGGAGAAATGCAGGAACAATTTGATTATTATGAAGGGGGATGATCATGGTAATGATCATGAGTGGTGATCATGAAGATGATGGTGATAATGATGGTGAGGAGGAGGAGGAGGAGGAGGAGGATGGAGGTGGTGATAGTAATTGTATCGGCGATGATTATGATAATGATGATGACGATGACGATATGATGACGTTATGGTAGTGATGGTGATAATCATGATGATGACAAGTGGATGGTGACGGTTGAGATGGAGATGATGGTAAAGACCCTGACGATAATTATCATGAAATTGCGGTGCACATGATGACGATTATGATAATGATGATGGTAACGATGGTGACGAGTACCGTGGTAGTGTTGGTGGTGGCGCTGTTAATGATGATGATGATGCTCCCCAAAAGACGCGAAAAGAAACAAACAACAAACAGTTTACACATTGGGCCTAAGAACACATAGCGATGAACTTGTCTTAGAACAAAGCGAGTTGACTCCTTTAAGACCCCCGGGTGGCGGTTGACCTAGCCTCTTCCCCGACAGAATAGGCACCTTGCCCTTTCGGCTTCCCTCTTCCTCCTTCTCTTCCAAATCTTCCCATTTAACTTGAAAAGCCATACTGGTAGATTCAAATTCAATAGCAATGTACGCGAATATATAGTGGGGCTATTAGTAGGTAAATTGATAGATAGATGGTAGCATTTTGCAGGAACAACCTCTTGGCAATCAATCAATCTGTCAGTAGGCGAGTCTGAATGTAGATGAGTCTGAAAGTGTTAAGACTAGCAATTATACTTATTAAGCTTTTACATTTGTTCTGACGAGGTATTATGAGACAAAACTTGCAAGTCAGACGAAAGTTTTATCTAAAATACTTGAGACAACATCATGATGGAGTCTGAGGCCAAAGACTAGATAGACGGTGCTCTAAACAAGTTGGGAGGTATATATAGCGGAACAGGTGCTCCTTTGAATTCGTCTATTGACAATGATTCAAGCCAATTTGTGTACAGTTTATTATAAAGAGCATTGGCCGACAAACACCCCCCCCCCCCCCCCCCCCCTCGGTGGATGCTTCGCGCGATGAGTATAACATATAACAAATAACAACTAATCCCCCTCCATTCCACACACCACACACACACACACACGCGCACACACACACACACACACACACACACACACACATATATATATATATATATATATATATATATATATATGCACACACATACACGTACACACATACGCACACACACACACACGCACATTCCTGCTCAAAGATGGCCCACATAACCTTGCCCTTTTACGGTCAAAATGTGTAAATGCTATGGCATCCCATACGATAAACATAATTTAAGAACATTCATCTGCGTTTTTACTTACTTTCACATTTCGAATCAATTTTATGGGCTGATCGTCTTAAAATAAAGCCTAGTATCCACAGACCCTTACGGTGACAATGTAAACTTGAGCATTCCGATATAATCGACTATGTGAAGTCAGTGCTCTACACGTGGATACTTAATCTCGAGTTTGTGATGTGATAGCATCGTAAGGGTAAATACAATTTAATTTCATTCTCTTGTGACACTGCATTTTTCTAATAGTTTTCCTTTGTACTGACCTGCCGTCCGCGTGGCATGAAACGGTGGGCCTGGTCTCTGTATGGATGTTTGATACTCTCTTGAACTTGAATAAAGTCATGATATAACAACAATTATCATTAATATCTTCAAGTTTCATTTTACATTTGAAAAAGAAGCTTCACATCCGACAGTGACAAACTACAAATTAGTATGTTCTCCACACATTACTTGAATTTTATACAGTGTATACTGTGTTCAATATAATATTTCTCACACTTAATCAGTATGGTGTTCTTGAGGTTGATACAAATATTTAAAGAGCTTGATTTCGTCTGTAAAGAGTTTCCTTTACATACTTCCAAGATAGCGTCGGCCCAACAGAGTCAGGTTCATTGTTTTGATGGTTCTCCCATGAACATCGGGTGTAAACTTTGGTTTGTTCAGTACCTGTATAATCGCCATTGACTGCCCATGGACATGATGAAAGACACTGCATCCAGCCCTCGTGGCGTCATTGATCACCATTACACTGGTAACAAAGACGGACGCGCGCAGCACGCTCGCTCTTTGTCAGTGCGGACAATGCGTGTCAATTAACGCATCTGCGACCACGGACAGAACGGACTCGAAGAGTCGTTAATCTTTGGCCATGTGCCTACATTAGCGCACACGCGTTTTTGAACTTCACTTTTCCATTGACCCCCCCCCCCCCCCCTCTCTCTCCCTCCCTCTCCCGCCTTCACTTATCCCCTTTTTCCGTGTTCATTGGGTCGGAGGAAGCTTCACCAAGTGTCCTTTGTCATGATCCATGGTGGACCTGGCTTCCGGTTTTGGGATCCGATTAAAGGTGGGGTTTGGAAGTGTCGTTTGGGAATGTTTTGGATTTAAAGGTAGTAAATGTAGATCAATTTGGCAGGCAAGAACAACACAATAACAACGTAATATACATGGAGGTGCATTTCGTGGAATTTGGAATTTAGCAGAGGCGAAATGATTCAAAACGGTGCAGCCCATTTGCAAAAGTCATGAAGCTAGGCAGAAATCGGCAGTATTGAACGCAAGCACTTTTTGGACGACCCGTTCAAAACCTTCTGGGAATCTAGCGATCGCTTTTATCCCGCTGACAGTCAGGTTCCAGTTCTGTCATGAAATTTGTACATTTGTAAATGTGTACATGTAAATTTATACCCTTCCATTACTGGACATTGAAAACCCCATTGGCTTACTACACATCTTCATGCCATTGGTAATGAGATATTTATCCCTTACATTACTGGACACTGAAAACCCCATTGGCTTACTTCACATCTTTATGCCAATGGTAATGAGAGAGTTAACCCTTACATTACTGGACATTGAAACCCCATTGGCTTACTTCACATCTTCATGCCAATAAAGATATGAAGTAATAAGAGAGTTAACTCGTTTGTTGCGGTAAATGGGCTGTTCTTATCGGGTTTAAGGAGTTTGTGCGTATAACGTGTGTACGAATGCATCGATGATCATAACCAGTTTCCAAGGGATACCCTACCTTTGAAGGCTTCATCAAGCATTGCATTATTGACATTGCCATGGAAACCAAGGAAGGAGAATACGTTAAAGTTTTAAGTACATGTACGTTTACTAGACAAATCTTACATGATCGCATACTATCTGTTATACAACGTGTCAAATGTATGCTCTATATAGGCTCATATCCTGCAATTATGATGTCACTTCTCTAAATGGATAACCCTGACCCTAACCTTAACTCTAACCATAACCCAGCTGGAAGAATGCTGAACATTCATGAGTAGGTTAATGCATATTAATATGTTAATGCAGGATGGGTGCCTATTAATTACTTACCAATGTTAAACGTGGAGGACGCCCCCTTTCTTCTACATAAATTGTAATGTCTGAGATGAGGGGGGGGGGGGTCGATGTCTTTGAGTGTGATAGTTTTATATCGTAATGCAGCTATGTAGCTACTATAGAGTAACGAAGTGTGACGTCATATAAGCATGTTGTTAAGACAACTGGTTCTGAACTATATTAGTAGGGCAAATCGCGGTGATTTTACCGGGGACTCTCATTGAAAGTGCCCGACACTAGCCCGCTAGACAGACCAATGAAACTTTCACCTAATGTGATATTGTTTAGAACCAGGAAAGCTGATAATAATGGCTATGACGACACCACTCCGGTACTCTACATCTCTGCTCAAAACCTTCATGGTTTGAAATAAGGCCGAGCACCGTGATGACTCAATCTAAATAAGCGAAAAACCACAGGACGGATGCTTCCGTGCAAGAAATTCCTTGAATATGTGGTTCCCAAGCTAGGACTCTCCTCTAGCTTCAAAGTTCATTGCACGCCTGTATGACGTATGCTGGAGGAAAGGAAGAGAGGGGGTTGGGTAGATTAAAAGGGTGGGGTGGGGGGTGGGGGGGGGGGGGGTAGACATGACGGACGGTACGCAAACATTATAACCAAAGGTTTGGTCAGTCTTGAAAACTCGTCAGGATCTCTGATCGATGTCGAAGGAAACGAAATACGCCTCTAAACCGTTCGACTGGGTTCGTCATGACCTAGTTATCCAATTGATCTGAAGTCGTTTCCCACGCTTCAATCTTTGGGCCATTATTCTGACATTACGTGTATCAGAGGTATTTTTTTCTGTCAAACATTTGGTCTATTTTTAGGAAATGTACGTAAAACCACCCATTATGTACTTTTAACTTATGCATACTGTGGAAGGGCAAATTGAATACACATTCTATTTTAACATCGTCTTCAATTATTCTGATATTTCATTAGCCGTTTTCCTTTAGATTTGGT
>OZ022588.1:13783169-13796393 GCA_963669155.1 Arbacia lixula | reverse complement strand
ACCCCACAGCAATCTCTATTTATATGTTAATTAATAATTGTATATATATATATACACTGTATTTCGTCCACAGCATCGTCACAACGCGGGGTGGCTATTCAAACGTTTCCGGAACTAAACATTAAAGGAGAAATGCAGGAACAATTTGATTATTATGAAGGGGGATGGTCATGGTAATGATCATGAGTGGTGATCATGAAGATGATGGTGATAATGATGGTGAGGAGGAGGAGGAGGAGGAGGAGGGGGAGGAGGAGGAAGAGGAGGAGGAGGAGGAGGAGGAGGAGGAGGAGAAGGATGGATGTGGTGATGGTAATTGTATCGGCGATGATGATGATGATGATGATGATGATGATGATGATGATGATGATGATAATGATGATGACGATATGATGACGTTATGGTAGTGATGGTGATAATCATGATGATGGCAAGTGGATGGTGACGGTTGAGATGGAGATGATGGTAAATACGCTGATGATAATTATCATACAATTGCGGTGGTAATAATGACGGTGATGATAATGATGAATGTAACGATGGTGACGAGTACCGTGGTAGTGTTGGTGGTGGCGCTGTTAATGATGATGATGATGCTCCCCAAAAGACGCGAAAAGAAACAAACAACAAACAGTATACACATTGGGCCTAAGAACACATAGCGATGAACTTGTCTTAGAACAAAGCGAGTTGACTCCTTTAAGACCCCCGGGTGGCGGTTGACCTAGCCTGTTCCCCGACAGAATAGGCACCTTGCCCTTTCGGCTTCCCTCTTCCTCCTTCTCTTCCAAATCTTCCCATTGAACTTGAAAAGCCGTAGTGGCAGATTCAGATTCAATAGCAGTGTACGCGAATATATCGTGGGGCTATTAGTAGGTTAATGGATAGATAGATGGTAGCATTTTGCAGGAACAACCTCTTGGCAATCAATCAATCAATCTGTCAGTCGGTGAGTCTGAATGTAGATGAGTCTGAAAGTGTTAAGACTAGCAAGTATACTTATTAAGCTTTTACATTTGTTCTGACTAGGTATTTTGAGACACAACTTGCAAGTCAGACGAAAGTTTTATCTTAAAAATGCAAAATACTTGAGACAACACCATGATGGAGTCTGAGGCGGAAGACTAGGTGGACGGTGCTCTAAAGCTAAACAAGTTAGGAGGTATATATAGCGGAACAGGTGCTCCTTTGAAATCGTCTATTGACAATGATTCAAGCCAATTTGTGTACAGTTTATTATAAAGAGCATTGGCCGACAACCACCCCCCCCCCCCCCTTCGGTGGATGCTTCGCGCGATGAGTTCGTAAACAAATAACAACTAATCCCCCCTCCCTTCCACACACACACACACACACACACACACACACACACACACACACACACACACACACATACAAACACACACACACACACACACACATTCCTGCTCAAAGATGGCCCACATAACCTTGCCCTTTTACGGGCAAAATGTGTAAATGCTATGTCATCTCATACGATAAAAACATAATTTAAGAACATTCATCTGCGTTTTTACTTACTTTTACATTTCAAATCAATTTTATGGGCTGATCGTCTTAAAATAAAGCCTAGTATCCACAGACCCTTACGGTGACAATGTAATCTTGAGCATTCCGATCTAATCGACTATGTGAAGTCAGTGCTCTACAAGTGGATACTTAATCTCGAGTTTGTGATGTGATAGGATTGTAAGGGTAAATACAATTCAATTTCATTGTGTTGTGACACTGCGTGTTTCTAATAATTTTCCTTTGTACTGACCTGCCGTCCATGTGGCATGAAACGGTGGGCCTGGTCTCTGTATGTATGTTTGATACTCTCTTGAACTTGAATAAAGTCAAGATATAACGACAATTATCATTGATATCTTCAAGTTTCATTTTACATTTGAAAAAGAAGCTTCACATCCGACAGTGACAAACTAGTATGTTCTCCACACATTACTTGAATTGTGTATACTGTATTCAGTATAATATTTCTCACACTTAAAGGGCATATATTGTACTGGGAAGGCAAAAAAGCCTTCAAAATGTAATTGTTAGCAATCTTCTTGCCAATGGTCTTAAATTCATGTATTGTCTATTTTAGAAGCTTTCTGAAAGTTATTTGCCCTCAAATGATCTACATTTGGAGTAATGAGTGATTAAATCACAAATCCTCAGAATGTTCGGCCCGGACATTTTGAGGATTTAATTATTAATCATTAATTACTCCATATGTGGATCATTTGAGGGCAAATAACTTTCAGAAAGCTTCTAAAATAGACAATACATGAATTAAAGACCATTGGCAAGAAGATTGCTAACAATTACATTTTGAAGGTTTTTTTGCCTTCCCAGTACAGTATATGCCCTTTAATCAGTATGGTGTTCTTGCGGTTGATACAAATATTTAAAGAGCTTGATTTCGTCTGTAAAGCGTATACCTTTACATACTTCCAAGATAGCGTCGGCCCAACAGAGTCAGGTTCATTGTTTTGATGGTTCTCCCATGAACATCGGGTGTAAACTTTGGTTTGTTCAGTACCTGTATAATCGCCATTGACTGCCCATGGACATGATGAAAGACACTGCATCCAGCCCTCGTGGCGTCATTGATCACCATTACACTGGTAACAAAGACGGACGCGCGCAGCACGCTCGCTCTTTGTCAGTGCGGACAATGCGTGTCAATTAACGCATCTGCGACCACGGACAGAACGGACTCGAAGAATCGTTAATCTTTGGCCATGTGCCTACATTAGCGCACACGCGTTTTTGAACTTCACTCTTCCATTGACCCCCCCCCCCCCCCCCCTCTCCCTCCCTCTCCCGCCTTCACTTATCCCCTTTTTCCGTGTTCATTGGGTCGGAGGAAGCTTCACCAAGTGTCCTTTTGTCATGATCCATGATGGACCTGGCTTCCGGTTTTGGGATCCGATTAAAGGTGGGGCTTGGAAGTGTCGCTTGGGAATGTTTTGGATTTAAAGGTAGTAAATGTAGACCAATTTGGCAGGCAAGAACAACACAATACCAACGTAATATACATGGAGGTGCATTCCATGGAATTTGGAATTTAGCAGAGACGAAATAATTAAAAACGGTGCAGTCCATTTGCAAAAGTCATGAAGCTAGGCAGAAATCGGCAGTATTGAACGCAAGCACTTTTTGGACGACCCGTTCAAAACCTTCTGGGAATCTAGCGATCGCTTTTATCCCGCTGACAGTCAGGTTCCAGTTCTGTCATGAAATTTGTACATTTGTAAATGTGTACATGTAAATTTATACATTTTATCCTTTTGTGACATGCTAAAGGGTTACAATTCCAAAAAATAATGCATATCATTATATTAGTTTGATTTAAGTGAAGGTCAATTCATGCAAAATGCAAATTAGATAAAATCCTCAGTTCGCCCCGGTAATCATATGTAAGCACAAAGCTTGCACGCAAAAAAACACACCATAAACTGCATTAACCCGTACATTAGAGGTCTTGGAAACCACATTGGCTTACTACACATTTTCATGGCAATGGTAATGAGAGAGTTAACCCTTCCATTACTGGACATTGAAAACCCCAATGGCTTACTACACATCTTCATGCCAATGGTAATGAGATATTTATCCCTTACATTACTGGACACTGAAAACCCCAATGGCTTAAAACACATCTTCATGCCAATGGTACTGGACATTGAAAACCCCAATTGCTTACTACACATCTTCATGCCAATGATAATGAGATATTTATCCCTTACATTACTGGACATTGAAACCCCATTTGCTTACTACACATCTTCATGCCAATGGTAATGAGATATATAACCCTTACATTACTGGACATTGAAAACCCCATTGGTTTACTCCACATCTTCATGCCAATGGTAATGAGATATATCCCTTACATTACTGGACATTGAAAACCCCATTGGCTTACTCCACATCTTCATGCCAATGGTAATAAGAGAGTTGACCCTTACATTACTGGACATTGAAAACCCCATTGGCTTACTACACATCTTCATGCCAATGCAAATGAGAGAGTTAACCCTCACATTACTGGACATTGAAAACCCCAATGGCTTACTACACATCTTCATGCCAATGGTAATGAGATATATATCCCTTACATTACTGGACATTGAAAACCCCATTGGCTTACTCCACATCTTCATGCCAATAAAGATGTGAAGTAATAAGAGAGTTAACTCGTCTGTTGGTAGATGGACTGTTCTTATCGGAGTTTTTGCGTATAACGTGTGTACGAATGCATCGATGATCATAACCAGTTTCCAAGGGATACCCTACCTTTGAAAGGCTTCTTCAAGCATTGCATTATTGCCATTGCCATGGAAACCAGGGAAGGAGAATAAGTTAAAGTTTTGAGTAAATGTACGTTTACCAGACAAATACTACATGATAGCATACTATCTGTTATACAACGTGTCAAATGTATGCTCTATATAGGCTCATATCCTACAATTATTATGTAATTTCTCTAAATGGGTAAGCCTAACCCTAACCCGTTCTCTAACCATAACCCAGCTGGAAGAATGCTGAATATTCATGAGTAGGCTAATGCATATTAATAAGTAATGCAGGATGGCTGCCTATTAATTTCTAACCAATGTTAAACGTGGGGGACGCCCCCTTTCTTCTACATAAATTGTAATGTCTGAGATGAGGGGGAGGGATCGATGTCTTTGAGTGTGATAGTTTTATATCGTAATGCAGCTATGTAGCTACTATAGAGTAACGAAGTGTGACGTCATAAAAGCATGTTGTCAAGACAACTGCTTCTAAACTATGTTGGTAGAGCAGATCACGGTGATTTTACCGGGGACTCTCATTGAAAGTGCCCGACACTAGCCCGCTAGACAATAGCAGACCAATGAAACTTTCACTCAATGTGATGTTGTTCAGAACCAGGAACGGTGCATAATAATGGCTATGACGACACCACTTCGGTACTCTACATCTCTGCTCAAAACCTTCATGGTTTGAAATAAGGCCGAGCACCGTGATGACTCAATCCAAATAAGCGAAAAACCACAGGACGGATGCTTCCGTGCAAGAAATTCCTTGAATATGTGGTTCCCAAGCTAGGACTCTCCTCTAGCTTCAAAGTTCATTGCACGCCTGTATGCTGGAGGGAAGGAAGAGAGGGGGTTGGGTAGATTGAAATGATGGGGTGGGGGGGGGGGGGGTTAAACATTATAACCAAAGGTTTGGTCAGTCTTGAAAACTCGTCAGGATCTCTGATCGATGTCGAAGGAAACGAAATACGCCTCTAAACCGTTCGACTGGGTTCGTCATGACCTAGTTATCCAATTGATCTGAAGTCGTTTCCCACGCTTCAATCTTTGGGCCATTATTCTGACATATTACATGTATCAGAGGTATTTTTTTCTGTTCAACATTTGGTCTATTTTTAGGAAACGTCCGTAAAACCACCCATCATGTACTTTTAACTTATGCATACAGTGGAAGGGCACATTGAATACACATTCTGTTTCATAATCGTCTTCAATATTTAGGCCATTATTCTGATATTTCATTAGCCTTCTTCCTGTAGATTTGGTCTATCTTAGGAAACCTACGTGGACTCTTTCAATCTACCCTGCGTGCACTTGTAACTTAATGGAAGGGCACATTAAATACATTATATTATTCGGTTTTCCCACGACCTTCTATGGTTGTTAAGTTTGCGTAATGTACATTTTTTCTCGTTTTATATTTCTGATTCGATACAATTAATACGTACGCTATCAACAATGATTAAAGGTTATTATTTCAGTCATATCTGTCAGCTTGTCTCTCCCTCCAGTTCCTTTCTCTTGCACGTTTATCATATTTATGATTGTATACCCTTTATTTATCTCCGTCTTCCATTTCTTCCTGTTACTCTCCATCCTTCTCCATTTAACCTCATTATTCATATCTATGACTTTCTCTATCTCTCCCACTCTCTCTCTTACTTCCTTTTTTAACCCCCCCCCCCTTTCGTCCCTTTCCCTCTCTCTCTCTCTCTCTCTCTCTCTCTCTGTCTCCCTCTCTCTCTCTCTCTCTCTCTCTCTGTCTCTCTCTCTCTGTCTCTCTCTCTCTCTTCCCACACTCTATCTTCTTTTCTTCCCCAATTCCCCTTCTCTCTTCCATCCTTTACATTGTCTTTTCATTTTTCTTCTCATCGTCTTATCACCCTCATTCCTTGAAGAGCAAACAGAAAATCCCCCAGTTCAAAATAATGCAGCATGAATATGCCTTTAAAGAGAAAGTACACATAGAAGTTAAGTTGATTTTACTAAAAGCAAAAACATGAATGTAACATATTAGTGAAGGTTTTATAAAAATCCGTTGGAGGATGAGAAGGTTGTGATTTTTTAAAAGTTTTTATTTTGAGACGTCACGTGCGAGATGCTCTCCCATTATCTGTCTATGGACAATATTAATTCCTTAAAAAAACTTAAAAAAGGGAATGCACGGAATCATACACCATACACTATGCAAAAGTATTTCGCATTTGACGCACAAAATGAACAATTAAGAGAATCATAACTTTCTTATCCTTTGATAACTTTCTTATCGATTGATTTTCGTCAAACTTTCACTCATATGTTTCTTTCCTGCTTTTGCTTTTATTTAATCAACTTAACTTTAGGATGGTCTTTCCTTTTAACCTTTTGAGCTTCTCTGTAAATGCCTCTTTGTGTGATTTGCGCATATTAATATGCAATGATGCAGCAATGGCGCGTAAAAAGTTAATATGTATTATTGAATTTTCCTAAAAGGGTCCGAAACGGATCGAAACGGATCTGACTTTCCACGCGACTGATTTTTCTCCGCCGGTTAAGTTATTACAATAATCATGACAATCACGTCAAGGTAAAAAAAAAAAAAGAATAATCACGTGAAATAGTACCTCAACTCAGAATGTCAACAACAATAATAAATCGCTATAGCGACATGCATAACAAGTGACAAAATGGAAGTCATGGGAATTTCACCGAAAGGTAATGTTTTTCGCAAAAGTATGCGAATGCGTGGTCGGATATTAATTGAATTGTACAGTCGATATTGTGTTCAACGTGAATAGTAGTTTTATTAGAAAAGAGTAGAGCGAAAAGAGAGATGAGAGAGACAGAAACGGAATGAAAGAGACAAATACGAAAGGTGTAAAGAGAGAAAAGGGGATGGAAAAAAGGAAGAAAGGAAAAAGGGGAAAATGGAGGAAGAGAGGGGGTGGGTGATCTACAGAGAAACATGGAAGGATAAAGGCACGGGAGAGAGAGAGAGAGAGAGAGAGAGAGAGAGAGAGAGAGAGAGAGAGAGAGAGAGAGAGAGAGAGAGAGAGAGAAAGAGGGAGGGAGAGAGAGAGAGAGTCCTCAATTGGCAGGAATGTACAGTGTATGCCAATGAGCGAACTCGGACAATCCAATACTTTATAAATTCAGTGTACATAATCAGTGCAATATGATTTGTCGCCCTCTAGCGGTTAAAACATTTTACTCCACCAGTTTTGGATTTTTTCAGTCAGTGGATTGCAATTTTCTTTTTGTCACGTAATAATCGACAAAATATGTAGTCATCACATCATGAATATCAATTGCATTGAATTTCGATATTGATAATGGCAAGTACTTGGAGAAGGACTAAGACAAAACAAGAGGATACCGTAGGAAATGGGGGGGGGGGGGGGAGGGGTTGGGGGGAGGGGGAGGGGGAGGGGGGAGAAGAGGGAAGAGGGATAGGGGTGGTTTTCACTTGCTTGTGAAAGAACATCCCATGATGATGATCACGAGTATGAACAAGGAAGTTGAATGATGGTGATGATGATGGGGATTATGCAGATGAAGATAAGGATGGCTTGGGGGATAAAGTTATTGTCGATTGGTATTGCTGTGGTATTGGTGATGGTGATGCTTAAAGCGAACGGTTGTGCAAATATATACATTGACGATGTGCTTTCTGACCATGCAATAAACAACAACGGAAGGGCAAAAAAAGAGGATAGAGCGGAAAATAAACTTGTCACCTAGCAACAGATTTCGTACCAAATGAAAGGGAAAATCTATCATGAAGTCAAGTTGGGCTTGATAAAAGCAATATCATGAAAGAAACAAATAAATTAAGGTTTGACAAAAATCCATCAAAGGGTTTTCAAATTCTAAATTTTGCGAGATACACTTTTATAATACGTGCACTATTTAAACAAAAATGTACATTTTAACAAATATATACCATTTTATCTGTGCATTGAATACATAATTAGAAACATGTTTTGCCCACAAATTTTCCTTTCGTTTTGATGCTGTAATCAAAACCATTTAACTTAAAGGCTTTAAGTTGGTGGATCTTTTCTTTAATTAAACGTATTAAACTGTGGCCCTTTTTTAACGTAAAGGTGTGAAACGCCGTGCTTTAGCCCAATCAAAATTGAAAGGCACTGTTCATGTCAAAGTATGGACACTAATCTATCAGTTCAGATGTTTTTTTGTTTTAATTTTGGAATTTTTATTTTTCTGGGAGAAAATCATGCATGATTTAGTATGCCTCGTGGTTTCTCTCGGCCTCACATTATTTTTCAAATGAAAAAAAGAAAATATGGAATTGAAAATGATATATCCCTGTTGCCTATAAGGGATAGGGTACTTGGAAACTGAAAGAAACATATTAGTAAAGGTTTGACAAAAATCCGTCAAAGGATAAGAACGTTATGATCTTTTGAAATTTCAATTTTGTGACGTCGCGTGCAAGGTGCTCCCCCATAAATGTTGTGTATTAAACAGTCCCTTGAAGGGCATTTACTGTACTGGGAAGACAAAAGGCCTTCAAAAGGTGATCGTGAGCAATCTTCTTGCCAATGGTCTTAAATTCATGTATTGTCTATTTTAGAAGTTTGCTGTAAGTTATTTGCCCTCAAATGATCTACATTTGAAGTAATGAGTGATTAAATCACAAATCCTCAAAATGTTCGGTCCGAACATTTTGAGGATTTAATCATTAATCATTGATTACTCCATATGTGAATGATTTGAGGGCAAATAACTTTCAACAAGCCTCTAAAATGGTCAATACATGAATGTAAGACCATTGGCAAGAAGATTGCTAACAGTTTGCCTTCCCAGTACAGTATATGCCCTTCAAAGTACATAATTGTAAATTTGAATTATATGCAAGATGGTCTGAAGCATATCAACCAAAATATATTGGGGCAAATCTTAAACAGATTAAAATGTGTTTACTTCTCTGAAGCAAACTCGACAAGGTACATTATCAACTATCAGGAATCATGTGAGAGTTGTCTGAAAAAGGGACTAAAAGGAAAACCGTTTTGCACAACAGCCGATGGTTCCGGGCCTCTACAGGCCTGGTCTATCATTTCGGTCTGCTGCCCTCTTGCGTTACCTGGTAGCACACTTAATGGTTTCAAATGAGTGATTCCCAAATAAGAACTAGGTTTCAATGGTTTTGTTCATCACTACAATAGTGAAAAGAGATACCACCTTTTTCGCTATCATAACTGTATTTAAAATGAAATCTGAATCGAAATCGCAGGTCACAGAGAGAGAGAGAGAGAGAAATATATATTGGGGGGGGGGGGTGCATACACTGTAAATAGTTAAACGTATATTCAAATTAAAGGACATAATTATCATATATAGGAGAAAAGAAAGATAGAAATATACACACATACAGAAAATATGTTTTGTATATTATGCATTGTTAGACTGTTTCCATGGGTTAACATGCCTCCTAGAATGAACGTCATGGGATACATTTACAAACTTGGGACGAGGGTTATTTCGACCCAGGTCTGTTCTGCATTGGAATTGCTGGTATTTTCCTTTTTGTTTATTGTTCTTTACACGATTGGAGGTGACGTACCTCGGAATTTATAAGCGACTATAAATGACCGGGAGGGAGGTGATTCCTTCGAGCACGGGCCTAAAATCAAACGAGCATTTGACGACAGACCTATATTGTACACAACATTCTTTATCCATAAAACTGCTTGTCTGACTGACTCAATCAAAAGGAAGACATAACGGCGAATTGTATCGAGGTTATTTTCAAAAGACGATGAGTTGTCATCAAACAGACGTCTAATGTCATGATCATGTGAACGAATCAAATCCAAATCATAGCTTCCCATATATAAACCCACCATTACCAGATACCAAGACAGGTCTAGTTGTCTTTCAGTTACGGTACATACATACCTTTGAATTCACCTACTGGACAATATGAAGCCCCGGCAACCCAATCTGACACATGGACTGTCCTACTTTGAAAAAAGGAAGTAACTAACAAACAAGACTTTTCGTGTAAATGAGCAAAATATTGTCCGTCACCTGCATGGGCATTAGTGCAACACCACAACATGTTAGATTGAATATCTTGCAGGAAGATTAGCATTTTTTCTCCAGATTTTGTCTTAGTGAAGGGAATGCTTGGAACAAGCTAAGAGTTCCATTAACCCAGACTTAATGATTTGTCACTTGCTCCCTTTTGTCAAAATAGGGCAGTATAGGCCTATTCGTTTGTTTTTCATTTTTATGAAATTGTAAATGTTTGCACCGTTCCCTACACGGGGGGGGGGGGGGGGGGGGGGGGACTGCACTTGACAGCATTGACGTAATGTGGAAGTGTACATGCCTATTGGAATTTCTTTATTCTTTATTGGTTGGGAATATAGATTTCACCAGCACAATCTCGTCAACCACAACCTTAAAGTTGATATCGATTTTGTGTTCACCATGCTAACTTGGATTTGCAAGTTTGTTTTGATATACAATTTATATGGTATCGCCGTCATGTAGGTATTATATCAAGTGTAATAATGGGCATATGTGTTGGGATAAGGTTAAGGTATATCATGTGATGTTACCTGAGCATAATCTTTACCGCAAATAACATTGTTCAAGCAGTTAAGTCCATCCCTACGAATGGTGATACGTTTTTATCATCATAGACTTGGCCCTGTTTTATCCTTATCAAAATGGCGTAATCTTATGTCATCATAATACGTGAACTATATACGACATTCACCATCACACAGCCACACACACAGCCACACACCCACACGTACACACACACCCACATCCACACACACACACACACCACCCTGCAAACATTCACCGATGACATTACACAGCACATGGATTTACGAGCGCACATAACGCCCGCGTGTTGCGTGGAGCTTCCCCGTAAATCGCTGACCAAGGTTACAGCAGACCGCTTATGCCTTGTGCTTGCCCGTTGCCTGCTGGCTCATTTAATCTGCGCTATGGCAGGCGGAGGTACGCAAAATTTGTACAGTATGAGGGTCCGAGGTATCATCAAACGCAGCGGCGACCGAGATAATAGTCTAGGTTCTAGACGTCTTTTATCAGCCCGGATCGCGCGATCACTCGATATCGTTGCGCTGAGTTTCGTCGCGTGCTGTGTATACGAATCCGGGCTGATAAAAGACGTCTAGAACCTAGACTACCGAGATAACAGCGAAAGAGTGACGTTTAACAGATGGGGCGGCATATCATTGGTATACGTCGGGAGTCTCTATATACTCCACGTGTGTATTCATCCACCATCATTCGAGGCATTCTTTAATCGAAATTACATTTTTCGACATACCCC
Organism: Arbacia lixula; assembly: GCA_963669155.1. NCBI lineage: Eukaryota > Metazoa > Echinodermata > Echinoidea > Arbacioida > Arbaciidae > Arbacia > Arbacia lixula. The sequence goes on along the minus strand of OZ022588.1, from coordinate 13,784,759 downwards.
CAAATAGAGAAAGGGGCGTTCATAGGGGCCAGATGAAATCTCAGCGGATCCACGTCCAACAGAGACTGATTTTTCGGTCTTCATCAGTACATGCAAACCCATGGAACAACAGTTTGTCTGGTACACAAAGGGTTAATTTCAGAGTTCGTGTGCAAGAATTAACGTGTGATCTGTCCATTTTTCATCCAGATATAAATTATAGTTTTCACAATCAACCCGTCATTCACACTGGAAGCCTGCTCTGACTTGGAATATTAAAATACTGAGATAGATATTAGGCGAGCATTTAAGTCAAACATATTGCGCATTTTAATATGGCATACATGCTTGTGTATCTTGAGACAAAACGAAAACACATTAAAAAGAGGGGAACAAAAAACATCTTTCTCTACACTCAGCAAAATAGACCGCAAGGCCAATTGAACTTTCAATCTATTCCCTCATCAAGATGTATCAAGACGAAACAACAAGAAAGAAAGTTGAATTTTTAGGTGGTTATGATGAAAAAGTAAAGACTGATTTTAAGAGATTTTAAATTGGTTACAAAATCGAAGATTATACCCTGATCAATTCGCCGAAACGTTCATCTTAAACTCTCATTACTCTCCTTTCTATTCATATATTTTTTCTATATCTATTCATTCTGCGTATTTTGGAAAGAAAAGGATTACCAAGAGCAAAGAGAGATGCACAGTTGAAATTATCAGTTCAATGTTTTAAGTTCCTGGAATGATATGTTTGTATACTGATAACATTATTCATCGATAACACCTCCACCTCTTCCATTTGATTAGACTGGGCTAATCCCCTGTATGAACATTTCTTCAAGGTCCTTTTAAACTTCATCCTTGATACTACTTTGATATGTGTTTCCTCTATAATTGTAATCTCCGGGACATATGATCCGTCAAAATAAAGGGCATAAACATAGCATAAACGTATTTCGACTGAAAGTACATGGGAAAAACATTAAAAAAAAAAGTCCACAAAGTTCCTGTACTTTAAAGCTTAATGCGGATATGCCTTACACGTAAGCAATGTTTTTAAAAAAATGCACAAAAACATTGCAAAAACAACAAAACTAGAAAGACGAAAACGAAAGAAAGACAGAGGGAGAGAGAGAGAGAGAGAGAGATCTCACACAGAGGCTGTTAAATCATACGCCGTGTTCCCGCCGAATTTCCAGGTATTACGAGATATAGATTAGTACCACCCACTCTATAACATTCTCTGATGATACCCAATCAACAGAGAGCGTTTAGAATGTAAATCAAATGTTCATTATCAGAGAAGAAAATATGAGTTAATCTACATTTTATCATGAATAGCTCTTATAAAAACATTGCTTTCCTAATTTTCATATACTATGTAAAATACCACTCTCTATCATAAAGTTTCTGATGCTACACAGCAAATAACACTAATAGAACATTTCTCGATTGTAGTATGATCAGTGAGGGTAAAAGAGGTTGATCTATATTTTATCGTGAAAACTAATTATGAATCCACAATTGTGTATTGACTGCATCCCCCCCCCCCCCTTGCTCTCTCTCTCTCTCTCTCTCTCTCTCTCACTCTCTATCTCTCTAT
>OZ022588.1:13705669-13780669 GCA_963669155.1 Arbacia lixula | reverse complement strand
TTTTTATGACTTATACTGCAACCATGAACGTAATAACATGATGCACAACCACACACACAACCACACACACACGCACACCTTATACATACATGTACATAGACAAACACCCTTTTTATGACTTCCACTGCAACCATGAACGTAATAAAATGTCTCTCTTCCACTTCAATGGTATGAACGGAAAAGGAGATGACTGGCTCCTCCCTCTATCAAATCATGATCAAATCATCATGGATCCAAACTGACCGACCCCTTCGCCCCCCCCCCCCCCCCACCATCTCCCTGCCTCCTTGCTTTCCCGCCCATACGCCCCCTTCAACGTCGTCACCGGTCGAGTGAAGAGAATACGCGGAGAATTAATGGGCAAAATGATGATACACTATTCGGGTGATTTTATTACCATGTCACGGACGCCTTACATAATATGCGTAGTACTTGAAGTATCAATAAATTGGTGACGGAGAATTATGACGTAGAATCAATGTGCTATCGTTTAAACCGATGTGGGAGGATGGGGGAGGGGGGCGGTCTCTCAACCGATTTTTACAATCATACCAATGATAAGGAATCGTTTTTTTGTCCCAGGTGGATTCTTAAATTCACTTTTGAAAATAGCTTAAAGACAGCCCGTCCCTTTTTCAGATCACCACAAAACCATCGAAACATTGGCCAAACATGAAAAGAAGTGTTAGCAAGCTGTATATTCATAATTTGAAACTGATACGTAGTGTAAAATTCAAATAATGCACGTAAACAACGTCTGATTGATAGTCTTTACCTCAGGCTCTTAGCAGTTTGTGTTGAAATATCTGCTTTATTGATTAATCTGTTTATTAAATTATAAAACGCATTATGAAAAAAAAAATGTTCTATAGAAGGAATCATCTCCAAAGTTTGGTAATTTCTCATAAAATTAGGATTTCACACATGCATAATAACCACATAGATACTGTAACAAAGACTAATACTTTTTTCGTGGTACGAAAAAAGTCGGTTTGAAATTTAACGGCTGAATTTTTTACATATACAGAAAGCTTCAACATGCTATATTCTTAGAAATGGTCTTGAATCACACTTTCTTCAATTTACGATCGTGATAGACGATTTCAAATTTTAAGCTTGCAAAAGGGACGGACAATCTTTAATGGTCAATAGTTCGGGCAGACATGATAAACGACACGCCGATGGAAACAGACAGAGTGTTTATTTATATTATTTTATTTATTCATGGAAAAATCACATTCGAGATGTTTTGCTTATAAAGGGCGTGGTCATTGTAGATTCCATGGTTCGTGATAGGGTCCATGATGGACTTAAAATTAAGTTGAAATAGTGTCTATAGATGTTAAAGTTGACGCGTAAATATCATGGTGTGTTCATGATGAAGAAATGATAGAATTATCCGATGAATATACGTCATAGAGAATATGAGAACATCTATTTTATATGTTTAATTCTTATACTTGAAAGTGTTATTTTTGGCAAAACATGATTATTAGGGCAGATGGATGATACCATTGTCTTGGTTGTTTATCTTGAGCTCTTATTTATGCGTTGTAGTGTTTTCAATGCCTCATTTGAATGAAACGTAAATGTTACCGTTAGTCGATTTATATTCTGTTTCTGAGGTTCATACCATTTCCAAGTTTGTTCTGTCTCCAAATAGAATGCACATTTGAAGGAAAGCGGCGATAAGATATACAAATATATACAATAAAGTTATATGATAAAAACAACATTACGTAATTCAATGGTGTTTACTCGACGAGCCATTAGTGTCCTTTCTCTCTTCTTCTTTTTCCCTCTCTCTCTCTCTCTCTCCCTCTCTCTCTCTCTCTCTCTCTCTCTCTCTCTCTCTCTCCTTCCCCCTCTCTCTCTCTCTCTCTCTCCCTCTCTCTCTCTCTCTCTCTCTCTCTCTCTCTCCCTCCCTCCCTCTCTCTCTCTCTCTCTCTCTCTCTCTCTCTCTCTCTCCCTCTCTCTCTCCCCCCCTCTCTCTCTATTCTTTCTCCACATATAAATATATATATTTATATCTTCCAAGTTTCCCCATAACGGTATGATTGCGGGGTGGGGTGAAAATGTAGAAATTTGGAAAAAAAAAAAAAGAAGAAGAAGGAGGAGGAAGAGGAGGAGGAGGAGGAGGAGGTGGAGGAGGAGAAGAAGAAAAAGAAGAATAAGACGAGGGAGAAGAAGAAAGAGATGATGTTGAAGAAGAAGAAGAAGAAGAAGAAGAAGAAGAAGAAGAAGAAGAAGAAGAAGAAGAAGAAGAAAAAGACGGTGATGATGAAGAAGATAAAAAAAAAAGATGAAGAAAGAGAATAAAGGGAAACAGACGAGGGGGCTCATAGACAACACAAGAACTAAACAGAATATGATTGTAAAGTGAAAAGGAAGATGGAACAAAGTAGTTTGGGGTCTACATTTTATTGCGGCTATCATCTACTCTCAGTTACCGTTGCAGTTTAGATCTTCACACAATTGCGAGACGACTATACATATTAATCTTCTTCGTCTGCCTATCCTGTCTTCCGTCTGAGACAGGAGAAAGAGGAAATCTTATGCAAGAAAGAGGGGAAAGAGAGGAAAAGAAAGACGAAGAGTAATCCGGAACAAAGAAGGGGGTCTGGTCCATCCTCCTTTCTCTACTCTTGCCCCTAATCCAGGCCGCTACCTGACACAATAGGCGCGGGCAGGCCACTGCTTACCCGCTCCGCCCCGCATGAGCGAGCGAGAGCAAACGGGCGGGTGAGGCGAGGCAATTCAGCGTGTGTACAATGTCATGAATAAAGGGGAAGGTAAATTGTACAGCGGTCTGTTACGTAATCGAGTAGGTATTGACCCATTGGGTGGTGAGCGGAGGGATGGTCAGTGTTATCAGCGTCACAGGGACGCTAGCGGGGAGCTAAATCTCACCAAAATGTGCTTCTTTCTCGCTTTATCGTTGAGCAAGCGGGGCTGGATTCTATTTTAATCACATGACTTTGACCATGGTATGCTACAGGTCTGCTCCTGGTAGCGGTGGAGGGGCGGTTTTTACGAATGTAGGGGCGGATCGTCCGGCAACTTGGCGCACCCCTCTCCGCGATACAAGGTCTCGTCCGTAACCTTGATTCCGACAGTTTCGCTGGGCAATTAAATTCTATTCTCATCCTTTTGGAAGAAGTCCTGTCTGTGTGTGCTACACATAGGATATGGGAGGTTTCTCTGTTTAGCGCGGACTGGGATGTATTTGTGTGTTTGTCATGGCCCGTGTATATAACTGTGTGTGCGAGTGTGTATGCATGTATGACCAATAATGTGGTGGTTACGCAATAGCGTCTGCAACTGTCTGACTGACTGCATTGGGTGAGTGATGACGAAGTAAAGAGTATACGAACCAGTACGTTTAGGGGCCTTAGTAAAACTCGCTGCGGCTTTCTGGGTTGTCCAGGTTCCAGCCAGGCTTATTCTGAGCAGCAGAAATAATCTAGATAAGGGTTGATCGCTGGAGAGACAGGACAGTTACACGAACCAGCTAATCACCTCCACGATGACAACAGACGAAGTCCAAGTCCACATCGCTTCCGAACCTACCCCATGTCGTAGCCTTCGGTTTTCTTAGGACATCTGCCGTCGCGTCGTGTTCCGCCGGTCGCTATCCTCAACAACAGTAACACAGCCACCCTCTCGCACGCCCATCAGTGACGGTCCCCTCCCGTCCCGCCCCGCACTCGTCGACCTCGCCCTCGCCCTCCGACTCGCTTCGTCCTTCGCCCTCGCTGATCGATGCTCGGCAGCTAGTGGGAAGCTCAGGGTCGACCATGCTACCGTACCCGAGATGGAACCCCTACTCGCTGGCCGCGGCGGCGGCGGCCTCCGCTGGGGCAGATCACTCACCCCGGCCTACTTTAGAACAAGGTGAGTGTCGAAGCAGGAGAAGGAGATAGGGACGATGAGCGAGTGATGGTGATTGGGGCGCCATGATGCTTGTTATTGTTGTTGTTGGTTTGTGTTTGGTGACCTTTTTGTTTTTCATATGGAATGTTCATCCCAACAGATGGAGTTGATGAGATGAAATCCTGTCGAACGTCTTATTTGGAAGACAGTACACCTCTTTTTATCCTTAAGGTGATATATATGTATACATTTGAACATCTTATTATTATTTGTTATCTTCGTGAACTACCTGTATAAAACATATGTGGTACTGGAATTAAGAATGTCAACTAAGATGGAGGCGATGTTGATTAGGAACAAGAAATTGAATTCTCAGTAAAAAGACGAGCAAACCAATGAGGAAAAAGGAAAGGGGATGAAAGCTAGCCACCTTAATGAATTCCGTGAATTTTAAGATTTAGCATTCATTTTCCTAAATTCTTACTTGATTCTAGGCATATCCTTTGTCCAAACATAATATTGAAACGTCAATATTCATAACTTACTCAGATTAATTGATTCAATGATTCATTTAACTCAAATGATTTTCAATTCACATTTAGTAATTCAATATTTGTATAAGTCTCCATGTGATTTAAAATCATTATCTGAGTCATATCTCAAGACTTTTCAGTTTCTCTATCTATTTCCAAAAACACTTTTAGTGTGATTTTGAGTATTTGACATGTTTGAGCTTATATCAAAGTTATCAAACTGTTGACGAGAGTCCCACGTGTGTTGTCATTTCCTGGTGATACATATTCATGATAAAATCACAACATTGTACGTGTAGATACATATTCATGAGTTGTTTGACAACACGACAGCAGCGCGCCAACAATGTCGTTAGGCCATTCCAGTCCATGCAGTTTACAAACAATTCATTGCAGCTTTACCAATATCAAGAACGTATTCAGCATATGGCAAATTCTTGTCAGGAATAAGATAGATAATGATAATGATTTACTAGCAATGTCTGTTATGTGTTTCAAGGAATATGAAGCAAATCGTCTTCAACTCGTTCTGCCTGTGTTCCTGGTCAAACGCATTAAGTATAGGATATGGTGTGCATTTGAAACTCGTGGCAATTCAACAATGGCATACACCGGGTCCATAATGGTCAAACTCTAGTCTTAGTTTTCGACACATTTTAGATTTATATCTGTCTTTCCTTACTTCGTTTTGAATATTTAACGCTGGATGCAATTTGGATAGAAATGACGTTCGTTCGACTCTTCGTCTGAACCAAGCACACTAACCAGACATATTATTATTTACAACCCAGTTTGTCTTATTTTCATGATTATGCCATCGTCGTGTTGAGTATTTGACCATCCGCTAAGAAACAGAACATCATAAATTCCTTATATACGAGCCTTGCATGATGTTACTTGGCGCATTGATTGAGTGATGAATACGAACTAGTTCAAAACAATAACTCCAACATTTATGAATTGTATTTTTATAGCTCGCAAAGTTTTCCCCACACGTGAGTTTCTATGCATTGGACCTTGCGTTGCCACTCGCCGAAACACACACGATACCGCTGTGCCCCATTTGAATCATGTGTGCACGTTTATCGATGTCTCAACGTGTATTCTGCGCGTAGGATATGCATTCTTATCCACACATATTCTTAGCTGTATTGCCCTGAAAAGAAGCAAAACTGCAGTGTACCGTATTTCCTGTTTTACGTTGTGAACTTGACTCGCCATGTAAAAAGAAATGGCGGGTGTTGGCGAAGACGGTGGTAAAAGTAATTGCATATAGCGGGATAGGATTTTCCCCATGGCTTGCTTATTGTAACTGGGCTTAGCACTAGATAAAGACATTGTATTGATTCGTGTTTTCAAGAGCCCCGGCGCTATAGCGAGTTCTTTGTTTGCTCTCTGCATCGACCTACTCCGGGTTCAAGTTGTTGCATAACGATAATCCTTGTCGTTTTGTTTCGCTTGTGTACCGTTATATTCTGCGGACAAAGCACACAACGCAAGAGTACCGTTATAATTCGTCGTCGTTTCGCCCAGTGCAATGGGTATTGAACTTGTGTATAAAAGCAGCTTGGTAACTAACGGGGACCTACGTCAATGGCGTTGGCACGATTATCTATTTTGTCCGTGTCCTTCGAGTGAACTTTACAATGACCAGTGCACACCATAACTGACCACTACAATAGTAACCGCTTACTGGTTGACTAACTGACCAACTGACCAGTGTAATAGGATGGCGTGTATTGGGCTCGGTATACTGTATACAGACGCATGTCATAGTTCTGTTGCAATGACATCGACCGACGGTCAAGACACACAACACAAATATGCCTACCCAAGATTGCGCACATGTTGCACCTAAATGGTTACCCAGTCAGAGAAGAAAGAGTGATAGACAACTTGAGAATTGAATAAAACAAAAGGCCCGTTGATAATCACCTCACTCAAACTGAGAGACAACTTTTTAAAGGAAAAAATGTACCAAATCAACGAACCAACATGATATCAAATGAAGCTATTTCTTATCATAATAGGCACGTGGCAACTATATGCAATTCAAAACAATACACGGGGCCACGACAAACTAACTAACGATGTTTTGGTGAAGCCTCATATTTTTCTAGTGAAGATGTATAATTATGCCTTTAGCATACTGCACATACAATGTTAACTCTCTCATTACCATTGGCACGAGGATGTAAACTAAGCCATTCAGGTTGTGAGGATCCGGTAATGAAAAATCCGGTATTTAAACCTACATGGACTTCAGGAAGTACACTCCTTTAGAAATCATGAAAGGATGGCGACATTGAAGAATTTGTAACCCTTGTTTGCCATATGCTACACTCCAGCTCAAAGGAATTGGCATAGGGAAAGAGAAATGAAAGAAAGGGAAGGAGCCGCAGTTTTAAACCGCGGTATATTTTGTCCAGTTCAGCATGAAACATGATGCCTTTTAGGCAGAAGCATCGTGTTCCATGCTGAACTGGACAGGATATAACGCGGTTTAAAACTGCGGCTCCTTCCCTATCTTCCTTTCCCTTTCCCCCTGCCAATCCCTTTGAGCTGTAGTGTACATACATTGCATAATTCTCTTTGTAAAATGATATAAAATCAAATTAGCGTGTTAAATGAATACCTTAGGATACTTACGATATTTCACTGTTGGATATGATTGGTGGACATTAATCGGTACGACAGTAATCGCGTAAATCTATAATGAAATGTTTATTGGGAGTTTTTGGTGGTGCTGATGTGCGTGTGTGTGTGCTTGGGATGGGGTGGGGATGGAAACCTGCAAGGGGTTCCCCCTTCCTAACCAACTTCACCCCCCCCCCCCTCGCCCTTCCCCTATTCATCAGTAAGGCTATCACGTGACGCTAATGCACCCATTGCAGTGAGCTTGTAATCTACCTATTGTGTAGGGCAGAGGGGCAGATGCCCCCCCCCCCACCCCTCCACACCCAATAGTGTTTTTCGTAAAAAAAAAAAAAAAAAAACTCTTGGCCAAAGTGCTATTTTGTCGACCCATCTGATATTATTTGTGTAAGATTACCAATTAATGAAGTTGAATGAGGCAGGACACGAATTGTTAGGTTTGATACGATTATTACAATAATTATTATATAATTGTTAGGTTTGTGTCAAATTGTGTGTCAGTGTTTCGTCAAATCGTAGTTGTGGTGACGAGAATGATTTGTTTTGTCTTTACATCCCAAACATTCCAAGGGATTTGTTCTATATTTCAAACCTCTTCGGCTCATGCTTCACAGTTACAGTACATAGTTTTCATATTCTTGGATAAGAAAGTCTCCACTTGATTCAATATAATATTATTTTATTATTATTATATTTTAAGTTAAGCCCTCTCTTGTCAGTTTCAAAATAATATAACTTTTAAACGAAACGGTTCTGAGCAAAATAACGTGGCAGGAGTGTTTCTACACTCATTGACTAACATGTGATTGGTCCCACAAATCATACATGAATGAGCTTGCGTTAAATGTAAACGTGTCACTTTTCAAAAGTCACAGGAGTCATTTTTTATGTCTCAAAACAGTAAATGATAATATTCGTTTTTACTTTGTTTATGTAGTGTGAGCACTCAACAATGGCATCGTTATAACTTCTGATGTTTTTAGAAAATGTGAAGATATATTTTACTGGAAAAAGATATCAATTTGACTTTTTGAATAAACTACGTGGATTTCACCATTTCAAAAATTAGGAATGCTGAAAATGTTTGAATTGAGCTCATTCAACCCTAAAACACTATTGAAAGTGTGAGGGCCTGAAGGGATTTGTAAGGTGTGTGTGTGTGTGGGGGGGGGGGGGGGGGTGTCAAACGATTGATGATTATCATAAATATCACTTAATTATTCCCCAAAACAGAATTCGTCGAAATCCTGTATCACAATGCACCCAAAACGACCCTTGTGAATTTTGAAAAGTGACAAATTTTTCCATTGATATGTGCTCACTCATGTATGACTTGACGGATCAATCATATTCTTACACCGAAGTAAGCCAATGCGTGAAGGAACACTCCTGCCAAATTATTTTGCTCAAAACCGTTTTGCTTAAAAGTTATGCTATTTTGAAAAGGGGGGGTCTTTCTCTTTTTGTTGTGTTTAGAAGAAAATGAAAACAACACATGAGTGGATGTGTGACGAAAATCCGCCAATGGGTAAGAAAGTTATGACTTTTTTGTTAAAGTTTAAATTTTGTAGCGTTACTTGTGAGCTATTCTCCTACATGTCATGACATGTTGTGTGCTGTATAATTCCATAAATGTCCCTTTTTTGCCTTTTGATAAGGATTTTTTTTCAAAGAGATGTATGTGTGTAAAAACATATGTATAATGATATACCAAATGTACAGGTAAAATAATAAATATTAAAAGAAAATGATAATCACTAAAAAATGTAATTACATGTCACAAACCTGATAGAAAAGACGCTCTCAAGTGACGTCACAAAAGTATGAATTTGATAATTTGTAACTCTGTTATCCTTTGACCCTATTTTGAAAAAGAAAACATAAGATACTCCTGCAATCCGTCAAATTTGCTACCATCTATTTGGATGTCAATGGCAAATACTACTTGTGTGTTTGTAAATATGTGGGTATCATAATGCATGTGTGTGTGCGTGTGTCTATGTGTATCTGTGTGTGCACGTGTGTGTGTATTTATATGTGTATGTGTATGTGTGTATGTAATTTGTACTTGTTCTTGGGTTAATGGAGTTGTCGGCACATTTGCCAGGGCTGCCCCCCCCCCCACCTCCCCCACCCCCATTCCTCACACACGCCGATATCAAAAAGCTGACTATGGATACGTCAGTTTTAAGTGGATCAACATTTGTGTTGATTTAGTATAGAGCCACTTCCTGCCACGACCGAAAAAAACCTTAAACATTTACAAATACCACCATGTCCACGACATACGTTAAATGATAATGAAAGATTTTTTAAAAGATGGAATAGATTTTTTTTTTAAAAGATAAAATGATAATATCATCATACCATGGACCCAAAATATGATGAAGACTCACGTCAGTCGGTTAACCTCTTAGGTCCAAGGCGTAAAGAAACCATTGATTTCTAACCCAGATAATAAATCAATGGTAATCAGAGGATCGATAGGAAACCTCGGCAATGTGGTCAGCTTTTCCGCATATTTCCCTATTCATTCCAGAGTGATGCAAATTCATTACCATCACTTAGGTTACGGCGTTGCTTAGAAACAGTCATAAGTCAGTTTTTGAATTATGATGCCTTTTTTCGCAACCGTTGAACCGTCAACGCGTTTAACACAGCCTCTTGAAGTAATTTCAGTGTACAATGATAGAACAAATGGCCGAATTCATTAACCCTTCGTATGTTTCTCATGCATTTGTGGACAGCTAATACACACAAAACACATACGAACAGCAGATGATTTGGCACACAAAGGGTTTATCAGCTAGAACTGTGATCGTGTGTGGAAGAATGACCCCAGGGATATGGAAACAAACGTTTGTAATTAGTCACTTTTCCTTGGGTTTTTTGAGATGATGATTGAGTACCTATTGTATGTGACAAGAACCTAGCCCTTTTCTCCAGGCTAAACCACTTACACACGTAATGGAAGACACCTCGTCATCCAATGGTAATTAGATGTCCATTGATTTTGCTTGAATCTAGGAACACATTTATGAAAGTTGTATGATCAAGAATTAAAGGGCATACACTGTACTGGGAAGGCAAAAAAGCCTTCAAAATGTAATTGTTAGCAATCTTCTTGCCAATGGTCTTAAATTCATGTATTGTCTATTTTAGAAGCTTGCTGAAAGTTATTTGCCCTCAAGTGATCTACATTTGGAGTAATGAGTGATTAAATCACAAATCCTCAAAATGTTCGGGCCGAACATTTTGAGGATTTAATCATTAATCATTAATTACTCTATATGTGGATCATTTGAGGGCAAATAACTTTCAGCAAGCTTCTAAAATGGTGAATACATGAATTTAAGACCATTGGCAAGAAGATTGCTAACAATTATATTTTGAAGGCTTTTTTGCCTTCCCAGTACAGTATATGCCCTTTAAGTCTTCTTCGATCGCACTGAGTGACTTTCACCTGTCTGTTACCAATGTGAACTGTTTCAATCCATAACTATATCGTATACATGTAGGTAAATGTTTATTCCTCTCAATGCCAACAACTTTTAATGAAACAAATCAACACTATTGGCTAATACAATTTAAAACAATATTTAAAAATGAGCCCATGAGATGTATTTGATTCTCAATCATGCATTTAAAAGATAAACAGGGTGTGTACTTCGTGACGTCAGGCTTTAAGTCAGGGTGGCCCATTTGCATACGACATGAATCAAAAGGAATCAGAAGTATACCCTAACGATAATATGTGTGAAATCTCACAGTCGTAGCTTCACGAACCGACCGTAGTCTACATTCAGAATCGTATTGCCCTTATCAGTGCGCGATGCGTCGTGAAGATGGCATTGAACGTATTTTTCCCTTCATCAGGTTCATTGTGGTACGAACCAAAGCGAACAGGGGTACCCAGTCTCGAGTGTGCAAGAACCGGGAGGTTTTGGACGACCTGTCAAAAACCGCCTCAAAATCTAGTGACCGCTATGATTGCGCTAAAAAATAAAGTTACCGGCTCTATCATTCGAAGGGGAGTTCTAATACAGTACTTTCTTTAATTTGTCCGTGTTTTTTTACAACACTTTTCTGGTTTGTCCTCCAAAAGGCTTACCCTGTTTTTATAAGTAGAGGCCACAAAATGATTGTTCATTTTTACCCCGATCGAAACTTATACAAATTTATATTCATAACATGGAAAAGACGCGTTCACCCATATCCCTTTCCCATCTCTTTGACTTACTTTTATTTTTTACGCGAGCGCTTCTTCTTATAAATCATTCGATAAACTTCTTGCCTATGTCGTATTTGCACAAGCATTAGTTATGTTATACTTGTATTATTTGAAACGATATCGTGACAATTGTGCTTTCTCAAGACAAAAGCAGAGAACTTAAATTGTTTAAATGACAATGTATAATCTCCGGTGCTCATTATCCGTATTTGCTGCATTGTTGAGTGATGGTGGATAAACATGTAGTATAACACTTGGAAGTAAGGGGAAGAGTCTACGAATCCAAAATGAAACGTGTCCATCTTCATACGAAGTTTCGACCTTGTTTCTCCCGCACGTCTCCTCAAAAGCGAAACCTCGGATTGTTCCTGGACACGTCTTTGTTGTAAACGTTTATTTTGGTCATGATATAACTTTTTTTATCCGCAAAGAAGAGAGGATTAGCTTGACCATAGCTGACGATCTGCTTTGACCGCTGCTAAATGATGGTCATCATCATAGAATAAACACCATTCACTGGACGGTCGAACATTCAACTCTAGATTCTGTTCTCTCCCTCCGCGTCTTCTCATGACACATACACAATGTACGGTCAAATTCATGGCGAGATAATTGGTTTGGCCTTAACGTTACGTGGAAGCGCGGACATAAACATGAGCTAATCGGCATATACTCCGAAAAAAAAAAAACCGAGCGCTGAGAATTGAAAATGGAGACGGAAACAAAGAAAAGAGAGGGGAAGAGAAAGGGAAGAAGAATGTGTCGCAAGCTGATAACTTTTATGCCGTGCTGGTCAGCGAGCCAGCTTCATTCGTGGCCGAAGAAATTATATAAACGGCCTTCATGTGCGGTCGGCGATTTGGGTGAAGTTCGGTTTTTCGAAGAAGAATAGTGACCAATCACAGATCTGCGGAAGAGAAAATGAAAGGATTGGTTGGGAAAGGGGGGGGGGGGGGTAAAAAGGAAGGTCTCCCACTACGAAAGTCTCTGGCTCGTGGAATGTTCGGTGGAATAACAATGAAATTGGAGGTTGAGGAGAACAAAATGATGACGCACTCAGTTTCCATTTTAATCCATGCGTGTTGACCGAAAATTGCATTCAGATTGTAAACAAATGTGGCAGGATAATGCAACCATATCCATGTATTCATTTTCCATATCAATATCTAATAATGATCATGTTTTGTATGTTAACTAACGCGCAAAGGCAAGAAATATGAGGTACAGAAAACAATTGGCACTGCAATTATGAACCCCGTATGTCATGGACAAAATACTGATGTGCATGTATCAGGTTTGTGTGTATTTAAGAGGCAATGAATGAAAACAAACATCACACAACATATGGGAGGGCAGCTCGCGAGTGACATCACAAATCTGAACGTCAAAAAAAGTCATAACTTCCTTATCCTTCCACGGGTTATAGTCAAACCTTCACTAACATGTCAATTTCATTTTTCTTTTATGATTAAAACGAATTTAACTTTAGGGTGGACTTTGTCTTTAGAGTCATGTTTATTAATTAAAATACTCGATTAGTGGCAAACTTAAACCAGAGTTGTTTTACTATTTTTGTGACGTCACGTTGTAGATGCTCTTCCATTATGTACTACTTCCCCCACACGTTACCCCTTTTCTGCTTTTTGATGAAGAAATAAATGGTGTTCATAGAGGTAGGCTGTGTTAAAAAAAAATGTGTCTAACAGGTAACATGGTATCCTTTTGAGAAAACGTTAAAAATAGTACACAACATATGGGAAAGCATCTTGTGTGCTCACAAATAAAAAACTTAACAAAAATAATAAATTTGTTATCCTTTGACGGATTTTCGTCAAGCTTTCACTGTGTCTGTCATGGCTTTGCTTCAGGGTTGACTTGCCCTTTAAGTTCAAAGTTCGTGGGTGGTTGCGACAATAAGGGTCGAGACATCAAGTAGCGATATCTATTACAGCATTACATGTGATTGCGATGATTTCAACCGGCAGAAAACCGCGTTCGGATATTGAATTTCAACTTGATAGTAAATGTAAGGGTACGAGAAGCATTTTACAAGCCTTTGGTTTTTTTTTATCTCCCCAAATCTATATTACCACTATTAATTTTGAAGTGAAAGGTGACAGTATGGTCTTCTTAGAACTTGGAATTAAAGGACAGCTTTGAGTAGATTACGGAAGCACTCGAAATAAGCGTGCTTGCAAAAAAAAAATATGTGGAGTCGTTGTCCAACTGAATTGATTACAATTAAGTTCTCTTCAGATTTTCTCTTTCTCATCACATTACAATGCTCGCAAAAGTGCAAATACCCATCGGGATCTTTCAAGAGCAAAAGAAAAAATATGATGCTGTCCACATGTAACGGAAGCTGGGATATGGAATTGCATGTGGTCGTGATGATAACAAATTTGCGATAATAAACGGTTTTAATCTCAATTTTTGATTTGCTGACCTAGCTGGTAGTTAATAAATGCATAAAAATATTTTTGTTAGAAATAGATTGATGCAAAATCAAAACAAATCATGCCATTTCAAGAATAAATCAAAATATTGTGCAGAACTAACGAAAAGTTGCAAAATAATGAATGCCGTTTTCGCGACGTGAGAATTAAGATTTTTATTTACGATTTTGAACTTGAACCCAAATAAAATGATGAATGATTTTCCTCAAAATGTATTAGAAAACTGTGAAATCAAATTGTCAGTAGGATGCTATCTTCAACATTTATTATTAAATAGATTTTGATTTAACTCTAGATTACTACACCTGCTTGGAAAAATTGCTTCTTCATATTCTTCGTCTCCTTCTTCTTGTTCTTTTGCCTCCTTTCGTCTCCTCATCCTTCAAGAACGTGGAAAGCGAATAATACAATTGAAAATCAAAATTAACATTTATCGGATACATAGTCCTCAACACAAGAAAATATTGAAGGAATTCACTTCCGAAGTTCTAAGTAAACTTCCGTGATCAATCCTATGATTTCTTTTGAATTCATGGCTATTCTGTGGATTTCTATTTTCTTTCTTTCTTTCTTTCTTTCTTTCTTTCTTTCTTTCTTTCTTTCTTTCTTTCTTTCTTCTACTTTCTGCCCACGTTGACAAAGGGAAAGCCTTGAGATGCCCGTTGAATGCTCAATTCTACAAAGCTGCCTGCAAAAGCCCATAATGGTTGCAATGTGCATGTACTACATAGGCCTATAGGCATGACATGGCTGGGCTTGGCCGGGTGTATAGCGGCCATGCCGTAGCGTAGTAGCTAATCCGCACTCCCCGTAAAACATAATAGGCGCTCTAGCGAAGTACAAAGACACGTGCAATGCACGCACAAAAAAGAAAGGTCGTTTATTGAATTGGCAGCTTCTTTATACTGATTTCTCGTTTTGTTGTTCGTTTCTCTTTCTACCAAGAAGCTCTTAATTTAATAGCAACCGTCTGCGCCAATACTGGCCTGGACACTTCAACGTGTCGTTACGTAAACATAATGTCGCGTCTCCCCATACTATTTAGCCCACGGGGAGGGGTGGACCCCCTTAACGGCCCCCAACAATCATGGCAATGATTGTAGATGGCCAATATAACTGTACTCATGAACAAAGGTATAAAAGGTTGCCATCCCTTTTTGATTCATTTCACCATCTTAGAAAAATGATGAACTAGTTCATATGTGTGTGTGTGTGTGTGTGTTTGTTGATGATGATGTGATTTGTCTTTCATGTTCTGTTCGTGTGTAAGCATTACATTGTGTATATGTATGTGTGTGTGTATGTTTGTGTGTGTGTGTGTGTGTGTGTGTATGTGTGTATGTTTGTGTGTAGTGTGTGTGTGTTTGTGCGTGGTTATGTGTGTATGCGTGTGTATATGTGTGTGTGTATGTGTGTGTGTATGTGTGTGTGTGTATATATGTATATGTATGTATGTATGTATGTATATGTGTGTGTATATATATATATGTGTGTGTGTGTGTGTGTGTGTGTGTGTACGCGCGCGCGCGCAGAGGCAGATAATAATTTGCGAGGACTTTTTTCCTTTATTCTCGCTGTCACGAAATCGAAACCCAGAACTATATTTTACATCATAATACGGGGAAATCTTTTTTTCCCTAAGGAGCTCTTATTTCCATTGCGGGGGCTGACGCACCTTGGGCCCCCATGGGCAGAAAAGATCGTTTGCATGCTGTGGGTGGGCGTAGACCACTGTATGGGGATGTAGACAGATGGAGGTGGCTGCTTTCATAATATTCTTTTTGTATTATATCATCATGTTTTCATTCAAAGAATCACAAAGAATCAAAATATATACAAATTATTTACACGATTAAGATACAGAATCACCAAACATAAAAAAGA
Source organism: Arbacia lixula (assembly GCA_963669155.1). Taxonomy (NCBI): domain Eukaryota; kingdom Metazoa; phylum Echinodermata; class Echinoidea; order Arbacioida; family Arbaciidae; genus Arbacia; species Arbacia lixula. Next base: position 13,765,037 of record OZ022588.1, on the reverse strand, counting down.
GTAATTGTTGAAGGAAAAAGGCAGAACATTGAGTTACAAATCAAATAGTATTTCTTAAGTAAGAGCGGATATTGCTTTCAGAGTTGTTCTTAAGATATTGGAGTGTGAATTATTAATGTCTTTAATTTTAACTCCTGGATTGGAAAGTGGAGAAATAAGATGATTATTAGCATTTATTGTTCACTTTTCTTCCTCTTATTATGGAAATGCCACCATGACTTCAACATAATATCTTGGATTTTGGCTCAAAAATAGACATAATCAAATATTGTTTAAGAGTGAAAGTTGCTTTCAGAGTTGATCTTAAGGTACTGGAATGTGACTTATTAATTTGTATTCATATCTTTTAGTTTGAAACCTTGATTGAAGAGTGGAGAAATTGTATTATTATAAGCATTTAGTCTTCTTCGTATTGTGGAAACGTCACAATTAGACACTTCAACATAATGTCTTGCATTCCGACTGAAAATTAGACATATTGGTGTAAACACTTCCAAATAATGCGCGTTCATAGAAAATTGTAAAATTATGGATTTTCAAGGTGGGGTTTCTCTTTTTGCATCCCCAAAAATGTGTGTAAAAGTGGATAACTGATCAGAATGGGTCACCGTATCACTTTCCTCTTTTCTCAGTTGCCTGGCCAAGAAATTGAGAATGATTAGTCTACCGCGGCCAGACCCCTTTATTGACTCTGTGGTTGAGAAATAGCCAATAGCCTGAAAACACGGCTAGGAGGTAACTAGTGGAATCTTACATGCAATGAATGTATGCGCTTCTTTAATAAGTTCTTTCCTATTTCAGGGACACTTTCCTATTTCAGGGGTTATTATCGTTCGATTAATTATTGCGCAAATCTCCTCTAAATCAATGACTTCTTATGGTTGGTGACCGTGATCTATATCATGTATGATATCAAAGCACAGGGATGATTTAAAAACATCGAATTGGCATTCCTGTGTGAAGGATGTGAAGGATATACGCGTATGAATGAATGATAATTGAGGAAATAAATCAATATTTGGAACAATAATGAAGAAGTGTATTCTTTTTATCAATAAATGGTATCCAATGCCTTGCAAAAATCACTTCCAGTTTATGTTACAATTTATGTAATGGTTGTAACTATGATTTCTTACAGGATGTTACTCAATTATCTTCTTTTCTCTAAAATTAAAGTATTTTTTTTACAAACGCGCTCTGGATCAAGAAAAACATATCTTTGGAATGTTTGTTTATGTGTACATGTTTACACTGTTTCGACTATGTACAAGTATGTGTGTATTTGCACGAATGTGTGTGAAGATGTTTATATATATATATATAATATATATATATATATATATATATAAATATATATATGAATGTGTGTGTATGTGTGTGTGAATGTGTGTGTTTTGTGTACATGTATGTGTTTATCTCTGTGTGCGCGTGAGTTATTTGTGTATTTTAAGCGATACGAAAAACCTCTTTGTTCTCATATTCGATTCGGGGCGTGAAGATTGGTAGTATTGTCTGTGTTTGGCCTTCACACTGCCTTAGACGCGCATAATGAAAGTTGCGTAAGAAAGAGATCGAAGAGAGAACTATAAATACTCAAAATTTTAAAGGGTGGGGAAAACAAACAGGAGATCCGCATGTGGTTGGAAGTAAGGTGAGAGTGATGTGGGCATTCTGACATTGATTATCCGAGGTTGGAGTCATTGGAAATGGCAGAGAGAGAGACAGTCAATGATGAACGGAGAGACACTTATTATGTACTGCATGCGAGGGAGAGAGAAATATATATAGAAATAGAAAGAGAGGGACAGAGAGAGACAGAGAGAGACAGAGAGAGAGAGAGAGAGAGAGAGAGAGAGGGGGGGGATTGCCTTTATTGTTACTTTTCAGTTTATATCTCCTTGTGTAATATGTTTTGATGTCTTAAAAAACACGAAACTTAAAAAAAAGAGCGACAGAAAAGGGGGAATGTGAAAGAGAGAGAAAGAGAGAGAGAGAGAGAGAGAGAGAGAGGTGGGAGAGAGATGGATGTGTGTGTGTGGGGGGGGGGGGAGGGGGTTAATAAGAAAGCGACAGACAGACAGACAGACATAATACACAAATAGAGGCGGAATGTTGAGTTGGTTACAAACATGCCCAAAAGCATGAAAAGAGAAAAGGTAAAAAATAACTCTCAATCCCCCTTTTGTTCCGCTGAGCATGGATGGGGAGCCGGGCTTTGTTCCCGTCCCAGCGGAGCGAAACCCGTCTGAATAGACCCGAATTATCCCCGAGACACAAAGGGGGGAGTAGGGGACCCTTTACAATGAAGTACATGGGCATGTGCATGGGCCGTCATCCGCGCCCAAGGATACCCCCTTTTGTCGGAGGGGGGAGTTGGAAGATGGGGGGAGAGTTTTGCGCGTCATGTCTTAACGCCATGGCTCTTTCAACATTCTGGCTGAATAGGCCTGTCGAGTTGCGCCCTTCGTCTCCCTCCCCCAGCCATCGATTGGGGAGGGCGAGAAGGAGGGGAGATCGCGAAGCTTCGATTGGGGGCCCTGTATCCCCACCGTCCTATTCCTTCTCCCCCCTCCTTCATGTCCCCTTTAATGGCTTTATATTTTAAAAGGTGGGAGGGATTATGCTGGGCTGGGCCACATGTCGTATCGATCGGGTATGTTCAGTGGAGGCTCTATAGACAATGCTTCGCTCACACTGCGCGGAAGATAGATCGCATGTATTGACGCTTATTATCTACTTCTGTAATAGACAACTTGGATTGTTTATTGGATTGAAATGTCTATCGATTGCGTTATTCCCCGTTGTGATGAGGTTTTGTTTAAAATCGTGGTTGAAGTGAAGCTGAAAGTTAGAATGACAAGGGCCTCTTTTGTTACCTGCGGTGTGTGTGAGTGTGCGTGTGTGTGTGTGCGTGTGTGTGTGTGTGTGGGGGGGTACTTCATCACCCAGAGCCCCTGTGTAAGATTGTTCACTGATGCATGAAATTCCACTCCTCTCCGTGTCTGAGCTCCATGTTGATGTCTATCTCGTTGTCCATCTACCCCCCCCCCCCCCCACTCCCATACACACGCACTTCTCTCCTCTTCTCTCCTATTTTCTTCGCCTCTCACTTGTTTCTCCCGCTCCCTTCCTCTCATCCGAATTCCGAATTCCCCCCCCCCCCCCCCCCACATCATCGCATCAACTCTCCCCATCTCGTCTGCAAACGAAGCGGGACCACGATGCGACAGTTACATGTTCTTATGAACACATGATCTCATGTTCAAGATCTAACACTAAAGCACAAGAAACTAACTTCCACTTATAATGTGCCGACAGTTGCCACCAAATGTTACCACTCCCCCCAACAAAGAATCATCTCCCCCCCCTCCTCTCTCTCTCTCTCTCTCTCTCTCTCTCTCTCCCTCTCTCTCTCCCCCTCTCTCTCTCTCCCTCCCTCCCCCTCCCCCCATTTACATTCTCTGTCTTCAACTGTCCCTTTTTCTACCTTTCTCCCTCTTCCCCTTTCTCTCCCTTTCTCTCCGACTCTGTCGGCGGCTCGTGAATTCTTACTAATGCACAGCGCACATTCAAGCGGCGGACGGCAGGACGGGGGAGTTACGTAACACAGACAAAAACATGATCTCCCCCGCACAAAAGGCGAAAAGAGAAGGAGCGCTTGTTCCGACCGACAGACTGCTAGGCTTCTTTTGCAGCCCCCTTTTCCAATGGTTTGTCCTTAAAACATGTGTGATTATGAAGAAAAAAATATAAAATACTGTTCCCAATCCCAGCTTGTCCTCCCTCTTTTCTTCCCTCGTTATCAGTGTTCGAAAGACAAAACATGATAACAGGTGTTCACGGTGGAAGGAACGCATTTAGAGTAAAATAGTAAGCGACATTTTCTTCTATTTCATGACGGGCATAGCTTCATGTTCAGAGATTCCCCCTCCCCCCCCCCCCCCCACACACACACACTAATACGAGTAAACAAAAAATACAACATTGTTGGCCATCATGTAAACGTAATGAAATGCAGACCAATATCTTGTGCTTTTTTCGGAAAAAGCGTAGTTTGATGAGCTTGAAGGCCATTGGTCATGATATTAGGTAATACACAATCGAATTGGGGAGCGGTTGAAGTATTCCTTTGAGTCCGTGAATTTTCTTAATGCTGCTTTTGTTGAGTTACCGCATCGTGAGAACAAAGGAATACACATAAAGATGTGAATTGGGAGGGGGTGGGGGTATCTTTCTTTTTATAGCCCCCCTCCCTCCCCCGCCGCCCTCCATCCAAGCAAACATGATAATATCGACCAGCTATTCCGTTCCCGTTAGCACCATATAACGGTAATGAGGATATAGTTCAATTGATCAACCCTCAAGGCCATTTTAAGAGGGACCCTGTAATACATTTTCAACATTAAATCTCTCCTCCCCTGTTTACTACCATTCATATAACATTTTAATGGATTTTCGTGCTGATGTAACCAGTTCAGTGGTGATCACAACTTAGTGTAGATTTGCCCTATTTTCATAACGAAATCCCACTTTTTCGTTAATCGATACTGTCGGAGGGTTTTGAGTGATCGAGGTACTTACCATTAATGGCCGCTAAGTATACATCTGGGTCGCGAGATGCACTTTGAAAGTGAATTGAATCATAAAATAGATTAGTAAATCAGTATTGTCAATAAAAGAGCGTTTATGTGATCTAGTTAATGAAAGACAAACGGTGGGCTAAATATAGAGGTCTCTCCGGCCACTCTTAATTGTAATTGCATTGTCATCGTTGTTTGGGGACTCTTATGTCCTCAAAGGATGATGTGACTTTACGTCGGGTGGCTCTAAACTCAGATACAAAGAGCTGGTGTTCCACTTTTGCAGACTTTTTAACCTTGTGTTAAACATTCAACAGTTTTACGGCTGTGACTGTGACGTGTAATCTGTATGTCGTATTTTAACATCCGGGTGGGCGTGACGCAATCGCGTATGCATTGTATGGTTAAGCGCCACTGTCAGTTACATCAAAGTCACAGCCACAGTCACAGTCACAGTTACAGTCACATTTACAGTCACAGTCACAGTTACATTCAGAGTAACAGTCACAGAAACAGTTACATACAGAGTAACAGTCACAGTCACAGTTACATTCAGAGTAACAGTCACAGTCACAGTTACATTCAGAGTAACAGTCACAGTCACAGTCACAGTTACATTCAGAGTAACAGTCACAGTCACAGTCACATTTACAGTCACAGTCACAGTTACATTCAGAGTAACAGTCACAGTAACAGTTACATTCAGAGTAACAGTCACAGTCACAGTTACATTCAGAGTAACAGTCACAGTCACAGTTACATTCAGAGTAACAGTCACAGTAACAGTTACATACAGAGTAACAGTCACAGTAACAGTTACATTCAGAGTAACAGTCACAGTCACAGTTACATTCAGAGTAACAGTCACATTCCCAGTCACAATCACATTCCCAGTCACAGTCACAATTACAGTCGTGGCGATCTAAAACTCTCTTCGGTCCACAAGAACGAGGTCGAGCGTGTGAAATCCGAAACAGTGACGTATATGATTTAAATGTTATTGCAGACAGTGGCATGTAGTGGTCAAAATAGTTCCATGAAAAATTCTTTCATGCTGATGAAAGTGTTTTGAAATGTATTTTCTCAAGTTTTACACAACTTCATAGTTCATGCTCGGGAAGAAAATGACAGCGCTCTTCGATAAATTCACTGTCATGCACGCTGTTTTTTTCGGCGAATAGAACCGCGTTGATCAGTTGATGCTGAAGCGGTTTGTCGCGTGGTAAAACAAGTCTATCACTATATACACGTCACGATTCTGAAATGTCTGGGTTGTTGTCCACCGCTTGGACGTCCAAATATACATGATACGATTTCGTGTGTGACCGTGATGATGCTCCAGTGCGAACAATCCCATGATCACAGCAGTGTCCAATCATATCCGCTTCTCATTTTGTGACATCTTTTAGAATGTTTCACGGTTTTTACATTTTCTTCGACTCCATATTACTTCAGACCTGATAGTCAACAACTTTGTGAACATAGTGTGATTATGCATGCCCTGTACTCATATGATATCACGTAATATAAAACGAATGAGCGGTCAATATTTTTGATTATGATTGATGTGACGGTCATAACTCTTTATTTGTATTTGACATGAGGTGATGATGGAGCAATAAACATAAGCTCGGGTGCATTGGGTCCAGTACCAGCTTAACTGTACCTTTAGTCGGTGCTTATTTGATATAGTCAAGAGCTAATGATGCGGTTGTACCCGTCTTTCTTTTATGTTTGGTCACAATAAATGAGAGCCATGTCCATACCAGTAGCATTGATAATGTCGCGGACCGGTCATGACTTCTGGTACACTCCAGCTCAAAGGAATTGGCACACGGACAGGGAAAGGGAAGAAAGGGAAGGGGCCGCAGTTTTGAACCGCGGTATATTTTGTCCAGTTCAGCATGAAACATGATGCTTGTTAGGCTAAAGCAGCGTGTTTCATGCTGAACTGGACAAAATATACCGCCGTTTAAAACTGCGGCTCCTTCCCTTTCTTCCCTTTCCCTATGCCAATTCCTTTGAGCTGTAGTGTAGGTCCAAAACAGCTATGCAGACGAAGAGAGAAACAAACAAGTAAATAAACAAACCACCAGACAAACAGGTTAGACATAAAGGGTATTTGCTTCCTCTTTAATGTTGGGCTAACAGATAAAGAAACAGACATACGAAGTAATAAACATAATTATATTGTTAAACGAAGAATGATTGATAACCCCGCCATTCACGGGATTTGTGAAAATAACCTTCGCTTATTTCTGAGAAGATGATATATTATATAGCACATTAATTGAGCATAGATAACGTCCTGTCATTCACGAATCTTCTCAGTCATAGCCATATTAGTTCATGCATGACAGAACCAAATGTTTTTATCTTGTTGGGTTGTTCTGGTCGTTCCTGCAGCGCAAAAACAGTTTATAACAAAATCGGACAACTTATACTAAAGTTATCAAAATGTTGGTAGTATTTGCAACTAGTTAGACCCGTGTACCCTTTTTTAATACATGTAGTTTCGATGTGAAAATGATGATTACCTGAATCCTGATGTGCTGTGATCTGAGGCTCCTATGCCCGAGTCAAAGGTGTATATAAGTTGTGATGACGATGTTGATGGTGATGATGATGACGATGATGACGGCTAAGATGATGATGGTGACCCCTTTAATGACGATGATATCCACGGTGATTATGATAATGATGACGACGATGACGACGATGATGAAGAGGATGATGAGGAGGATGATGACGACGACGACGGTGATGATAGGATGGCGACGATGATGATGCAGTCAATGCTGATTGGAAACACTGCCTCCATCGACACAGACAAAAGTGTTTTTATAGACAAGTGTAATACCATACAAACTGCTCCTGCAGATTAAACCCTGTATAGAGAGACCTCAGCTTCAGACAGTCAAGAAATCTGCAAATAGGTGATCTTCATATGCAGTTGTCTTAGCAGACACTTTAAATTTTGTTTAGGGGAAGAGAACTATGTTGTTGTTATGGGATTATTTTGTCTATGTTCTTGTAATTGCTGGTTGAGGACTCCCCATGAAATATGAAAATCAATCGATCACGCTTGAGTCGAACCAGACTGATTGAAAACTCTTTCTCTCGCTCTCTCTCTCTCTCTCTCTCTCTATCTCTCTCTCTCTCTCTCTCTCTCTCTCTCTCTCTCTCTCTCTCTCTCTATCTCTCTCTCTCTATCTCTTGTTCTTGATTTATCTCTGCAGCATTTGACTTCTCGATCCGAGGCCCAGCGTTTGTGCCCAGCACCCCCTACCTTGATTTATCTCTGCAGCATTTGACTTCTCGATCCGAGGCCCAGCGTTTGTGCCCAGCACCCCCTACACCCCGACCAGACTTAGCCCGGTCGGTACCGACCTCGGCTCCCCGTCCGCACAGGACGATGGCAAGTCGTGTCTCATCTGCGGGGACCGAGCCACGGGGCTGCACTATGGTGAGTTTTCTTGGGTGGAGATGGAGATGATGGGTTGCCAAATGTTATATTAAAGCCACGGGTGTGCAATGTGTTAACAAATGAATTATATCTAATGTTTTGTATGTATTCTGAACAAGAATGGCTTAGACTTAACTGCCAGAAGGGGAATTATGGAACGAAAACTTAAGTACTTTGGGCACATTGTTTGGAGAATGAATGGAATTGAAAAAAAAAACACAATACTGCAAGGTGCGATTGAAGGGAAGCGTGGTAGAGGTCGTCCACCTACATCTTGGACCGACGACATAAAGAAAGTTTCCAGGGAAATAATGGAGGGTGCAACACGATTGGGGGAAGATAGAGTTGTATGGCGTGCTCTTGTGAAGACCACAGCAGCGCTTTACAGCGCCACCTGATCTTGATGATGATAATGTTCTGAATATATAAAATCAATTTTGTTGCTGCCAAAGTTTGGTTTGCGTCTAGTTTTACCATCCTGCTTGTCCATATACATGTTAAATGGAAAATAAAGATTTCATGTATGCACATTTCAGACAAGGTCCAAGTTGAGAATAATTGTTATTGTTACTGTTATTGTTATCTAAATACTTTGGTCCATCCTGGTATGTTTTTCATGTCATTTACTGCGCTGTTAGTTGATTAACAAATTGTTTATTGTACAAAATATTTAGATCTTCATAATTACGTATTGTAATCGTTCTTGTGAATGTTTTGTTGATTGTTATGGGAATAAAATACTGTAAAATATCCAACAGTGTAATATCAGTTTTCGAGGATAAACGGTTGTATTTACATTTGGCATTTTACCCTAAACGCCAAAACCAACATTCATCATCTGCATAATTAACATCACTATCATGGTGATAATAGTAATTACGATGATCATCAAAATCATCATCATTGTCATCAGCAACACCACTGTCATTACCACCACCATCATTGTCATTACCATTGACATTATCAATACCACAGTTATTACCATGATAACCAATGTCATATCATCATCATCATCATCATCATCATTATTATTACCACTATCGGTTACATTATCATTATCACCACCAGCAATATCATTTCGGCTATCATTACTATCATCACCATTGTCATTATCATCAACATCATCATCATCATCATAACCATTCGTTACCGTATCATCAACGTCGTCGTCATTATCATCAACACCTTCGTTACATTATCATCATCGGCATCGTCGTCGTCATCATCATTATCATCATCACCACCACCATCCGTTCCAGTATCATCACCGTCATCATCATCATCATCATCAGGGACGGATCCAGGATTTTGGAAGGGGGGCTCGTTTAGAAAAATATTTTTGGTCGGGGAAAAATCGTGTGATGATTAAAAAGAAAAAAAAAAAGATAAAGGTTCTCACTTCTTCCACGGAGGCGTGATGACTAAAAAAAAGGTCCTCACTTTCAAAAAGGGGGGGGGGGGACACTGATATATAATAAGCAAAAAGGGCTTCATTTTTTGGTTTCAAAACAGGGGGCACGGACCGGATGTGCCCCCTCCCCCCTAAATCCGCCACTGATCATCATTATCATCATCATCAGTACACTCACAACATTAACCAACAACACAATCAATATTAATTCTCTAAAATGTTGCAGGAGCATTCGTTCTAATCATGCACCTCTTTCCTTTGCCCTTATCCCTTCTCCCTTCACTCCAACCCCTTTCCCCTCCTCAGGCATCGTGTCCTGCGAGGGATGCAAAGGCTTCTTCAAGAGGAGCATCTGCAACAAGAGGGTGTACCGCTGCATGCGGGACAAGAACTGCATGATGTCGCGGCAAAAACGGAACCGCTGCCAGTACTGCCGCCTTCTCAAATGCCTGCAAGTCGGGATGAACAGGAAAGGTAGGACGCCCTCACCCCCGTATTCTTGATGTGCCATGCTACCGGTAAAGGCCACGGCCGACGACACGATTTCGGTACGATTCTGCAGTCGGGAGGACCTACGACAGGAAATGTGACGTCACTTTCTTGCATAAGTGCCCGGACCGGGTGCTGCGATTCAACCAGTCGCAGGGTCTTAGGACTGATCGGATCGTGTCGTCTGTGGTGGCCATGAGGGGTAGAAGTGGTGATGATTATGGGACGTAAATTTTTTTGGCAGGACTATTCTGTCTTCATCACCGAGCTTCGGAGATCGTTTAACTTGAACGATCTCATTATTTTGAGATGGTCCCTTGCTGATATCCCGCAATCAAGAATAGAATGATTATTATAGAATGACACTCCTGTGATTACAAAAGACAAAACGAAAAATGTTCATTCTTCTGCTAAACACCCCCTCCCCGCCCCCACTTTATACACACTACGTGTACACTACACAAAGTCAACTTTCGAGGGTAGACGACATCAATAATTGCGTTTTAAAGAAATGAGTAGACCAATTCAGCAATTGTCTTCGTTCGTTCAAATACACAGTATATCAAGAATGGAAATGCCAGAGCAACTTTTAAGTGTAATTAAAAAATAGCCTTTTTCGTCGGCAAAGACGAAGCAAAACGCACCAGAAAATTAAAAAAGAATGTGCCCCTCCCTGCTCAAACATTCTCATTGATCATGTACTGCAGTTGATGCGTGCCAACATGCCTGTCTGTCTGTCCGTCTGTCTGTCTGTCTGTCTGTCTGTTCATGTAACTCATTGTATAGTTCTTGTTGTTGTTGTGTTATTGACGATAATATTGGATTTTGTGAATCACTATCGAAAGTTCGGGACTGCCGGTTTAGCTTAACTTTTATACATTATGCGAGTTACAAGAAGATGCGTCATACGGCGAAGGCCTTTTTTAGTCGAGATGGGGTGCTCTAGTTACTTACAATGTATTAATCTGAAGTCACCGCGTGTCGTGTAGATGACGTCATCACCACATCACGTGGCCAAGTGCGGTGGCGGTTTGAGCAAGGGTGTGAAACCGCCATGTGTCCAACTTTGCAGACGACATCACATTCTGTAGGACATTGCAAGAACCGCACATACAACATGTATGTCCCAAATAATGGTGAAATGTGAGACAATGACACGGAATTCAAATACGGCATGAAAAACATATGACTTTGACATTTTTCACTCTCATGCTCACTATCCTTTGTCAAATGCAAAATCGCCATCTTAGGCCAAGGTCCCGTTGCATATAACTCAAAATAAATGGCAATTCTGTCATCAATGGTAAATTTTATGGAAGCAATGAATTTGATTGGCTGTCGAGAGATATAACCATGTTAGTTACCATTGGTGGCAGAGTTATCATTAAGTTTAATGCAACAGGGCCCAGGTCTCCTTCTGATACCGTATCACAAAGCTTACAAGAAAGATCAAATCGCGGACTCAATCTCTTAGACTGTGATACTAAAATTAATTGTGTCAGTGAAGTTTACTCAAGTATTTTAGTTTTAGACGACCCGACAATAATTCAAATGGCATGTAAACTTCCATACAAACCCTTTGAAATAATCCGTGAGCATGATGAGTCCCATAATGTATTCAGTTCTCTCTTATCTAAGTCTATAATTGTATATATTGGGACATTTTATAGAATTTTAAATTTTAACACTAGGAAAGGGATACATCACATTATTTTCATATACGCACATACAGAGGCACAAGATATAGCATTAATATACTCATTAGTATTTTAAATGCAGCGAAAACATAATAAGCTCTGGATGGCAGTCTGTAATAACCGTATTGTTACCAGTATTGTTACTATGGCTAGCGTTGGCTATGAACATGGGAGAGTGCTATCAAATCAACGTGTGATGGCGCAATTCCTCTTTTATGAATGACGTCGAATCGTGAACAAGCTGCTGCAGAGAGCTCGTCACAAGAATTTCTCTTGGAGACGTAGAGAAACATGTGTTTGTTTCTTATGTCCTCTCTTATTATTCGTTGTCCTCTTCTTCTTCTTCTTCTCCTTCTTCTTCTTCTTTTTCTTCTTCTCCTTCTTCTTCTTCTTCTTCTTCTTCTTCTTCTTCTTCTTCTTCTTCTTCTTCTTCTTCTTCTTCTTCTTCTTCTTCTTCTTCTTCTTCTTCTTCTTCTTCTCATTATTATTATTATGGATGTAAATGTAAACCTCAATTTGAAGAGCTTGTGATTAAAATCGATTATAAAAGCAAGTATCAATGATAATCAAACTTAATTCGAATTTATCTAATGGAACCAAAAGGTCATAGAACCTCTTCTTTTTCTTCTCCTCCTTCTTTTTATTTTTCTCCTCTGTCTTATTCGTCTCATGCTCTTTGCCACCTTCTTCTACTTAGTATTCTTTCTGTCACTTTTTCAAGCTCGTCTTCTTTTTCTTTCATTTTTTTATCCCTCTTCATCCTCTCCTTCTTTTCCTTTGCTTTTTGCCAGGTACTTCCCGCATTCCCATTGTCGCCAATTTTCCTTTTTGATGATCATGAAGATGAAAAAGCGATGATAAAAGCACCCGAAAAAATCTTTACTCTCCAAATTAACAAGAGAAATTAAATGATCAAATCATTCGCAAATTTAAATTATATTGACGCATTTTTATTTCCTCAATTTAAAAAATGGCGGACAATAAATGAAGCGTAGGAACAATACTAAACGTCTAGTTCTCTACATTCTGAAGACGAAAGTTTATCTTTCGAAGGACATTTATCATGTCAGGTGCAGTGTGAATGCTTTCGTTTGACTTACTGCAATGCACGCAAATGTCATTGTTTGTATTTGTCATGACAGAAGTAATGAGGTACCTTTACTGTAAGCATTAATCATGTTAACATCTGCTACAAAGGGGCTTAGTTTCTATCAATCATCACTAAATAAAGGACATACTAAAAGAACATTAAACCTGTGCCTTGTTGTCTAAAGGAGAAAAAAAAGAGATAGGTCAAACAAAAACGATGCGAGTACTTACTCATTTCCAGGGCCGAGCCAATGCATGTTGCCGAAATTAAGTCTGTCCTTGGAAACGGGACAAAAAGAGAAAAACGAAGAATGAAAGAAACTATAGCGGGAGAGAGAAAGGAGGGGGGGGGGGGGCAGAAAAAAAGGGGAAATTACTAATTGACCAGCTAAGTCCTGTAGTCATTACAGATATGTATCATTATGTGTACTTGATACAAAAAGTACTGTGGAAAAGGTTTTTTTTTGCCTCAGTGTATATCGCATTGTAATGGAAGATTTATGCTTTTCCTCGAGCATATTACATACATCTATGATGAATAGAAAATTCGTCTAAGCTGTAACATTTTCAAATATTTGTATCTACACTTAAATTTTTATTTCTCTTTACATACACACTATATTAATCTATTGATCTATATTTATTTCTATCCAACGCCCCCCTTTTTTTTTTCTCTCTCTCTCTCACTCTCCCTCTCTCTCTCTCTCTCTCTCTCTCTCTCTCTCTCTCTCTCTCTCTCTCTCTCTCTCTGTCTCTAGACATATAGACGTACAGCCAGACAGACAGAAAGAGATATGTTTAAAAACCTATGGATTCATGCCCAAAGATTATTCTTCTTTCGAAATAGTGTGTGAATACATTCCCAGAATATCTTTGTTTGAGAGCTTGTGTGGACTAGACAGTATTTATTAGTGTAACTCTGTAATTTCTAGGAATACAGACGCACAAAAAACATCTAACATTTATTACGAATGGAGACATACAATTCGAAACTTCCAGCAACCAGTGCCAGGGGATTTGCAACGAATTAAAACTAAAAATGACCTGTGTTTGATCACAGGTCACATGGTCACGGAGATGAAAACTTTACCATAAATACTTTAATATTACAAGTCTTTTTCATGCGATTCATCCACGAGATGGGCTCCCCGAAAATGTAAAAGAAAGAATTACTTTGAAATAGAAAGCCAAGGAGGAAGAGATTATTTGAATCATTTCACCGTTACATTCACCGAAATATTGTAACATTGCATACCTATTTTGTGTTATTCTCTTGGTATAAAGACGACAATTTTGGCGTTTCACTTAAACTTTTAACACCGAGTTTTTAGAAACTATTTATCAATCAATATTTGCAGCGTTCTCTTCTCTGCTGTCTTATCATCTCTCCTCCATCTTCCCTTCTTCGATACCTCATCTCCCCTTCCGTCTATCCCTATCATGTCCACTTCCGGACGTCTTCTCATATCACTTCGGTGAAATGCGATCCGACATGATTAAGGATTTGACGCCCCCACCGCGAACTCTCCCAGAAGATTTGAGGTGCGTGGATGAATGATACATATAGGATAGGAAGGGGGGCTTTTACGTAACACGAGAGAACATGAGACATGTGGCGGACATAGTGATTAATGACACAGCAATGACAGCTAGACGAGCCCTCTTCTTTCCAAGGACATTTTAATTTTCTTGCTTTTTTCTATTTTTGGTGGGGGCGCTCACATGCTCCAGGTCGGGCGGGAATTAAAATCTCCTCCTGTCTTTCTTTTTTACAGCTTTTACTGAAAGACATCTCAAGTTACTAATGAATATACACTTTGCTCATGTTTACAGTCAATTATAAAATGCCTATTCCCACATTCGGTGAAACCGTATAGGGAACATATTAGGTTGTCGAGAGCAGTGGTTTATCAATGCATGTCCGATATGGCATCCGCCTTTGCTCTCTGCACCCATCCCCGTGAAAGTGTGCCTTCATTTTCCGGGACTATCCCCCCCCCCCCCCCCACCCCCGCTCCCCTCTGTTCCTCTTAACCCTTTCAATATCCAGCCATGAAAAGCCGACTGTGTTCATACACGTTTAATTGCACCCATGATAATGTGATGGTTAAAGGGAAGAGAAGGTGGTGATAAGAAATGTAAGTGGATTCCAATTAACAGCTCTCGGGACAAATATATGGCTTGCCCCTTATCTTTTACTCTCATTTTCTTTGTTCTTTCTATTCCTCGTAATTTGCACTTAATTCTTATATTAAGCTGTGCTTATCGCGTCCATTTCTTTCGTTATGGTTTCCCCACTTATTTCCCCCTTGACATTTGTAGCTCGCCTGATGATAGAGAACATACGAAATACATGTATCATAACAGGTGTTGAGGGCCCATTGTTTGTCACTTGCCGCCTCCCCCCCCCCCCCCCCCCCTCCGAGGTTCCTTCCATGAGAACGGTTCTGTATGGATTACTGGTCATTCCACCACTGTCCTTAGATCTCATCCCATTTCGCCTTTCCACTGGTTTATGGGCACAGGTCTCTGTCAGTCAATCATTGAGTTTGAATCTCAAATTCAGAAACTACCTTGCATGTCTACATTCGATACGCGACGAGGCATGGACAGCAAGTCTCGAAGTAATTTTACTTCCAGATAGTGTCAAAATTTGTGACGGTGTTCACAATTTGACATGGTGTCACAATTTAAGACGGTGTTTACAATTTGGGACGGTATTCAAAATTTGAGACGGTGTCACAATTTGAGACAGTGTCACAATTTGAGACAGTGTCACAATTTGTGACAGTTTGGGACGGTGGTCACAATATGAGATAGAGTTCACAATTTGTGACGGTGTTCACAATTTGAGATTGTGTCAGAATATGAGACAGTGTTCACAATTTAGGACGGTGTTCATAATTTGGGACGGTGTTCACAATTTGAGACGGTGCTCACTATTTGAGACAGTGTCACAATTTTACGGACCCCTTCCGCCCCCCCCCCCACCCCCCCCCCCCCCACCCCCCTCGGCCCCCTAAACACCTTCCATACGCACTCGGACCCTGCTCGGCTCGGACATTCGTGCGCAGGTTGAGTGTGGTGAGTCACTCTTTCCGCCTGTCACCCTCTGGGATCGAGGCTCGACTTTCTGCCTTGATGACTTCACCAGCTCACCACGCACGCCCTGAACATTCACGTCCATTGGTCAAGCGGGGCGCCGGGCAGTCTCAACCAGTCAGGCAAGCACATGACAGCAGCCAAACCGCGCTGATTATCTGAATCGGGAGAATATGCCGTGTTCCTCTCGCAGGCCACGAAACAGTCAATCTTTTGGGCATATTTATGAGCATATTTTGTGATATCACGCTTCAATTATGTGTGGTGCTTTTGTTGTGTTGTAATTACCGCAATTGAAAATTTTAGTAACATCATTCGAAATGTCCTTATTAAATTATTATCAGACAACACTATGTTTACCTTTGGGAATCTAGTTCTTATAGGTTCTCACCGAAAAAGGCGGATGAGAAGGAGGAAGAGATCGAAAGGATAAAGGAGGTGGGATTGAAGAGGAGGAGAGGGGGAAAGGGAGGAGGAGGAGGAGGAGGAGGAGGAGGAGGAGGAGGAGGAGGAGAAGAAGAAGAAGAAGAAGAAGAAGAAGAAGAAGAAGAAGAAGAAGAAGAAGAAGAAGAAGAAGAAGAAGAAGAAGAAGAAGAAGAAGAAGAAGAAGAAGAAGAAGAAGAAGAAGAAGAAGAAGAAGAAGAATCAAGGGGAGCAAGAGATGGTGTGAAGGAGAGGAAGAGGAAGAGCAAAAAGACAGAAAAAAACAATCAGAACTCAATAGGAAGGGAAAGAGGATGATAAGAGAGCGAGTTCAATACCTGTCCATGATTCTGCCGCTGAGGGCAGTCCATGGAATAATTCTGCTACGCGTTTCACTCTTTCACGCAATCATTTCCTTTTGTAGATTTGTATGACGACTACAAGTTACCACTTCAGTATTCAGTATTTCTTTAATGACGCTCCTCTAAACAAGGCTTTCTGTCTGTTCTTTTCCTCCGTCATTTAAACGTGATTACTGATTAGACAGTAATCATATTTTAATTAAACTTAACAATGTAGAAACAGGAGTGATAATTTATAAGTTTCCTTCACGTTTCTATATACAAATATTTCCAACTGGTCACAAAAACATGCCTATGACGTGCCGGACCAATAATATGCCTATGATGCGGTTTTCTTTTTAAAGTCAAATCAATTGTGAAGTAGTTTCTTGCAATTTTAGCTCTTGATATCGTACTCAGTTTCGAGTGGGGAATTTGAAAAGCGAGCGCAAGTCTCTTGGTGAAAACAAAATCCGGCAACCCAAGCCTGCTGTGTGACGAACGATGTGAAAGAACGCCATCTCTAGTTAGTGGCCATACAGTTTCTGCTCATTTGATATGTGTGCCACTTGACGTGTGCCACCTCTGTCTGTCTGTCTGTCTGTATTGTATTTCTATATCTCTTTCTCTCACTCTCACTCACTCTCTCTCTCTCTCTCTCTATCCATTTATCTGTCTGTCTGTTATCTTTCTCTCTCTCTCATCTTCATTTATTGTTTTTCCACCTCCCCGTCCATCCCTCTCTCTCTTTCTCCTCTTCCCCTTTTTCCTCTCGATATGTATGACGTACACCGTCTTTGTTCATCTTTTTTGCTCAATGTCCAGTATGTGTTTGAGTTTTACATGGTGGACAACTGCAGTCTAGTATTCTCTATGCTTGATTTGTTTTCCCGAATACAATGATGATGATAAAAATAACAGGATATCAAGTTATTGAGGTACGATGTCACCCATAAATCATTTTTTTTATTGTTTTTTTTTTATCATTCCTCTTTCATCCACAGCAATTCGAGAAGATGGCATGCCGGGAGGGAGGAATAAAAGCATTGGACCTGTGTCGGTAAGCATTTTTTTACTTTCGTGTTCAATTCATTGATTAAATTTCATGTCTTTATGGTGTTATCGTTTGAAGATGAAGACTCCTGTCGCGTTTAAAACCCTCTGTTCTTTGTATGCAAACATATGTGTTTGTATGTATGTGTGTTTATGTGTGTGTGTGTGTGTGTGTGTGTGTGTCTGTGTCTGTGTGTGTGCGTGTGCGTGTGTGTGCGTGTGTGCGTGCAATGTGCGCGCATGTGTCTGTGTTTTGTGTGTTATTGGCTAATACAGACAACGCAGAATTAAATTCAGAAGAACATGACTGCGTGCAGGAAATCAAGTGAAATAGCGCCCTCTTCACTTTACGGAAAGCTGCAGCTATCTTCGTCATCGCCATGTTTCTGCATGTATTCTTTTCCTTCGCCTTTATCCACCTCTTCTTCTCCTCCTTCATCTTCCTCTTCTCCTCCTTTTTTCTCTCCTGCGTATTCCTAAATTTTTCCTCTTTCTCATTCTTTTATCCTTTTGTTTTCGTCCTTCTCCTTCTCTTTCTTATTTTCCTCGCTTTCTGATTGTTCTTTCCCTTTTCGTCTGCAGCGTTTAGAAAACACAATGGATATGTGCGTGAGCACGTGTGTGTGTGTGTGTGTTAATTTCTTTGTCTTCCGTTCCTCCTTCTTCGCCGTCTTGTCCTCTTTCTGTCCTCTACCTTTCGTCTCCTTGATCCTCTATTCTTACCTTCCCTCCATCTTCCCCCTTCTTTGCCGGCAACGTTGACCTCTTTTCCTTCCTTCCCTAAACACAACATCATCATACTCCTGCATCCCCACCTTCCATCCTTCGTCAATTCTTCCCCGTATCTTCCTTCACCGTCTGCATGCCATTCGAAATGTGTACGATTCCTCCCCTTGTTCACTATTTCATTTCCAATCAAGGATCGCGTCGTTGTCTTCATCAGTAACCTTCTCTCGTGGCAATCTCCCCTCCCCAAGGCTTAACATCCTTTTCTTCTCTCCCCGTTTTTCATCATATTCTCCGATTATCCTGAATGCACAGCGGCTTTTCCAATTAAGAGCGGATCATTGTTCTATTTAAGACCGCGAATCCTGTCAACAACTACCTCAAACAACAGCATGCACGAACGACATACATGCCCCAGGGGTATGATAAAATACATTTAGAATGAATGTTACTCTTTCTCACTGCCGTGTCTGTTTCTATTAACGACATCTTCTTCTTTTCCCTGCTTTTTTTACTCCTTCGGCATAAAAGAGAATCTGTCGAAAGGAATTGCATCAGAGTTCGTCCTTGTCGGCTAAAGTTCTCTTCGCATGTCTGAATTTCGCTCTTGCGCACTGACCGGCTCGGATCACGTGCTTTGACTCGCGTAGACGAGCGGCTATGCTGAAGAAAAAACACGCAAATAACTGCCACTTCTGAACGCATGATGACTGTATATTGTATAGCTTATCCTTTGACGGATCCTCGTGAAGCTGTTCGTCTCATATTGATCAAATCGAGCATAAACAATCGTTCAATAATGTGTATTTTTGCTGATTTGTAGAGTGTTTTACTATTACTTATTTTTTCAGTGAAAGTTTTGTTATATATATCTTATCGGTAAATTCGAGGAATTGAAGCTTGAGCTATTTATGTACCTGACTCCCCCGAGAGAAAATGAAGTACGTGTATGTTAATAATGATTTACAAGTAAAATTGTCCTTCTTTCGTCAAATAGTGACATTCTATACCATCAGATGACCTTAGACATACAAAAAACACAAGTCCGCCCACACACCAACACAGACACATACACACGCGCGCGCGCGCGCGCACACACACACACACACACACACACACACTCGCACATACATTTTTTCTCAGTAAGTTTTATTATGATTTCATTCAAGACAAAGTTACGTCATGGTTACATAAATCATAATTACATCACACACACACACACACTCACACACACATACACACTCACGAACACACACATACACACGCATACACACACATACGCACATACCAATGAGCTTCCAACACATGTGGAAGCTTCTTGCACATACATACATACATACATACATACATACCCATATTTCGCTCGCACTAAACTATACACGCATGTTTCTCATAATTTCTTCTGCCTCGTTAATTTCATTCGTTTTTGTTGTCGGTGTATGTATTATGTGCGAGGAGGATAAGACATGGTCAGTGGGAAGGGGAGGGGCGGGGGGAGGGGTGGGGGGGGGGAGGGGGCGTGGATTGTGGTCATCGTGTAAACGTTTTTAATGTCTGGAAATGTCCAAGGTTGTCTGGGTCCGGAGCATAACTGTCTGGACATGCTGGGAGGGGTTCGGAACAGTATGTGGCTCGGCTCTACGCTCCCCCACCATCATCACGTCCATGTTTCCCGGGCCGTACCCGCCAGCCGCCAGCGTCTCTGGGTGATGCGGTAATACGATCCACTGGCGAGATAATACAAATGACCATGCACGACTTATAATTGACACAGGGCGTTAAGGGTACACCCCCTCCCTCTACACACGGATGCACCCACTCTTTCCTCTTTTCTTTCATTTCATTCCACCCCACCCCCTCTCCCTCGACCTACCCTTAGATCGTCTTGTCGTCCCCAACCCATCAAAATTGACAACTAATTTATACTCCCACATATCAAACAACATCAAGAAACCTCAAATTAGATCGGTATTATTCAGATGTCATAATAAAATCGTATGGAGGAATATAAAAAAGGGAAGATGTTTGTCAACATTGATATAAATTCCAAAGTAGAAATAAGTAATAAGCAGAAATAACGTCGTGATGTACAATAGCACCTTATCTGCCAGACGTCATACAGCCCAATGGGAATGGAGTGTATTATCAGTGCAAAAATACCTCAATGGCGTAGACGGAATAACTCTCAGATGAACATAATAAAACTATGACATGAGCAACTAAAAATGCAGCACGTGACCCCGTACCGTCACAACCCTTCCCCTTCCCTGCTCCCCCTTCCTCCTACATCCCTTCCGTGATTGGCTGATCCAATATGTATTTTCCTTGGTGTTTTCTTTCTATATTCTTGTTTTTTTTTCTTTTCCGGCTTTGTCCTGACATTCGAGTTGTTTTCCCTTGTAACCCGCCCGAGCTTTCGAAACTTGAATTCGAGACCCAATTAGCATTATACCTTCGATGTTCTTTTCACGGAGGTCACGGAAGTGACGTAATGAAGGTCGTGACCCCGACTTCGCTGCTCAGCCCGAGACACGCCCGAGGTGCTGTTTAAGGACAGTGCCCCTTTCTCGGCCATCCTCCCCGACCATGCCGAAGCAGCGCTCTTCATGTTTTCTTTGTTCTTTCATTACCATTAGCATGAAATTGCGTTGCAAGCCAATGGCGTTTCCAAGGCCTGGCAATGTTAGGGTTAATTGCGTTTCACCGCTTTTCTCTCCTTACGACTCCTCCGCTTTTCCTCGACTGGCAAACTCCTTTTTATCTGCTCCTCTACGTCCTATCATGGCGGAAATGAACACGGAAATCAACGCGACAAGCTGGGTATTCCTGGCCACTATATATAATGATGATTATGTTTCAAATTAAGGTATGGCTCTCTTTATTTTCAAGGTTAACGCTTAGCCTTGCAATGTGAGGATTATGGTGGAGATGCGCACGTCTAGTTTTTTTTCTTGTTCAGAATTGTGGTTACAAACAGAACGTGATCTACGTATTAATCTTGCAAAGGTAGATCGCGTCAAATTCCAAATAAATGACGGTTTACTTTTTTACTATCTGTAGCGCAACCTCCGTCCACCTCCCACTTTCTCCTATTGTCTTCATTTTCCCCAAGCATGTGGAGTAGCCTTTTTTCATTTTCCTTTCCGCGATGTTGCTCTCCTCTTCGAAGTTCCTTTTCTACCGGCTCCTTTCTAGTCTTCTATCTTTTTCATTTTTTCGACGAACATTTCAACCCCTGAAACGTCATGATCACCTGTATTCATAGACCTAAACATAATTGTACGCGGGAGCAAATGAGGGACAAACTGTTCTATAGTACTACCAGTAGTGTTATAGCGCCATCTCTGTTAGTGTGTCGCCATTCTTTTTTAGAATTATGGCGTAAGTTTTTACGAGAGAACATTAACGCTTTCCTCTTATCTACTTCATGTTACGAGTGCTTACATCACGATCAGTTGAGCACAAAAAAAAGGAAAAATATGTGCCCCAAGTCGTAAATAAGCTTCATAATGATCGCACTGGCGCTGTGCCTCAAAGATCTCCGTTTTTCCTTTTTATCAGACCTCGTCGTAAATTATTACAGTCAATGTGTCTTTATGAAATGATGGGCAACATGATTCTTGCCGTGTTCGGGTAAGCGACTGATCTAATTTGGTGCCAAGTGGAAAGGATGAAGACCAATAGACACAACTGTAGACGATGTCGGAAAGGTGACGAGAAGGAGGAGGGAAAGGAGAATTGTGAAGAAATAAGAAAAGCAAGACGCATAAGACGGCAGAAAAACAAAATAAAGAATTGATGCAGAAGATAAAGGTGGAGAACAGAATGATGACGCCAGAAGACGGAATTACAGGAAATGAAAAAGATAAAGGATTAACAGAAGACTAAAGGAAAAACTCCGCACAAATCAGAAAATATGGAAAATGTACGCGGTGAACAGAAAAAGAAAAATGAGACGGAAGTAAAAGAAGGGGAAAGAGAACTGATGAGAAGTGCAAAGAAAAGGAGAATGAAAAGTAGACCGGGGATAGTGACCGAATAAAATGGGCCTTTGACATAATGAAAACCTCCAAATTATAATTAATTAGACAGATTTGTCCTGAGATTCATAATTCTGCTTAATAACCCCAATGGAACTTCGGTAGAGGCGAAGGACTTGGTCATTCATTTTTTTTTTGCCGGACAGGAATAAAATCGGATAAATCTATCTTCCCGCATATGTAATTCTCCTGACAGTTTTACACTGACCTCTAAGATATTAATTTGAATCAGGGAGATGTAAGGGGGATTTGAATCTATACACAAAGCAGTACAAGGTTGCATCATATCTGAATTCTCATAATACCCTCCTTAAAAAACAATTGACAGATTTATGGCTTAGTGATGTTGTATCTGCGCGGTATTGTTGTCGAGTTGCCAAAGGCGCGCTTTATTTCTGTGGCGTGAGCAAAGTCGTATTCAGAAAATATATCGTGTCATGAATGTGAAATCGTGTCCTGTCTGATATATTCATTTCTTAAACGACATTTTACTTCAATGGCCTGGAGAATGAAACCCGACTCCTAAGTCCGCCTCCAATAGACCATTTTCGTTACAGATAATAGACGAATAAATCACGAAATACAATTGAATGTAATAACGCGTTGCTACGCAGTTAGGGGAAAGTTGTGAATACATTCGAAAACTGCTTATTGCGTGAATCCCGGGGGGCAAGGTTTTGATTGAAATGGGATGCGCGCCGGATTGGTTATTAAGGCACATCGGGGGAGGGATGGAGGAGAGAGATAGAGAGAATAAAAAAGAATGTGTCTTGTTGAAATAAATGTGAAATCGTGCTCAGAATGATCTCGTTCTTTTTTGGTCGTCCTCCGGCGAGCTGCGTCAAGCGGCTACAAAGAAGCAGCCGTGTCAGTCGGCTTGTCGCAGTTGGCAGAGTAGTCTAGGTTCTAGACGTATTTTATCAGCCCGAATTTATATAAACATCCCAAATTCGTATACACAGCGCGCGACGAAACTCAGCGCAACGATATCGAGTGATCGCGCGATTGCCGAGAATTGCCAGCCAGGAAAAAAGTATTATAAGTATTTTCTCCGGGCTGGCAATTCTCGGCGATCGCGCGATCACTCGATATCGTTGCGCTGAGTTTCGTCGCGCGCTTTGTATACGATTTCTGCCTGATAAAATACGTCTAGAACCTAGACTATTGGCAAAGCCGTGCTTGTCTTCTCCTAGACAAGGGAGACAACCGTCCTTGGCCCGTTACGTAACTGCCTAATTACCCTGCGATATTCGCAGGAGGTACTGTGCAAGGCCGCGTCAGGCTTTATGATAAAAATGGCTATCACGAATGTTGTAATCTCTTATAGCACACATCACGTAAGCGCATTTCCCTTACCCCGTCAGTACAGCCCCGCCCCTCCCCTCCCCCAACTAACACCTCCACCCCCCCCTCCCCCCCCTCCCCCCCCCCCCCCCCCCCCATCTCTTTAATGCCTCCAGAGACTGTGCCAACTCACTACTTTTATTACCCCAACCCTTTTAAAAATGGAGAAAGAAGTATAAGGGGAAAATCGAATCAGGGCTGACGTCTAATCATGAAGGTCATTTTGTTGTGCTGAAATGTTCCAAGCGAAACGCGAGCTGGTTAAATTACCCGGGAACAAAGCAGCTCATTTCTAGATCCCTAGACGCACGAATGATTAATAAAAACGTGTGCATGTGTGCGGGTTCGTGTTTGAGTGTGTGTGTGTCTGTGTTGTGTGTGTGCGGGTTTGTGTATATGTGTATGTGTGTGTATGTGTGTGTGTGTGTGTGTTTGTTTGTGTGTGTGTGTGCGTGGACCCCTCAAGATGGCCTCACAAGGGTCCAAGGGATCAGCTCTCCTGAACATTTGTCATGACCATTTTTAGCACATCCATGCCTGCCCGACAACATCCATGCTTGTGGCAATAAATTCCTTTGTTTGTTTAAACCCCCCTCAGTACCAATCCTTGTAAACTAAATCGAATTTCTGCTCATCCCCCTTGCCAATAGTAATGAGAAGTTTATCTAAAGCACGCCGGAGACGAGAACCAGCTAAAAATCACACTCATCAATAAAAGAGCTACAGTTCCGTTTTTTACACTGAAAAACTGCGGCTACCAACTGTGCCGTAGAGCGACATGACTTATGTATTTCTATGAATAGCCGATTAGTCAATAACGGTGTGTTTGTTTAAATATGATTATTAATGTACAAGATAATGCAAAATAATGTAAGATAATGCGATTGTTATATTTCCGTTTCTCGCTTCATGACTGAATTAATGCTTGGCAGAAATAAAAAGAAATCAATGCTTTTGTGAGAAGCTGAAATTCCACAGATTTGACTAGTAGCGGATGACTAATAGTAATAGTTCCATGTTATGATCTTTGAGAGTATACATTAACATTGTCGTGCTGGCTGCTTAATGCATATGGATGGCGGAGTCTGTTGCGAAAGCTGAAATAAAATAGGTGAAATTGTTTGGGTGGATGATTTCGACGTTCCCGTCCCCTTTGCCAAGAAAAACGAAGAGGAAAGAAGGAAAAGATGCATGCATGAATACTAACAATGATCGTACGTGAAATGATAATGAAATGATCGAAGATCATTTAAGTCGTAAGGCAAATAGTTATTGAATACTACAAGGCACTCAGTCTGTATTTAAACAAATTTACTGGTGTATATTCCGAATCGGTGATACGTTTTCCTACGGGAGAAGTGGGCTGCGCCGGTTCGCTCTGTCCGTCCGTGCCATGCGCTATGTCGGCCCTGGCGGGCAACGTCTGATGGCAGTTTCCCACGCCTTTATACGACTTCATCACAAAAAACGATCACTGTTATTCAAGTCCTAGGGCCTATGTATGATTTCGTAGAACTAGAAGGTTCAAACTTTCAGCAAGACACTCATCATAGTCTTCACTGGTTTGATGGAATGTGGGATGTCTGATTCCTGCATTAAGGATATTTGATCTATCCCTCCTTGCCCGCGAATGTTGAAGTCTGCTGGCATCGGGCACTCAAATTGCTGTTACTTATAAACAAATTCATCACATTCAGGAGTATGTAAGATCTTACATACTTTTGAATGCTATGAATTTGTTTATATTAAGATGTAAAATGTAACAGCCATCTGAGTGTCCGATGCCAGTAGATTCAAACATTCGCGGGCAAGGAGGGATTAAAACGGATTAAAACGGATTGGAATCGATTCAGATGGCCTTCTTGCTTTCTGGATGGATAACCCAGGACTGCCCATTCCAGTAATCCCCCTTCCACATCCGCTGATTTAATGAATGAATCTGTGTATTGTCCACAATAACTACGTTGAAATTTACATATTGAACATTATAAGTGCAAAGTGAAACAGTATTCTATAAAGCAACATTGAGAGTGTAATAGTGGACTTTGCATTCAATATCCAAATCGGGAAATAAGCTGCGAAGTTTTGAAAGTTTTCAAACTCTTCCTTACCACGTAAACCAATGGACGTACATTGATATCAAGCAACTTCATGCATATATGAGTGTATGGAAGACTTGTGCAAATACAAATATGATAACTTCCTTCACATGGAGATACGGTTATATTTATATTGTGTATTTATGTGCGTGTGTTTCTACGTGTGAGTGTGTATATGTTTGTGTGTATTTGTGTGCGTCTTTCGTATTTGTACGGCACATATTAGCGTGCGTGCGAGTATCAAATAGAAGATACAAACATGTTTCTTAAAATAGTTATTGTATTTTTTCGGCAGAAGGAAAAGGTATGAATCACTACAAATACAAGTCGAGAGTATACGGATTATATAATTTGTCAGTGTGTATAACATGTTTGTGTTTGTGTGTAAGTGTGTTTGTGGGGTGTACGTGTTTGCCTCAAGTATATTAATGCCGACACGTTTGTATACAGGTATATGTTAGAATGTGTGTAATTTTTCGCTTTATTTCCATTTCTTCATGTTTTTGTATTTTCTAATCTTGCAATAATTTATGACAAGTGATATTTTAAGAGAGCTTTTAACATGAAAGTATATAAAATTGACAATCATTGGTCATACCACTAAGTCGAAAAGATTGCTAAAAATAATTTGTTGTCTGAATCAAAGATTACACTGACGCAGATTTTAAGTGGAAGTGTGACTATTGATCACCAACACTGCTGGTCATCTTATTTGCTTGTTTCCCACTTTCCCTCATCATGTGACCAATATTCTCTCTCCCTCGTTTAGCTGACTGAGGAGGAGATCGAGCGCATTATGTCGGGCGAGGAGTACGCACGGGAAGAGATGAACGGACTGACGACCAAGAGTCCGACCGACGGCAGCGACGGTGTTTCTCCCACCTTCTCCCCGACGTCTGTGGGCTCGAGCTCCAGTGAGCACTACTTCGACTTCGCCACGGGTCATCACCCCACCGCTGCCGCCAGCGGTTTGGCTGCCGCGGCGGCAGCGGCGGGACTTTCAGCAGCTGAATACGCGCGGCGCCTGGAGCGCGCTGAGCGCGAAGCGACGCGCAACCTGGCCCTGCTGCCGGAAGTGGAGGCGCTCATCGTGGCGGAGCCCACGGAGCCGCTGACCCTCCCATTTGAGATGACGACCGAGCACGCCGTGGGCTATCCAGAGCTGTTTGAGCTGCTCTGCAAGCTGATGGACCGGATGCTGCATCACCAGATCCAGTGGACCAAGCGCCTGCCGTTCCAGTCCAAGATCCCGATCTCCGACTCGACGGCGTTGCTGACCACGTGCCTGATCGAGCTGCTGCTCCTCGCTGTGATGCGCACGCAGCCCGTCGACCTCTTCACCAAGCTCAGCCACATCCTCGACACCTACATCCCGTCGGAGGACGAGCTGCGCAAGTTCGGCCAGAACGGTCTGGAGATCATCGACGTCGCCACCAATGCGCTGGCTAGATACCGTGCCCTGAAGGTCAGCCCACAGGAACACGTTTGCCTGAAAGTGATCTGCTTCCTCAACCCAGGTAAGTGTGTGGTCATACATACGTGGCTAATGTTACACGTCTTGCACCGATTGTCTTCAAGTAATCCATTGCCCTTTCAACAAACCATTTATAACAACTGCTTAAATCAACGGGACTTCAAATTCGGTTGATTTCATGACAAATTAAGTTGTCAAACTTGGGCTTTTCATCATTCCAGGTCAGTAGTTTTCACATCATATATATTCATTAATTTTTAAAAATAAAAGCTTCTTGAAACCTTCTCTCTTTTTCTTTTCCATCTCTGAATAACCTCATTTTCTTACCTTAGTTTCTTTCCCCATTATCCTCTGATATTTAAGTGTACTTTTATCCAGTCATCACGACCGTTGCGTCATAGCTCTTTCTAACGTGAAAACCAACCGTGTCCCTGCCTGTTCTTGTTGCCCCTCCAGAGGTGCCGAGCCTGACGAAGCTGCCTATCATCAAGGACCTCAGCAAGCAGTACTACTACGTACTCCACGACCACGTGCAGCTCAACAACAACATCGCCGCCGACCGCTTCCGCGAACTCCTCATCCTCATCCCCCAGATCCGCCACCTCGCCATCAAATGCAACGCGATCTCTTTCGACAACGCACCGCTGCTGTTCAAGGCCATTATGCACGCCGGGGTCTCGGCCGGCAAGCACTAAGCCTACGCGCGCGCGCTTTGTGTAGCGCGCACTGCCGTTATCAGGAGAGAAAAATCACGCGGTGATCACGTGGTGGTCACGTGGTTAAACGGATGGAAACGGGCAACCGCGGTGATTTGGGGAAGACCTGCCATTATTTTAGGAAGAAAGTACCAGGGTGAAGGCAGCTATTTAAATGGTTTGGCTCTGACCTCTGGGAATGGGTCATATGGGGGTAAAAGAAAAGGTGTTCATGCTGTCATCTACAGTGAGCTACCGTGCAATGCAAGAAACAAGACACCAAAGATGAAGAAAAAATACCGAATGCCAAATCATTTACATTTTAAGGAAAGTTCATACAATAACATTGATTATATGGTATAATCGTACAACTGTTTCATGCTATCATCAATGATGTCAGCATTTCTAGTTTATGTTCAAGATTACAAAGTAATTATCGATCAAGAGCGAAAGGGTATTATGATCTTTAAGGTGATCTTTATTCATTTTTTTTTCAAACAGGGTGGTAGGTCGACGAGAAATATCCGTGTACTGCGGTGTACCATAACGTACATCAGAGGAGAATCATGCGAGTATATATATATATCATTTTTTATATAGATTACCCTTATAAAGGATGGACATCTTTTGCAAGTGTTGGAGGATATTTTTACTAATCTGTAACTATATGTAAGCAGGTGAAAATATAATCTATGAAAAAAGAAACAAAAAAGGTAAAATAATACTTGAGCGCTCAGCGCTATAGCGTCGTGGTTTAGAAGATAGATTGGTGATGTAAAATACAGGCGGGATTACGGTATCACCACGAGGATGGCTCGCTCGAGAAAGGGCCCTGTTTAACTTATTCTCTACCACTTTGAAAAAGAACATTATGTAGCATCAGCTATAAAGTAAAACTTGTATGTAGTCTTGAAGGAAGACGGGAAAGTACAACGTGCACTAACTGTTTATATTAAATGTACATATATTTGATCATTTTTAGAAGAATGCATACCGTATTAGGCGTGGAAGTAACACAAATACTTACTATGAATGTGTGTGTGTGTGTGTGTGTGTGTGTGTCACATATCAATTGCCTCGCACAATGAACTTGCATATGCAAATTATGTATTCAGATACTGTATCTTCGTGATATTGTAATAATCGGTTGGCGATGTGACATACAGTGTCTCGATGTAATTTCTATTTGATGAAAACTATTTGACAAAGTTTGTGAATAATTTTTTATGAATACCTATGTAGGTTTGTTTTAGCATAGAAAGTTGAAAAAAGAAGAACCTCAGAGAGATTTTCAGAAGTGAACTGCCAAAGTGTGCATAGTGCGCTAATACCAAAACTCAATAAAATAAAGTCATACTAAGTATAATTTATATTACCTCCAGAGTGTTTAAATTATGTTATACAAAAATTATGCCGTCAATGTTATAATCTGTTACGTTTTGAGTCGAGTCATTTAATGTAACACGGTAATTATTCGCTTAATTCTACGTCTTCTGACAATGTCTATCATTCTACGATTGAACTGACAACATCGTTGACAAAAAAAGAATCGTAATTCAATTCATACATTCGTATTAACTCGGGATATGCCAATGATGGTAAACAATATATTTTAGATAACTACAGTGATAACAATAAATCAAATACAAAGCGTTATGGTATTGATAATTAGAATACGAATGTGATAAGTCAATTTCAATAATGATTCATTGTGATATCAGGAGTCAAGCGAAATGAATTCGATTCAATTAGGACCGCAGTGATACATGACATAAATTCCTAACTAATGAAACAGCCGTCTAAAACCTTTGTTGTAAAGCCGAGTTTGTATCAAACTTTGCAATTGTTAAGGTGTCTAAAAAAAGACCCGCAGTCATTTGGAGTCGACCAAAGAGAAATTTCACACCGTTTGTCCCTAAGTCTGCTTGTTTAACATAGTTTATGAAAGAATATGTGTGAGAAAGTCCATCAGACTTTAAAAAATGGCTCAGCGTAGCTGAGTGCGTTGTCGAATACTATGTCATTGTCTTGTTGTTGTTGTTTTTTCCATGTATGTATGATATATCATATAGCCAGTATTATCACCATGTATATTACGATGTTACCTAGCAGGGTGAAGAATTCTATTTTGTACATATGTCTTTCCTTTTAGATATGTATATGTAGGCCTACGTTACAAAACAAAACAAAAAATAGCTGCATTGATCTTGATTCCTTTATTTCTCTCTCTCTCCCTCTCTCTCTCTCTCTCTCTCTCTCTCTCTCTCTCTCTCTTTCCTTCTCCCTCTTTCTCTGTCGTACATATACCCCCTTCTGTTTAGACATAATCTTTCGTGGTGAAAATCCACGATTTGTATTGTATTGTATGCTGGTGTGCCGCTGACTATGACATAGACTTTGCAGCTGTGTAGTGATATAGCTGACTTATAGCTTCCATATAGAGGAAGAAGTAACCTCCCTTTTTTCTCTTTTTCATCCTCCTTCTTTTTCTTCAAGTGGCAATATTTGTGGAGATATCACAAAGTGAATGCATAAATGCTGCTGCAAGTTGACCTAGCATTCGAACTCATCATGTCAGGTCACCGTTTTGAAAACAATTACTAATATGTACTCGGTATGAAGATATTTCGTAGCGCGATTGTGGGAGAATTTGTGGTTTCCTTGTCGCATGCAAACGGAATATTTGAGGAAATAATAGTTTTTATCTGGCGATGAGACCACATTAGACACATACGGGTGACTTACTAAAGGCCTCATATACATATCCTTATAACTCTTTATAAAAGGTGGGTGAGGAGGGGGGGGGGCATGCGAGATTGGGTTGACATGACATGGGCATCAGTTTCAATACCATATTTTATTAAGGTCTGTCAACATTTTACTATATTTTATTAGATTGGGGCTGTATTACATGCATATGTTATCCTTCATTTTGTTTTAATCTGACGGGAGGAATGCCTAATGCTTGTTAGTTTTGTTGTTGTTTTAACTTAATGAAACATTTAGAGAGCGCCATTGCTGATGATTGTGGGGAAAATACGGGATTTAACTGCAAACGTGAAACAATATTATTTAGATATAAGTTTGGTGATCAGTTATGTAGTAATTTCTAAACTAACAGTAAGGAAATAAAGAAGGGGGGAACAGGATATATCTTAACTATATATGGTCGTAAGGCATCGCTGTGTGCTACTGGTATTGCTCTTTGGTAGGATTATGGTTTTTATGTTATTTCATAAGTTTTCACATTTTGTTTTCCTCTTACCTGCCTCTCACTGTAGGCCCATGTGGGGTTCTTATGTGATTTCCGAGGTAACAATCGACAGTTTCCTCTGTCTTTAATTCGTTTAAATGTAGACTTGATAACACAGCGTTCAATTTCCATTTAATTGTTCAAATTATTATTATTTTTTTATTGTTATCAACTTCCCAAGTACCCTGAACTGTGTCTATAAGAATCAGTATTGCGGGTATACGATATATGCAGCTGTATTATCTACGTTACATCACGTGCGTCCGTCTCTGTGGCGTTCCGGTGTACTCTCACGCGTATGACGTCACAAGTACGTTTAGTAAAAAGTTTCAAATAATATGTATATTATATACCTCACGTTGGGGAATAGTCAAATAAAACACAATGGCTGCATCGTTTGGTCATATTATATGTATGTAAGTACTTGGAACAAGTGTGTGTGGATAAAAGTAGTCAGATGAATTTGAATGATATGAATATGCAAATGTTATGTTTATCGCTCTTTTTAATGGTTTTGTTCTTTACTACGTCTTTCTCTTTCAGGGTCAATTATCATGATTATCCATCTTTTTGTAACTAACGGATGTGCACTTTCAATTAATCAGGTGGATTATGTTTGAGATACAAGGTAACAGTGTTTCATGTTACCTAATGTATAGTCTGCAGTTGCGTTACAGGCAATTAAGCTCTGCAAAAACTTAGTGCAGACCAAAACGTGTCATTCTTTGTAAGTAGACGTAATAAGAAGTTCCATGTTTTACCACCGTTCAATTGGTTCATCTGAGTCTCTTAAATGTATATAATACTTTCTGTGTTGTGTGATATAGATGTCTTGGGGGAATGAGCCTATTAAACATATCTATGCACGTTAAGCTACATGGATTACTATCCCCGAAACAGCGAACGAGTCTCAAAGCCTCGGCATAATTATTATAGTTATACACGTATGCACATGAGGATTGTGAATGAGCCTTGAAGTGATGGCCACATACCCACTGTCAGAACGTCGCTGTTAACCCTCTCATTACCAGTGGCATGATAATGTGCAGTAAGTTAGCATAAGTTTCAAGGCTTGGTACTCTGAGAGTTATGGAATGCACACTGATTAAAAAGTGGAGACCATCTGCAATATCGATTTATTATTAATGGAAAAACGAACAGTCAAGTTGAAAACAAACCGTCGTAAATATGGTAGATTTCGTCGACACATAACTACTTACATGGAGTTATAAGTTAAAAGTGTTAAAAGTAATTCCTATGTTTTCAAATTCTAAAATGAACACGTCCGGTTGCGCGTACACAAAATAGGTTTTGAATAAATTTTGAACTTTTTAACATTTGTTATCATAAGTTTACTCATAGAATTTCGGTCAGCAGGTTGCTTAGTGTCTTAACGAATATGTTATTCTGTATACATTTTAGATTCGCCATAATCTTTCTTCTTGGTATTTAGTGTGTTTTAAACATCTACTATGAGCTGCACATTTTGAAACTAAATATAGTATAAATCTCTGTTATTGCTTTTATCGTGAGAGCAGTGAAGTTGTTTTATGATTTATTATCTATCTTAGACTAGCGTTTCTTGCAATAAGTCATGAATTCGAACGAAAAAGTAATAATATCAGCTGATGGTTAAACAGTGTTGCAGCTGAAGCACAGGCTTACGTGTATATTGAAGAAAGGATAACAAACATTTTACTTTAAATGTATCTGTCTTGTATGTTAAACGAATTAAATTTCCGTCTCGTGTTCTTTAAAACAATGTTGGCCTACCTGATTTTTGTTCATTTCAAGTAATGTATCCGATATGTTGCTCACATTATTATTATGTCCATTCTTTCACGAGGATTATCGTTATTTCAATTGTTGATATTTGTATTGTTATCACTGTTATGCTTATGTATGGATATGTCATAATGATTTCGTTAAAATTGTGGAAGCTCGCCATATTGATACTGGTTTGTTATGAGATAGGGTGAGAAAGAGAGTTAGAGAGAGAGAGAGAGAGAGAGAGAGAGAGAGAGAGAGAGAGAGAGAGGGGGAGAGGGAGAAAGAAAAAAAGAGACAGAGAGGGGGGCAGAAAGTGAAAGAACATCAAAGAGAGGAACATTTTATCGAGAGATAGAAATGCAAGAATGTTTTTTTTTCTAGATTTTAGGAATTATTTTGCAGGTTTGTGTTAAGTATGATAATAGGAATAATAAAAGTTCTAAAAAGATTTATAAAACACAAGTACATGTGATGAACAAAGGCCATGAAAGATATTAGCAAAAACAGGAGCAAGGAGAACAATTGATAACAATAACAACAACATTGATTTTGTGACTATTATGTGACCTTTGTGACACTATTTTGTGACTAGTTCACAACTCTCATCAACACCCACCCTCTTCTTCTACCTCCATTCCATCTCATTTATTTTCGGTTTAAAACACCGAAAACTAAAGCTAAAAATAGTCTTGTGTAAGTGTTAAAAATATTAAAATTCACCCCTCCCTTTTTTCACTTTTCACTTTCCTTTCCTTTCTTCACCCCGTAAGAGGGCCAATTATCCGAAAGAATACAACCACATGATACCAGTTATGTGTAGTTGATAGCTTATCGCAATGATTATCTTTACACCACTCAGAAATAATAATGTGAGAAGGGGAAGGATAAGTTAATTGATTAAAACAGTGGTAATCTAAAAGGAAAAAGTGATATATGATACCTGCGTGTCTTCACCACTGTGACCATAGTCATGAGAGTGAGGGGGAAGACCACAAAACGAAAAAAATACACATACGAATAAACGAACATCCTTTGAAACCATGCTAAATAGGAAACCTTAAAAGGATTTGTTTACTATTCTTGTACTGTATAAGAACACCTTGGAATGAATGTCAGTTCATCTATTTTATAAATTTAGAAACACGAGAAAATATTTATTTCACAGAAAAGTAGGGCAGAACACAATGATCTATTTTGTACATTTAAAACACAAGAAAATATTTATTTCACAGAAAAGTAGGGCAAACACAATCAATATGAAAAAGGTGTATCGCCGGCTATTTTAAAATAGAGTCATGTTAACACTTTGAAATAGTTATATCAATACTTTGTTTCAGGCTCCAAGCATAGACGGAGAGAAAAGAAAGACAATTATTGCAAGTTTAATTTGTAACATTTAGGCAAGACTGTTTTAAGCTTCGTTATTTAAACGAAAGTTTAAACACTAATTCTTTCACAAAAATATATCGGACATAAACTGTAATTAATTGAACGATGAACACTACACAACGAATATGAGTTCAACATGATAACACAGTGCAATGATTGCTCGAAACATTGGGGGAAGCGAGTTTTCGAGAATTACAACCATGCCTTGAAATACGATCTACAATTTGATCTACTTCTGCACGTTTGCGCGTACTTAAATGTTGATCGTTGTTGATTCAAATTATTCTCAATTACATGTAGTAGAAAACCTTGATTAAGCTCCTTTGAGTTATGATGCGTCGTTGTTTTGTCCCTAAAACACAATGTGTGTATCTTTTTATGTAAATTCAGGGAGTATTGAGTTAATTGGGAATTTACTCTGTTTTACGTGTATATCAGGGTACCTGTATGGCTGTGGTGTCAGTATACATGTACAATGAAAGTAGCTCTTTGAAGCGGAATAAATCCGTTTAATTGATTTTTTTTTTACTGAAAAGTTTATTAAGGTGGAACCCAACAGTAAATGATGAGCAAACTCACAGCTTCTGAGATAAAGATGTGAAAGCTGACGATTATGGGCATTTTTTTTTTTTTTACTATTTATCAAAATAAGCTACATTTATTTAATTTTGATCATCTTTGCTCCATAAATTGTAGTTTGTGCCCTTTTATTTTCTTAAAGAATATCGAGAAAAATCATTAACTACCATAACAAAAAAAAATGAGAAACAATACAAGAACAGATCTGACTCGGAGAATAGTATGACGTTACATTTGGCAGAATGACAAAGTTTTGATAGAGAAGAAACAGATTAGAGGTCAAAGGTCCTGTATTCGAGGTCAAGGGCAAGTTATTTTGTCCTCCCCCTCCTAATATATTGTAAATTTGTCTTTATCATGTCAACTGTGTTCCCCTTCATTACATTATTAGGTAGATATCACTTTTGTAATTGTCTTTCATGACGAATACAAGCAACTTAGCCCAATATTCATGTTTATGGCGACTCACAGATACAAAGCTACATGTTGTATTCAACATTAACGGCAATGGTTGCCTGCAGTGTCTCATATACGTGTACATGTGTATTGTACTGTAAGTCGTATGAATGTGACATTTGTGTGTGAAGGAGAGAATACACAAATCCAACCAGAACTAGAGCACGTACGTGAGGCAAACACGTCTGATTATGCAGACTACGTCGCACACAGACGAACCCATTCGTGTGGACAATCGCCACGCACTGGACAGTCGTCAACGCAGTGCTGTGTGAGCGAGGGGCGATCGCTTGCAAAAGCTAGACAGCTCCCTGTCGCTGTTACGTAAGAGTGTCTGGGTCGCGGATGATTGAGCTGGCCGTAACACGGGTCACTTCTCTCTCGCTTGACCAAATGACCACGCGAATGTGATGTGTGGTTTCCCGTGCCGAGAAATGGGGTGACACTGCGATGCGTGTGAATTGTTTTGTCCATTCTGCGTGTGATTAACGCCACTGGACGTATTATGACCAGCGCCATTCCTAAGGACGTGCAATACACCCTCATGATGCATGTGCTTTCCTTACCAATAACACACACACACACACACACACACACACACACACACACACACACACACACACACACACACACACACACACACATCTCATATATTTATCTCTTGCTCATACATTAGGATTATGAATTGTCTAGATGACTTCGTCGCCAAATGTTTCAATGTAATCAAATGTAATGAACACTACTTTGTAATTAATTCAAAAACTGATTGTTTTTTCAACCCTGATCATAACTTTTAAAATGCATTATTAACGAAATTGTGGTAAAATGTGTGGAAATGTGTAATTAGATACAAGTTTCTAATTATACACAAGGTGTTTATACAAATTTATCTCGTGCTGATACATTAGGATTATGAATTGTCTAGATGAATTCGTCGCCAAATGTTTCAATGTAATCAAATGTAATGAACACTACTTTGTAATTAATTCAAAAACTGGTTGTTTTGCAACCCTGATCATAACTTTTCAAATGCATGATTAACGAAATTGCGGTAAAATGTGTGAAAATGTGTAATTAGATACAAGTGTCTAATTATACACAAGGTGTTTATACAACCCTGCTCATAACATTTCAAATACCTACATGATTAACAAAAATATGGTATTACAGTTGGCAATATATTTGCCAGATATGACAATACATAATGGTGTGGATATTCGAGGTTGGCCTTAAATTCAAAGTTAGAGATAGGCCGTTCAGACAATTAATGACGTCACGACAATCATATTTTTGTGTAGTAATGTATGTTGTACTTTTGATAACTTAACAAAACTGAATAGGCCTATATATTCACACAATGTGTGTGCACGTGTGTGTATGTGCGTTAAATCTGTTGAGACTTAGATGTACATTTGTGATATGTTATATTCAGGCAATATTTATTTGATGAGATGCTGACTAAAAAACAATTTAAACAAATGTGTCAGAAAAAAATTAATCCCGTCTTTAAAGACAATAATTTTGAGAGCATCTATGGCTCGTTTCACAATGAAGAAAAAAATCCTCAAAGTATTGGTTGCGAATTCAACCTGTTGTGAGCCAGATAAAAATGATTAATGAGCATTGATGGTGAAAAAATTAAAACATTAAGACATTGCAAATGGATCCCGCACGCGAGACCGGTATATCACTCAATTCAATTCATTTGATTGAATTAAAATTCATTTTATTCAATTTAATTTCATTCCAATTTATTTCATGTAATATTATTCGATAAATCGAATTTAGTTTCATGTTATGCAATTCTATTTCACCTCATTCCAGTCCAATAAAGGTCATTTCATTTATTTTTGTTCCATTCCACCCCACTCCATTTACGGAAATTGAATTTCATTTCGTTCGACATCTTGACGTATTATTCCATTTTATTGATTCGTATAATTTAGGGTCAATCAATCTCATTTCATTTTGTTCTAATTTTTTATATACCATACCATTATTTTGATGCATATGATTCAGTGTCAGATTATTACATTCTATCTCACTTAATTTCATTATCATCAATATATGGCACGTTATTCAAACGTTTATTTTCAATGCAATTCAAATGTAAAACTAAAGAGAAGCACTGCCAAACCATGCTAATTGCTTAAAATATGATGTTTTATGGAGAAACTATCCCCCAAACCCTATTTACAGCATGCAGAGAAAATCGTTTAAGAATTTCACACAGATCAACCGAAAAAATTGGGCTATTATTGCCCGTTTCAAATTGATATGTTATCAGGTCTTCAAAGGGGGATATGTCATAGTACTTGTAGACTCCTGTACGTGTACTAACAAGTTTATGTTGAGTATTGGGATGTGAGTGATTCAATCAGATTAACAGTCTTCACGGGAATATTCCTTATCTATTATACGATAAGATATGATTATTATTGATTATGAAAATGAATGACATATATCGTAGAAAAATCAAAATCATACGTGTATTGGGAAAAAATTTAACTTTGTCTCAGGGACCAATTGTCGAAAAGTAAAAATCATACATGTATTGGGAAAAGTGTTTAACTAGTCTCAGAGACAAACGGCTAGATAAGTATGTTTTTTATGATCATTTGGTTGAGTATCATCATAAAGTTTCATATTTCCCCAACGCACCAAAAGGGATACCTCACTTTTGCGATGAACCTTGTTTATTTTGCATTATCTCTCGTTCTCCCTATAAAATCGTCCGGATTGTTAGTTGGAATTAATCAGCATTAATTAACACAAAATGATCATAAACGCGAGAATGTTCTGTTTCTAGAAGCGAACACTCGATCTTGTATGGCTCGCCGACTATTTCATGTTCTAAGCCTGGACTCAACTTAACAACAGACGGCGAGAGAGAGAGAGAGGGAGACAGAGAGAGAGAGAGAGAGAGAGAGAGAGAGAGAGAGAGAGAGAGAGGGGGGGGGTGGGTAAAGGAGGGAGGGAAGGAGAGAGAGAAAAATACAAATCTATGTTGCATGTTGTTCATTCATGTAACCGTTAATGTATAGCGCGTGACACAACTGTATTCAAATTATACAGACGTAAACGATATTACGCAGTCTGTGCTTTCTAGCGCCACGACAGCCGCGGAAGGAACAAGACTACATTTTGGAGGAATATTCTCCACTCATATCAGGTAAATTTCCGTCCAAATTGCTCTACATTTTTTTCCCAGCACCGCAATCTAATATTGGATGCTGACATGTTGACCGTAACCAAAGTTGCACTTGTGGTCGTGGTATTTGCTATATATCTGTTTCATTTTTGGACTGTCATGACTGTATAATTCGCTTTAAAACGAAGGCAAACACTCATTGGTAATAGTGGTGTGCAATGTGTGATGTTGCCGTCTCTCAGTGTGTGTTATAAAGACGAATAAAGATAATTAACCGGGTAACTACAAGACATTATCAAGTATTCGCTTGTCGGAATTGAAGGCGCAATCTGCATTGCCCGAGGGACTATGCTTTGAGCGCATTACATGTATAGCCAAACGCCCTTATACCTCGCGATCATTATCTAATGTACATTGTACATTGAAGGAGACGTACGGGGTTTTTTTCTATGTGTAATGTGCGCCCCGTACTCACCTTGTAGTAATCAATGATATAGTGGGTCTCTGTTGGCATGTTTGGGTTGAGTCTAATGGCGTTAATCAACACAAATGTTTACATACCTTTCACTTTGAGAACATGTTCTCCTCCTTCTTCCTCTTCTTCGTCTTTATTTATCCCTTCATTTATTCATTAGTAGCATTTACCCAGGGTAGCTACTTCAGTGGTTAAACGCTGTTGCAGCAAGGACCCCGCTTAGACATTTTGACATTCAACGCAACATGGTTTATATAACTACATGTACAAACAAATAAAAAAAAAACATGTACACTTCAGTAACAGATAAACATCAGTATAGAATTTGCATTATATCAGTGAACAACAACACAGTTGAAAAATATCACATCTCAAATTGCATCACCTGCAAAACTGGTACGCTGGTAGGCACATGTATTATTTATTCTCGGCACGACTTGTTACTTTCCAAAAAAAAAATAATAACAATGATATCCGTTTGTGTAATGAACAAAAATACAGATGTAAAAATTTATCAACTACAATGTACATCAGTTTTCTACTTCTTCTTCGATACACTTCTTCTACCTCTTCTTCTACTCCTTCTTTTTCCTCTTCTTCTTCTTCTTCTTTTTCTTTTCCTTCTTTTTCTTCATCTCCTTCTCCTTCTTCTTCTTCTTCTTCTTCCTCCTCTTCGTTTTTCTGCTACTTCTTCTTCTTCTTCTTCATCTTTGTCTTCTTCTTCTTCTTCTTCATCCTCTTCGTTTTTCTTCTTCTTTTTCTTCTTCTTCTTCGTCTTCTTCTTCTTCGTCTTCTTCTTCTTCGTCTTTCGCCTCCTCCTCCTACTCCTCCTCTTCTTCTTTGGTTTAAGTTTATTTCTTTTCTTCTACCATTCTAGACTAATGTGTGATACGACATTCCCATAATATATCTTTTTTATAGAAGCGTCGGTGTTGTGCGACGACTACTGCTACCACTAATATTACTACTCCTACTATTACTTCTACTACTACTACAACTACTACTACTACTACTACTACTACTACTACTACTACTACTACTATAACTACTACTACTACTACTACTACAACTACTACTACTACTACTACTACTACTACTGCTACTACTACTACTGCTACTACTTCTACTACTACTACTACTTCTACTACTACACGTACTCCTACTTCTTCTATTACTACTTCTATTACAGGAAGTAAGTACTAGTTGTAGTGGTAGTATATAGCAGTAGTAGTAGTAGTAGTAGTAGTAGTAGTAGTAGTAGTAGTAGTAGTAGTAGTAGAAGTAGTAGCAGTAGTAGTAGTAGCAGTAGTAGTAGTAGTAGTAGTAGTAGTAGTTGTAGTAGTAGTAGTAGTAGTAGTAGTATGCAGTAATAGTAGTAGTTGTTGTTGTTGTTTTCGTCGTAGTTGTAATTGTAGCAGTAGAATTTATTATAGTAGAATCTGTAGTAGTAGTAGTAGTAGTAGTAGTAGTAGTAGTAGTAGTAGTAGTAGTAGTAGTAGTAGTACACTGTTCTGTAGAAGTGGTAATATGGCACTAATGGTAATAATGATAGTAATAATAATAACATTAGTAATTATAATAACAATAATGACAATAATAATCATTATAATAATAATAATAATAAAGTGAGTATCAATATGGATTACAATTGAAAAATGAAATGTTTAAACATATAATTCAGTGAAACATAGATGTGCAAGACAAATGCCCAGACCAGGGCCTCGTAACATAAAGGTTTGCAATCAATCGCAAAATGGCAATGGCCAATCAGCCCCATTGTAACATGCGCTCTTTGTTCAAAATACTGACCAGTAACCAATCAGAATTCGTCTTACAAATTTGCAAATGATCGCAAACCTTTATGTTACGGGGCCCAGATATTCATTATCAATCTAAAGTAGCCCCACTAACCTATACCATAGATATATTATTTATGAAAATACAATTAGGAATGCAATTCATCCTTGTCTTGCTTCTTTCCTCCTTACTTAAATTACATGTTTTTCTTCTGTTTTCTTTTGTCTTCGTTAAATGGTATCATGATGATGATTGTCATCATTATCCGTTATATTTTCATTATCAGGATCATTACTATTGATTATTATGATGAAAATAAAATCATCATCAATCTCATATATTATCCTCAGTTAACTCTCGTATCGAAAGTATGTCGTGTTAATAAACATGATACAAAGATCATGACTACTCTTATAGTTATATATAAAAATAATCAGTATGAAGTAAGGCTCTGACCAGGCAGTGAAAATAATTTTGTAATTCTTAGAAAGAAGGAAGAAATATCGTCATTTTTTGTGTGAATAATAAATTATGCGTGTTAGGTGTTTATATTTGTCGTTCATTAAAGAGTTGCCTAGTAAATATTTATCCACATTGTTGCGCACTAAAAAAAATCGACAGGTCCATCTGATTGAATTTGAATACTGATATAAAGCTGCATCATTATCAAGATCTTATCTAAAAGACGAAAAAAAAGAATAAAACATCAATTAAGAGCAAAACCATACATAAACCAGGTCGGGAACAAACATGTTTACGAAAAAAAAATGGTACACACAACAAAAGTAGTTTAAGCACAATTCTCAGTCACGGAATGCGCGTGGATTAAAAAGAAATATTTTTGAATTACTTTTGAAACTAAATTCATGTATCTAAACTGACTTTTCAAATCTCTTCAATACTCTATGACAATGGAATTTTGTGTGTTTTGTTTTTGTGACCGTTTTTGCCTTATGTTTCAATAAGAAATATGCATAGCAAATACTCGCCATGGTTCGAAGCTACAGAGTGCATGGACACGTACACTAGCGACACGTATGTAATTTCATTGCATTTGTTTCCCGCGTACAACATAACCGTAAAAATAAAGTTTGAAATTTGAATGGATTTCGTTAACATACTTAGTTAGCATGAGGACGGTTGATATGTAAGCGAAAGCTTGAAAGTAACGTCTCGTATCAGAATTGAAAAACCATACTGAATTATTGGTGTAAATAGTTAACAGGAAGTTCCTAAAAATTGAAGAAAACAAAATAATCATGACGAGAGAGAAGAGGACGCTACTATGTTGCCACGGCTGTTATTTAAAGTGTTACTTTTCATTGCTTATCGAAGTTTTGTCTGGAAACATAGACTAAACCATATATCCCTTTTCATTCTGCTACACAGGGCCTAGATAAAGTTTCCAGACGTAGATGTTTCCAGACTAAGGACCGATTAGCCCTTTTGTATGTCAACAACTATTTTATTATTTTGTGAAAAAAGCACTGATAATAGAACCAAAAAATGTCGAAGAACTTCCCTAGCTATAATAAACATGGACACTGACTTTAATCGGAATTATAGCTTTTGCTGGGTTTCAATCAGATTTTGGACGGTTCTTGAAGTCTTGAGACCGGCCATCCCAAATGATGAATCAATATGTGCTGAAAGATGAAGGACATAATGCCCTCCATAAACTCCACCATCATGTCTGAGAAATCAAAATCACGATGTTCAGAGCAAAGTGAAAGCTCATTGTGCGTGGAGTCATGTTTCTGACACAAATTACATCATATTACATGCATACATTACTACATACATCATACATCATACATACATACTACATACTACATACATACTACATGCATTATATTACATACATCATTATATACGTCACATTATTGGTCAAAGGCCTATATTTTAAGTATAATACTGACGTTACGTTTGCGTTACGCACGTGAAAACGCACGAACGCGCGCGCACGCGGAAATTTTTGAAATGCTTGAAATTGCCTAAAACATAATATGCAAAACAATTGTAGTTGATTTGCACCATTTTTAAATTTTGCGCGCACGTTATTGCTCGAACGTACGCGTACGCGCGCGTTTTTTTTCATTGAAATTTCTTTTCTTGTCATTGATTTTATGCATGTCAAATGTTATTACATGTAGATGATTAGTTCTAGAGCTACATGAAATAATAGTTTTTCACAAAATTGCTCGTGCATGACGTCACGATAATATAATGACCTTGAAATCTAGGAATTGGTAGGTTCACATAATACCTATACATGATAAACATTTGATAAAACATTACACATGCATTGCTGCGATTTTGATGACACACAAAAAAGTGGGGGGTTCGGAATAAAAAATAAGAAAGAAAATTCTAACGGAATTAGAAGGTGATCTGTCGATTGCGACAGACCACCTAATAACTGTAATGACCTTTCAAAGAATAATAATTGCAGTTGTTATTCAAACATGCTAAAGAATAGGTTTTCCTTTGTGTGAATGAAATCTTATTTTCACGTCAATGTTTAGTAATATATGTTGAATTAAATGTTCTTTAACTGTTTCCACGGTAAAAATATAGTACTACATACAATTTAGAAAACAAGTAAAACGTTCGATAACACCATGTCATTTTATAACACTTACACAATATTGATTTCGCTTTAGTTTTCAGAATTTTTACACACATTATGCGGTTTTCATTGTGATATTACGTATGGATAAAGATGGTTGAAGTATGTTATTCATTTTCAGCAGTGTAACGTGTGATTTGGATGAGCCAGCCATTACTGAATCGATTTACATTGAAAATAGACTGGGTGGGGCATTTGACCCTGACGTGACCTTTTCCCTTCGAGTGCTTTCATCACTTACGGTGATTGGATGAGTTATCCACTCGGGGTGCATGCCGGGAGAACGCATCGGACAAGCTTCCAATCACGATGAGTGTATCATTAATGAAAGCCGCAGGTTAGTCAGATTAACACAAGTGCGTAATTGGAAATCGATCAACCTGATCAACCAAGCTGTCGTTTGCACTTTGTGGATTCATGACCGAGTTTTCCTCAGTAATGTTTCCTATAGTGCAGCTATGCATTTGATTTGATTTGATTTGATGTCACTGTTTGATATCCAATATATCAAATGAGTATAATCCAAGTGTCAAATACAGACATTTGTGTCAATACATGTGTCAGTGTGAAGTGCGGATATTCGTGAATACAAAGGGAACAGATATGAACGAAATACAAACAAAGGGACTATTTAAAATAAGCCGACGCTCGATAGAATAAAATCCTTTATTCTAAATTCGTCACCACGATCATACATAGGAATACAGCAAACGAAATCAAGGAAAATCAAACTAAAGAAATTTCATAACAAACCCAAACTTTTTTTCCTGTGTGATTCGTCTCCTAAGTATGAATTCTATTATGTACACTTGAAACCTTAGTGCTCATTAACTGAAATCACCATGAGCCCAACATTTATCAAGTTTCACTGGAATAATAACAACATGTCATAACAACAGTCGCGGCGGCAACTCAAATGCACGTTTTCTCTTAATGTTTTGTAAATCGTGCGTAAACCAAATACAGACAAAAGCAGAACATAACAATTTGCTGTTTGCATTTCAACACCGCCACAAATACAACGAACGTAAATGTACAACTTC
Organism: Arbacia lixula; assembly: GCA_963669155.1. Lineage (NCBI taxonomy): Eukaryota > Metazoa > Echinodermata > Echinoidea > Arbacioida > Arbaciidae > Arbacia > Arbacia lixula. Next base: position 13,720,466 of record OZ022588.1, on the reverse strand, counting down.
GTACATGCCAAACATGGCAATTTGGCAATCCTTCTCCCTCTTTAATTATTTGTTTGCCAGACATTTGTATTTTATGTGGGATTAGTGTGGGATTAGTGTGGGATTAGTGTGTACTACTAGGGAAATACATCTACGACACATCTGGCACGTTAAGAGTTAAAGACAGGCTAGACCTTTTGCAAGAAAAAAAAACTTGTAAACAACACGGAACATGGCAGGAAATGGTGTTTAAGAATTAAATTGAGTAATATTTCCCACTGTGAATTGCACAAGCTGCAAATTGAAGCTACATAGTTCGCGTGGTACGTTTGGCGATGGCGTCCGTGACATGAGGTTTGGATCCGCATCGTTGACATTGAAGCTCTGCGCTACACCGTTACACAACTTTCGTGACCGTGTTCCCAGGCACAAACTCTGCTTTGTGTCCTCCACCCATAGCCAACTCAACCGCAGATTGACTCGCCCCATGCTTCCCAGCGCGTCAACCACAAACATCTACCAACATGAGTTATATGTCTATCATCGTGTTGGTGTGACAGATGTGGATATAGGAGGACCGTTGCGTAGGCCAAATTCATCGCAGACGAAGTGGGGCGAGGATGAATGGGGCGATATGAAAGTGTGAAGTCAGTACTATGAAGCCATTGCTGTATGATAACCAACGAAAAAAATACATACATTAAACCTGCTTATCAACTTATCCAACTACCGTTAAAACCTGGCTTGGAGATCGCAGGAAGGAAAGCAGAACAGCTGTCGTTATAAACGGATGGCATAGACATGTGCAATTACATTAAAAAGGGTCACGATGAGTGGTCCTTATATTCAGGTGGTCAATATAGCTTCCGGTCTTTGCAGATAAGATTCATTTTGCATAGATTTGAATTTATGTTCTTCTGCTATGAGATTCAAAATTGAATACACACATATCATCATGACTACTTTTGCATGCATAATGTAAATTATATATTTTTTTTGTTCTTTCTTCACATAATGTGTATGTAATGTAGCAACACATCTTGCATATTTGTAATGTTATTGTGTATTGAAGTACATGTATTACTTTTTGTGAGCAAAGCACACTTACATAAATGATCAATAATTGATTCAATTCTGCTACTACTACTACTACTACTACTACAACTACTACTACTACTACTACTACTATTACTATTACTACTACTACTATTACTACTACTACTACTACTACTACTACTACTACTACTACTACAACTACTACTACTACTATTTCTACTACTACTACTACTACTACTACTACAACTACTACTACTACTATTTCTACTACTACTACTACTACTACTACAACTACTATTACTACTACATGTACTACTACTACTACTACTACTACTACTACTACAACTATTACTACTACATGTTCTACTACTACTACTACTACTACTACTACTACTACTACTACTATTACTACTTCTACTAATATTATTACTACTACTACTACTACTACTACTACTACTACTACTACTACTACTACTATACTACTACTACTAGATAAACTACTATTACCATTACTTCATGATCTACTACTACCGCTACATCAACTACTATTACTACATGTACTACGTATCATATACGGCACCACTACCAGTATTGGTACTTACATCACTATACAGGAGCATGTTGTATTCAAGGTTTTCAATTACTGTAACGTACTATCAATGTTAACTACCATGACAACAGCCAATGAGCTATCATGATTGTACATGGTGCCTTGGTAGTTACCATCGATGGTAAGATGCTACTGCCGCTTCGTCCGTCTTGACCAGGGATCTATTTCTCATATTAGGCCTACTATACTCTATGCTGTCTTTACAAAGAAAAAATAACAAATTTCTCTTTATTTTCCATCACTTTAATTGTTATTGACTTCGTGACATCGTGACTCCTTCCTTTTAAAGGACGCCTCATTTACATTGGTCGTGTATCTTCAATGGCTGCACTTATCATGGGACAATACATGAAGCCCTACGAAAAGATCTGTTGCATAGAAGTAAACAACCCCACATTGTTTCAATACAACGGCTGAACAAAAGCGGCACTGCAAAACAGAATCTCTCATTTCTATTATTGAATAATTATGCAAGTTTTCGAGCGCATGTGCTAAATTTACAGCAAATTACTTTGACTTAGGTTGTTTCACTAAAAATAAGTAACGTACAATTATATCAATTGATTATTGAAATCAATAAACATGATAACTTCATCCTTGAGTTAGTCCGTATATAACTTCAGTCTGGACTTGTTTTTGAAAAACTGTCCAATTATCATGATTATATGGTTGGGCTTCTGGTTCGCAAATGATAATTTGTGCCCAATTGAAACGCCACAAAAAACAAAAGGACCATCAAAAAACAAGCCCGTGTGAAATGATCAATTAATGTCTATTTAAGGTTTCTGCATGGCAAAACGTCTGTGTAGATCTGTATCAGAATGTCACGGCTGATTGAAACGAAGAACCTTGGCTAAGGTAACTAATTGCCGCCCTTCAGAAATTTGTCCAGGTCGTGTTGATTCAAGGGCGTAAAAAACAGACTTGATGGACACGATGGACCTTTCGTGTAGCCTCGCTGTCAGGATGTTAGGCATTTTTTAAATCATATTATTTGATAAACATGTCTGGCTGCAGTAGACTAATCAGTCTCAATACCTTCTCCGGCTCACCCAAACGTTTAGGACGGAGGGAGAAATGAGGAGAAAGTGACTAGTCTTGCGAGTTCTAGACTTTCTGTTTTCTGTTTGGAATAAAAAAAAATGGCTAAAAGCCTAGAAGCCAGGCTACCATTTTCGCTGAGCAACTCTTCCAAACGTTACAGGGCACCCTTGATCATATTCATAGGTCATGTGGATTGTTGTGGTCACCTGATTGGCTCGCTGGTATCTATTTTCTCTTTTGAGAGAGCTGATTGGCTGTTGGGTGGATCTGCTGTTGTCATGATGATAGAGTATAGCTGACCGTAACTTCTTATAATTATTCTAACAGCATTGAACGGTACACATTCTCTCTAAGGAGACCAAATTAAAAGATGTAAATATAGCATAAGCCAGGTACAACATGTAGGATCAAATTTGCGAAAGATGAACCTTAACAGGGGCGTTGAATTAAAATAGAGCTTCAAAACATGTTTCTTTGTAGTTCGCTTCCCTTTTCAATGCAAAATAAAGTTGGATTTAGCCGTGTAATCTTCAACCCGTCTTCACTATCATATATGTCAGAAAGCTGACAAAAACGTCCTTGCTAACAACACCAATGTGACCAAGACGCCTAGATCATGATGTTAAAAAGTGTTTCAGCGCAGGAGTCTGCATTTATTAGTATATCCAACTCAAAATCCAGATTTTGTTGAAGTAAAATGGTAAATAAAATAGTATCGTGGCAAAAATACTAATTTGCATAAGTCGAAAATAACACAGCTCTGATCCTTTTCTCGTTTTACATTGTACGTATACGGAGTCAGGAAAATCATATCATTTTTGGAGCAGGTTCACTGTACATAAACAACTTATAATAACAAAAATTCATAACCATATTGAATGTTTGCTAAATGACAAAATCATAGTATTTCATAACAGTTTATCTTGGGACCCCTTTAAAAGTTTTCTCAGAGTTTCATCACATCAATGTGGTCACCATCCATTTTTTCTTGTGTTTGATTTGATTTTTAGATTGTAAAACTATTTCATACTGTATGTGTTATTATGGATATGCCTGGAGCGGACGTGTTTATTGTATTTGGGTGAGGCCGAAGTTGGGCGACATAAAATAATAAGTTTCGATTTACCTTCGACTTTCCGTTTTTTTCTCTCCATTTTTTCCCCACCATGACCACAGATGGAATATATAATGCCCCATTACGTATGATATACATGTACATAATTTGGTCAAAGATTATATAACAAATAGGCATGGTAACCCTCCCACGCTTTGCTTAATTTCATCAGGTGCCCGGATAGTCCCTGATATTTTTTGTTGTTGGTTAATTTACCTTCAACTTACCGAATCATATTTGCTCCCTTTGTTCCCACCCTGACCACAGAACGTATACAGAATGTCCCCTTGCGTATGATATTAATTGTGTTATCAAAGATTATATACGACACAACAGGCTGGTTTTGCAACCCTCCCATATTTTGTTTAATTTTATCAGGTGACATTTCCTAATAATACAAAAGGCGCACAATTGTTGATCCTATTAATCATTATTTATTGATAAATACACACATAATAGTAGGAAAACACGAATTGATTTGTTGAATCATCAGGTGATATGTAACGTGGGAAAATGGTCTTGGCGTGTACATATAGCGGTGGAAAACGTCAATTGGTTTGTTTAATCTATCCGGTATTATTTGAAATCGGAAGTGATCATGACATGTTGCGGTGGAAATGTCACTAGGGTTTTATTTGCTCTGATTAGGTGAGTCCTCTAGACGGCAAACGGTCATGAATCGTGATATTCACGTGGTGAAACAGTCAATCGTCATTGGTTGTAATACCCCTTTTTAAATAGTGACGTTGTGTTGCTGGAAAAGTCATAGTTCTTGAAGTTATGCAGTGTTGGACCAAATTAGGATTGATCTCAAATATCGTTTCGTGGAACAGGGGAACGAGCTCTATACTGGTGGAGTTAACACTCTCAGTCCCATACACTGTGTTGTAATTGACATAGGATTGGGACTGTTTCATACTAATGGGGTTAAAGGTGATAAAAATATTAATTTGGCAAACATTACACAATTCTGTAAAACAAAGCGTGAATCACAGCAACAGCCTACATCATCACCATCATGGCCAATATGTTTGAAATGTGAAACTTGTTGTGAAAACATATTACTGTGGACGGCAAGAGAAGCTTGTTATGCAGATGCAAACGCTTATGGAAGTTCACAATGTCCCCAGTGATGGCATTTTTCTATCACGTGTACTTTAATACACGATTATTTCATCTATTTACCAAGTAGTCAAGCTTGTTGTAATCACACATCAAAAGTAAATGTACAATGTAATGTTTGACATTAGAGAAACAGTACTTATTTCATAAAAATAAAATCTTATTGTCACTTTTCGTGTTTTTATTGGCATGATAATAATTAATCCCCATTGTCCTGGTTATGGCAATCGCAAAACCATGATAAAAAATTATATATTTACAACTTCAGCAGCCCAGTGTACGTGTATTTATGTCGATAAATTGTTTGATAGTTTACAAGATCATAATAATACAGTAACAACTGTGTTCAAGAACCACTGTTTGTAAAGACCACTTTCCCTTCAGAGCAGTGGGCATACCAGTGCAACTGTCTATAAACACCGCCTATCCACAAAGGCCGATTTTTTTTTACCTGTCCCTCGGGTGGATCATGTGTTGTTATGGCGCCAGTGGTCCGGTGGGTCTGGATGGTATGGTACAGGAGATATAAGTGTCGGGGTGCTCGGCGGACTATGCGGCTTGCCTTCGCCCGCTGCTCGCCGGGCAATGACGGGGGCCGACCCGCTCGCATTTACGTGATATAACTGCTGCGTTACAAAGTCACATGATATACGTTAGATGTGAAATTTGACATACCTGCAAACGGTATATTAAGATATAAAGATAGACAACTGTTATCATATTTAGTTATTTTTTTTTATTCAGAGAGAGAGAGGGGGGATGAAGTGTATAAAATATATTTATACATGTAGTTAGATGGACACATTATTCAGGATACAAAAGATAAATAGAAGATGTATAAAGAGATCGGTATACCCACAAAAATATAAAAAATTTAACATATTGCTACAGTTGTAATTAGATTTAACTTAACTAGATAAAAATCATATTCATACGTATATATTATATGGAAAGCCAGATAGATACATACATATAGGATATGTTGATGTTAATATGTATATGTCAATTTAGAAATATGCTTATAGATATGATAGATAGATACATAGATAGACGGACATCTAGACAATGATGTACACGTAATATATAATGCGATGGATGGATGTCAATCAATGAATCGATAGTTACAGTTTCCACATTTAGTATACAAATTGATCGATCGAAATAATTACAAGTCCATTGTTACAAACGTTGACATAAAGAATAAAACAAGAATATTATTGATTGATGGTTGTATTATTGTCAACATCAAAATAAACACCACGGTGTGCAATGGTTTTGGCACTTCATTAAGAGACATTGTGCACGCATGCGAATGATTCATTGAAAAATAGACAGCTATATGGACGGGAATACAATAGCCTAAACAAATATTTGAACAGATGGAGTAGAGTAAATATGGAAGCTGTGATTCATATATTTCACATCTTTCCTCTTGCATATCGCCCCCACACCTGTAAAGTTAACAGCTCTTTCCGTTCACCCTTCGTTCTACTGAACTAGTTTAATTGTCATTTTTGTGTAATCCCACATTTTATATTGTCCTATTTTCGTATGAAACGTTCTCTTAATAACACGTGTAGATCTAGAAATATAGAAATCTAGAAATATCTTTCGTGGTTAAGTCGCTGCCCGGTAAGCAGTAGATTGCAGGTTCAAATCCCGTCTGGTTCCAAGATTTTTGTCTGACTTGTTTTTCAATCATTTACAGGAAGGAACACGCTATCCTTACTACAGGGTGTATGCCTAAAATGTCTTTGTAAATTGAAAGTACCCCAGAAAGCCCTTTCACTAAAGTGTGTAGATCTGTTTTTACGGAGACTGACATGAAATCAATTGGAAACTGACACCACTTTTTGGTCCGTTTATTATTTCTTTGTCAGGGATGGATATGAAGAGCTTGTTTGCAAAGTGTGTAAGATCCACTTTAGACCATTCTGAGAAAATCTACTTTTTTATTATCCCGTATTGCAATATTCTTATGCGAAACTTAATTGTCATGATATACTGCCCTGCCATGTGAACTTCAAATTGGGTATAAAAGAAATTTACCTGTCTTCATATCTTTAAAATAAATTGTTCCAAAAATTACCTTTGTGGATCTAGCCCCTTTTGCAAACAAAATGAAATGGATCTAACCCCCTTTTTAAAAAAAATGAGATTTTTCTTTGCCATTTGTCTTTCACTTTTGAATGGGAATTTCAACTTTTCTTTGGTTCATCTTATAGAGCTACATCAAATCTATACATTGAGACAATACAAAAATCAAATTTGATGACAAATGGATCTGACCCCTTTTGCAAATGAGCTCTTCATATACTACAAAATGATTGATAACCACGTTGGGTTTAGAATGACCTCACTAGGATAAGTCTATAACGTAACTCAATGAACTTAAAGAAAGACACGAATCTTTCCTAATCATTGTGATTTAAAACAAAGGCGATCAGATTTGTATTTCACTGGCTTAACTGGAGTATTGCCAGAATTGATTAGCATGACGAATCGCGTAATTCTAATTCATTTTGATGTTCTCAACATAATGATCAATATTCATATACCAGTGTCGCATTTTTATACCATTTCTTATACACGCACATATTACATAGAGTAGCAATTTTTGTGGCGCATACGTGATTAAAAAGCGATATAACATTTGAGCTGCTTATCAAAAAATTTGACTTTATATACAGTAAATACAGTATTTTAGTCAGGTAGATGTGAGTTAAACTCGAGATACATTTTTTTTTTCTTCATTTTACTTCTGATCTTCGCCTGGCAGTATCCTTTGTATTTGATCCTCTCCCCTTTCGTTACCACAGAAAAGCTTAAGACTTTCCTTTTGGATTATCAAGTGAACTTAACTGAAACCCTAGGCTTTAATCCTCTGAAGCCATAACCCTAATCTCTACCCTGATTTCTAGGTGAAGACAAATTGACCTTTATCAAGAATGATTTTTTCTTCTCCGGCGTTTCATTCAATTTGTTTGTCTTCACCTATATATATATATATATATATATATATATATATATATAACCTTTTTATTGTGTACATATATAAGAGTCTGGCTGGATTGGGCGAAATAAGAAAAGGACTAAAATGGGGTAAATCAAAATTGCGACGTATCATAGCTCCACGTTCCTTAGAAAGCTGTTTGAATATCGTATGTAAATGTTCGTGGTTGCCTTTTTTTTCTTTTACATCATGGGCCATTATCTAATGAATTTAAAAAAAGACAGAGTCGACGAAGAAGACTGAAGAAGGGGCGTTTAAACCCTTTTATCTCACCCCATAAATAAAGCCGTCGATACAAGGCAAAAAAAGAAAAATCATTAATATCATCTTATATGTGTGTGTGTGTGTGTGTGTGTTTGTGTATGTGTGTTACATGCAGTTACATGTTACATGTGTGTTACATGCAGTTGTGTATATTAATATTTACTTGCATGTGGGGCTATATTGTGAGATTTAAAACATAAGTAACGCAATTTAAGATTTGTACGCTTATTCAAAGGTGTGTTTGTAACATTCGAAACCAAAAACAGTAACACAAATTAACATAAAGGCATTAATTGACAGTAAAACATATCGTAGTGTTTCATACTATTCTAAACATGCCTATTCCTAACCACCACCCATTCCCCCTGTCACAGCCATTCATCCCTGCCGGAGCTCCCCCGTGGGCAGCGCACCGATGTTCCCCTTCAACCCGCACCAGCCGCCGCACCATATGGGGCCTGCGCACCCTAATCTCGGCCCGCCGCCTCAGCACCATCTCCCTGGCATGGACGACCACTTCCCGCCCAACATGTCGCTGCTCGGCCCAGGTATGTGCTTGATTCTGTTACACCTCAGCACGCATAAAGCCAAATCGTACGGATTCTACGGCGTGCTTTATCACATGTTTTTATGCTGCTGGTGCAGGGCAGTTGGGTTGTTGCTGCTATTTATAGACGTATTTGGATGAAACATTGTATTGTTCAGTTGATGATGTAAATGCATTGCAGTGTTCAATCGATAAAGAACACGCATTGCATTGTTCACTTGCTGAAGAAAATGATTGCATTATTCAATTGATGGAGACAATTTTATGGGAAGATAACCATCATATGTATGTATGTGTGCGCGTGTGTGCAGGCATGTCAAAAAGATTTAGACATGCAGACAAACACAAATCCCGATCGAGAGAGAGAGAGGGGGGGGGGGGGGCAGGAAGCGAGAGACAGAGCGAGAGAGAGAGGGGGAGAGAGAGGGAGTATCAATTATCACGATTGGAAAGTTTGCGCGAGAGTTACTATTCCGCATAGTACCACCATTATTTAGCTTTGTAACCATGGTAACTAAGCCTATGTCATCGTATTTTAAAAGGGGAAACGTGATAGATTATAGGCGGAAGTGTATTTTCGTTTCTTTTCTTTTCTTTTTCCTTTTGACCTACGTATAACCAGCATAAATACAACAGAAGACCATTATTATTCGAAAGTTCCCCCAGCCTGGTTTCCATGTAGTTGGACATTTGCCTGTTTGCAATCCAAATTACAATACTCAATAAACAAGTCTCGCTGACGTAGACTGAATTCCTTCTCCCGCTCGCCCAAAGACGGACTGAGAAACGAGGAGAATGATACAGTGACTAGTCTAGTGTACTAAACAATATTTGTCAGTTGGGATAAAAAATGTCCGCTAGCCCGGAAGCCAGGGTATGATTTTTCCATCTTTCCATTGTGTCAAGGATGCCGCCGGGAGTTCCGGTTTGTTTATTTTTTATAAGGCGGGATAGATGCCACATCCCTGAAATTTGACAAGTGTGCTTGCATCACCGTCCTCGCGAAGACAGGCACTGCACGAATGTGGACCCAACGTGTAGAATTGCAGTCTTATAGACAGATACTTGGCGGTAGTGTTCAAAGGGTGAGGCAGACCAAAATTCAATCTCAGATTGCATCTGGCTACTCCGAACGCCCTAAACATGCTAAATCTTTAATATTAGGGGAAAGGGTTATTTCGATTTCAGAAAATGACCATAATGAGACGGTTTTATCCGTCAACTGCCCACCTAGCATTGTCTAGCGAGGTCCGGTACATAGATATAGTTACAAGACAGACTTACGAGTATAAACGGGGAGACTTCAACGTGCTCAAAGCGACTTACGAGAATGCACAGAAATTTCCGAGAGTACTGCGAGACTTGTATAGACCAACTAACGAGTATGCATAGAAACTTGCGAGTACGCAGAGAGACTTATGAGTATGTCTAATGTTAAGGTTCTACCTCTAACCCCCGATTACTGAAATGTTCTTGAAGTCATTGCATGTTCCATGTGTGTTCGCTTTTGAACACAAATACAAGAATAACAGGAATGGAATACATGTAGTTAGGTTATATGCATAAAATAAGGCAACTCTGAAAAATTATATTTTGTTATTTGTTTTCTTTTGTCAAAGTAGGGCAGTATTGACACCGAAAGGTTCGTGACATCCTCTTTTCCTTGGCTATCTGACCCTGTTCTCATTATAGGTATGTTTACAGGTTTCAACTTTATGCAAGAATGTTTTGAGGTTTCAATGTGAACGAAATCTTCCAAAACAACTGATGAACATTTTCCCACACGCCAAGTATCAAAATGGTTACAAAATAAAAGAAATGTAGTCTTAAATGTAGTAGTCCTGGTAATTAACATGATCAAAGCAGCCTTACTCGTTTGTCTGGGAGTTACACGATCCAGCAAAACAGGAGAACAGACCGATATCTAGATCATGGACGAAGTTTGTCTATCGATTGATCACCACATCGTGCTTGTGAAATACCAGAAGGCGTGTGGGCATGATATATCTTAACACACTGTGCCTATATCGTTCAATACTCTCCGCAAATGGCAAACAAATTCGATCAGATCGGCCCTAACAGTTAAAGCCTTATTGCCGATAAACTTATCTGATAAAGTGCCTGAAAAAAAAAGAAAATTCGTCATTGCATTTCGAGGTTGACAAAGTCATGATTCCTAATCAATTTAAAATAATCATGCGTTTCTTCGCTGGCCCCCTATTGATTCAAGCAGGTATATAGAGCTCGTTTTTATACATCTTCGATTCATAATAGAGAGTAGTTTGCAAAGTATGTGATCGTTGATGCATGGATTATTATTTCATTTCTGTGGTAGGCCTAATTATTTTCTGTTCTTTTCATCTTAAAGCTGATTGATTGATACCAGGGCGATAAACTAAAAAGAAATCCTCCTGACGCAACAGGCTGTTGACCGCTTCATCATTTCCTAAAAAAAGGAAAATTGGAACATGTTCTCATGACCTACATTAATATCTTAAAAAGGAAAAACTGGATAATGTCCAATTTGCACGGCCAGCTAGAAGATGCTGGTGGTCACCACGTGTGTTATCGACACGGCGGATCCTATGAGGATGATATCAACTTATTATAGGACAGGGACTTTCGGTGTAGGACGAGGAAATAAGGTAGAACATGACTGAAATAACTTGGATCCCGCATGGAAGAAGAAAATGGCGGGAGTATAGTATTAAATCAAGACCTGCGACCACATTATACCCCCCCCCCCCGCCCGCCTTCGTAGCAGCTTGCCCTAAAAACAGAAGAAAGTGGAAAACAAATAATGAATGACAACAAGAAAAGAAAACAAAGGAAGATGAAAGACAAAAGACGAAAAAGAAGGAGCATAACATGAAGAATTTCTTACGCAAAATCCGAAAGCCTTTAAACAAAGCTGAGGGTTATTTCGCTGTTGGTTGATCAGACAGTACTTTACACCGGTGTGGTGGATAATGTTGAATAGAGTCTGAAAAGTATAAAAACTTAAATAATGTGTTTTGCAGATTAGTAAAAAATTCGAGGAAAGTTTGGGACTCGATAACAAACTTTCAAAACAGTGGATTTTTAAACGTTCCTGCCCAGCATAGTATATTTGACCACTAACCCAACTAACATGAATGAGCTCTCCTGAAATGTTAACACGCAGCCACTAGTTGAGCATGCTTGGGATGCAATTTTGCGCGTGACAGATTGACACTTTTCACAGTAGTGTTTACCAAGTCTGCATAAATCAACCTTAAGTTGAATACTAATTCCTTACCCACACACCACCAGACCGTCCCTTCAATGATGACATCATGGACCCTATGATGGTCCATAGTGTAATCAATGCCTGGACCGGACCGTACATTAAAGGCACACCGACGGTGCAGCTCGATTTCACATCAGGTGTATTGGCCATGTTCACGATTCCACAATCCGTTATATCAAAACCCTGCTTAACCCTACATTGACACTCCTGTGTCAATTGTAACACAATTTAATGCATATGGTACTGAGAGGGTTAACTATTTCTGCGCCATTGAGGCATTTTTGCCAACAAACTCCATGATATAGCATGCCGTTCTCGGTCCTCCATGATTCTGAAATCAAACGGGAATATGACCAGTGGACACGGAATAACTATCCTTGGTTGCGTTGGTTGACTTTTTTCTCCTGATCGTTCTCTTCATCTTACTCTCTTAGGTAAACATCAATCGAGATACAGAGAGAGAGAGAGAGGGGGGGGGGAGAGCGACAGACAGAGAGACAGACAGAGACAGAGTGACAGAGACAGGGACAGAAACAGAAACAGAGACAGAGACAGTGACAGAGAGACAGACAGAGAGAGAATATAGACATTTACATTACAAACAGATTGCTAAAAGCCGATCATTAACAGGAGGGCAGAGATATGAATATTGAATTAACTATTCATAATCATCACACATCCCATGACGCAAGATATCTTACAGAACAAGAAGGTTCATAAATTGTGCTCTAGATGAAAAGTGGGGTGAACTGCAATCAAGCTTAATGTGGTGTGGATTCCTGGAAGAAGGATGTTGGATTACATTCATCTGCATTACACATGTAATACACTAAGTGGTAATAATAAGCAAGTGTCAATTTGATATATAGTTATTAATTATATAGTTATATGTTATTTGCGTTGTTTTCATTAAATATCGCACCACATAGAACAAAAACATATTAATGATTTATGTATATGAACTAATGATGTAAGGAATGATGTTGTCTGCCATATATGTTCTAGGGGTGTACAGTTATCATACATTAAGAAGAAAAGCAAATTATAGAAGTTAAACTTACTTTGAAAAGTATAGGCCCTCAAATTGCTTTGTCATTAGGGCCGTGCACGATTTTAGATTTTTTTTATAATCTAATCTAATATCATGATGAGAAATGAGAGAGGAAGCGAAATCCCTCCCACTATCAAAACGCAGGATGTCCCTTTAACTGTTGACAATAGGTAACATGTGTGTAAATGTGTTCGTCTGGGTGATACGCCTAAGCAAACACCGACGATCTGTCTGGATGATATCGGCTGCAAACTTCGTCTGGATCGATCGCGAGGCCTTGGCCTCATCTCAAACTTTTATAGTCCAAGGAGAAAACTCCTTCTTTAAACCCTTTACATGATAGTCTCATCTCAAGGAGGCATTTTGTGTTGTATATCAACTGTTTATTTTTATCGATTCCTTTCGTGAGAGGAATGTCTCATGAAAATGCCGAGCAATAATTATTGATTATAATAATATCAGGTGAACTTAAACAAAATCTGAAAGCCTTTAAACAAGGTTAATGGTCATTTCGCTGTTGGTTGATCAGACCGTGTGTTACATCGGTGTGATCGATAATGTTGAATGGATAAAACTTAAACAAAATAACTTTAAAAAAAAGAATAAAACTTAGATAATCTGCTTTTACAGATTGGTCAAGATTCGAGAAAAATGTGGGACTCGATAACCATGATAACAAACTGTTGATCTTTCAAAACAGTTCCTGTGTGGCATATTATCTTTGACCATTAACCTATTTTTGTTTCTCTTTTGACCCGTGTTGCTTGTTGCATCGATTCAGGCACTAGTTCTGTGATGTATTTTATGCTGTTTCTTGCTATTTGTACCATCTTCACAACAAATTATATTTATCTTCATCTCCAGGAAATGTATTCCATTGTATTACTTTTATATTTCATTTGTCTCTCATTCTGTCTCACGATAGGGTAATACTCACGACGGAATTATACATTTTTCTTTAAATTATATATTTATTTATTTGAAGAATATATACATTTCTTTGAAGAATATATGTTTCTTTATTTTCGAAGAATATGTGTATTTTCCGGAGAGGGATAGTTGACGTGTATTCATCACCGGCGCGTTTTCATAACTTGATATGTTTTATCCACATCTCTATTGCCGAAGCAGCCTCTTCAGAAATGTGCTTTACTGTATACCAAAATTAAAAACAAAAGCTGGAACACATGTTCGAATGCCGTTTTTCTCTCTTTAGGATTTTATTTCAGGTAAGGTTTATAGCAAACATTGCTACGCACGAAGTTTCACATTTCTTTCGCTGAAAATATACATATTTAATACATTACATGTATACCAAAAAATGACTATGTATGTGTTCCCATACGTGGGTTGTGCTGATTATAAACTGGCCGTGGTCTTGACGATAAATATTGTATAGTTTCCGGCTGACGGGGTTGCGCCAGTGATTGTTGTTTGCCCGCTCAAGGTGATTTCAAATACGCGAACACGTTCTCTCCTGTCAATTTCTGACGTTGGGTGTTGAGACACGGATTCTGGCTGTATTTTCCTCGCTATCTGTTGTGGTCCCCTCTCTCTCTCTCTCTCTCTCTCATTCTCTGTCACCGTATCTGTCCATTCATCTCTTTATCTACCTATACCCCCTCCCCCACCCGCACCCCCACCCCCACCCCCTCTCTCTCACTCTCTCTCTCTCTCTCTCTCTCTATCTATCTCTCTCTCCCACTTTTTTCTTTTTCCCTTTATCTCT
>OZ022588.1:13683169-13700669 GCA_963669155.1 Arbacia lixula | reverse complement strand
AGATTGGACTAAAATGTGATTTTAATCCGTTGGCGGAGCATTCTTGTATATTGTATCTAGTAAGAAAACACACAATATTATACCTAATTTTAAACGCAAACAAGACAAAACTATAACCAACTTATAAACGCGAACATGACTCTTCACTGAGTATCACATTTGATATATTGATCGACACGCATTCTTGATCAATTCGTACTTCAAAACCTTTGCCCTACAGGTTGAGACCAGAGGAGTAGTTCAGTATTTATTCTGCTGAACTCTAAAGTTCCAGCTATTAAGTTTGTCGATCGTTGTAAATCCAATATTGCCGAACAAAACTATGTTTTTCTTCCAAAATGTGACACCATACCATTCGAAACAAACGCTTCAGACCCGAATACTTTATATCACATCAAATTGAGAGTTAACGAATACAGCGAAATAGATATAGAATTAAAACAAAACAAATGAAATATAAAGAAAAACATTAACAAATTATCTTCATCGTACCATTGCGCATTATGTGACAATAAGTGTGAAAATAATTTGTATGTTAACTACTTTTCATTAGATCACTCCCTTCACCGCTTCCTTAATCATGTCATGTTATGTCAAGTTTCTTTTTTAATCATTCAAGTCATATTATTCTATATAAATAAATAATCTATCTTAAGTATAGTTTTTAATGACTGTAAAATTAAATGAAAGATCGAAATGAAGGATAGATGCAAAATGTTTGAAAGCAATTTCCCAACATCATTACCACCCCCTCAACCCCCTCTCCGACCTTATACCCCGTTTAGATCTACCCAAAATCTAGCGTGCCTCCGGAGGCTACCGCAGGTCGTTCTAGACGAGTCGTTAGATCTAAACGGTCTCGGCACAAAGCACAAAGCACGAATCTGAGGGAATCGCGAGACAAAATACACCCTAGACAGCCTAGCACAATCGCGGCATCATCCGGCGTGATCCACTGTTGGACTGTAGATCTAAACGGTCTCGGCGTTAACGCGGCGTGAACAACACGGCATAGAAAACCCTTGAGGACTAGAAAGTCCTTGAGCGCGTGCTACTCTCACAGGCATGCATGCAGGCTGCGCCAGTACGCGGTATGCACCAGCATTGTAAACAATGAGGCCAATCTGCCAAACATATATTAACAAAAATATGACTATATGATACTTTAAAAATTTTAAATGTGTCTTGAAAATATTTTATTGCATATATATATATATATATATATGTATATATATAATGTATATGTTGCTAACTATTTTGTATCGATATGTTGATTATTTTATTGTATTTTTACGCAATTTATAACAGACTAGCTAGCTCAGCTAGCTGCAGCTGAGCGAGCTAGTATGGTAGCTAACACGTGCGTGAAATACGATTGAGAGTTGGTGCACTTCGGATGCTTTTCTCTCGCTTTGGTTCGCGAATCAACTCGGGAGACGATATACCTCGCGTTTACCGCAGATGATCTAAACGGCCCCCAATGTATACCTCGTGTTTTGATAAGGAATTTCATGCCGTGTTCGTTCCAGACGCTTTGTCTGGCATGACACCAGAGGAAGGTAGATCTAAACGGGGTATTAGTAAAACCAGGGATGTGTAGATACATCCCATGTTAAACAAAACCCTGTCAGTCAAAAACATGGACCCGAATATTAAGCCAATGAGCACCAATTGTCTTTGTTTAATTTCCACATCCTTGACGAAATGGTGATTAACGCACCGTTTTCCTACCGAAAATAATTAGGAGCCGTGTTGATATTGGGTTGTATCAACCGCCATGAAGGTTCCATCGACCTCGTCTCTCTACAAAGTCAAGGACTTTTGCTTTCAGGTACTGTGGAACGTGCTTCGCTAACTCCGCGTATCAATGCGGTGTAGGCCTAAACTTTATACTTTACTTGTACGTGCGGTGTAGCGGTCATGCACCTCGATTCTTGCCGCGACGGGTGAGGGTTCGAATCTTTTTGTGTCTCCAAATATAATGCGCCAATGGGAGTCTGCTCTTTATGTAGATTGACATTATTTGGAAGTTCAATATACTTGAGTGTCAATCTCTACTTATGCGAGTTGTGTCCACCTTCCTTTTTTTTCTTTCCCTTTTGTCCCTCATCACCCCCCCCCCCTCTTTCTCTCTCTCTCGCTTTTTCTCTCCCTTTCTCTATGCTAGTATACAAGCATCTACTTTCCATTTCTCCCCATCTTCTACTCATTCATCTTAATCTTTCTCTTACTTTTCTCTCCCTTTCCTCGTAAGTCTGTCGGTTGTATGGTTGTTACGGCCCTCCCCTCTCCCTTTCCCTTTATCTTTCTCTTTCTTTCTATACGTTTCTTTATCTCTTTTTCTCATTCATATTTTTTATCTCACCCCCACCCCACCCCCCCCCCTCTCTCTCTCTTCCTCTCTCTCTCTCTCTCTCTCTCTCTCTCTCCCTCTCTCTCTCTCTCTCTCTCTCTCTCTCTCTCCCTCTCTCTCTCCCTCTCTCTATCTACCTATTTCCTAGTCCTAGTACAAGCTCTCGTAATATATATATTTATACATTTTCTTTCTTTCTATACGTTTCTTTATCTCTTTTTCTCATTCATATTTTTTATCTCGCCCCCACCCCACCCCCCCCCCCTCTCTCTCTTCCTCTCTCTCTCTCTCTCTCTCTCTCTCTCTCTCTCTCTCTCCCTCCCTCTCCCTATCTACCTATTTCCGAGTACAAGCTCTCGTAATATATATATATTTATATATATATATATTTTTTTTTTATCTGTGGGCATCGGTTGGGCGCGTGTTTGCGGGTGTCCGCCCAGCGACGTTGATGGGGCTTCCACGCCAGCTCATCACTCTCAGGGACACCGCCGGTCACGTTCCGCATATTTGAAGGGGATTCGTGCGGGAGAAAGAAAGATGATTGCGATGAAATTGAAAAATATTCTACCCCCAGCTGGAAAAGAGAGTGAATGGAGCAGAAAGAGAGAGAGACAGGGATAGGGATACAAAGAGAGAGAGAGAGAGAGAGAGAGAGGGGGGGGGGGGGGGGGAGAGGGGGAGAGAGAGGGGGGGAGATGGCGAGATATATAAAGGGGAATTATAGGAAGAAAAGAGGGGTGAAGAGGGAGAGGGAGATAGAAAGGAGGGAGGGGGGGGGGTGAGAGGGGAAAGATAGGGAGAAAGGGGTGGCGTGATGGAGGAGACATACATGATTAAACCAGTGTTAGTTAGACTGTCTTGGGATCAGATGATTGAAATGGGCATTTATATCAGAATGGAGGCAAAAAACGAGGAGAGAAGTGGACAATACGGAGAGAGATCAGAGGGAGAAATAAAATGAGAGGAGGTGGGACAGAGAGTGAGAGAATTATCCTTATCTACTAGAGAGGATTTCAGAGATCAGTGTTGATATATGATTGTATTTATTGACGTCAATGAAAATGAGATGGAAAATGGAATGTGTTTTGTGACAGATGGTGTGTTCTGAGTAACATTCACGTTAGGTAAATGAGACCAATGATTGGAATCATCTGACGCTCTTTCTAACAGAAGCTCTTGACAATATTTTGAGAAGGTGTTTTTCCCAGCAACAGTCTTCGAACCGAATAGAATGTATTCAGAGTGAGAGAGAAATAGAGGCACCCAATGGCAAAATAGAAAATGATTTGTTATCAAAATCAATATATTTGCATTACATATTTCGGACTCTGGAGATTATCTTTCCATAAAAACTTGTATTGACAGGAAAGTTAAAATCATTTAAACTAGCGCGAGGACACGGGACAAAAAATGAAATGCATAAACCACGCGAAATGGCTTTGGCATTGAGTTAGCGAGCCCGGTGAGACAATTAGCCAATCAGAACGCAGGAAACTTGAGCTCATAAAGATGGCTAGACCAATCAACGCGCGCCTCGCTACTTGTTCTTATTTCCTTGGTGATCCCTTTTCCCGCGCTTCTGCCGTTGAGTGATTGATCGGCGCGCTTCATACGCCCCATATCCCGGCTGCAGCCAAATCAAATGACTCCTGGAAGTGGACATTTCCAAATGTCGACTTGGATTTGCCCCCGGGTTCATCAATTTCATTGGATAAGGGAAAGGGGAACGCTTTCCCCACAATGCACTTTCTGTCGACGATTTTGCAGAGACACGTTCATTTTCAGGTTCATATAATTGTAATTTTTATGTAATTTTTAGAGGCGGTGTGGCGTATTATGATGTTCATTGAAATCTTGTTTTTGAGGAGTCTGCCTGTTTCTCTCTGTCTCTCTCCGTATTGATAATGAGTCGTGCAGATTTAATAATGTAGAGCATAATTTTAGACTATTGTGTAACCTAACTAATATTAAACAACATTAAACAAATAACATTCAACAACTCAATGACAAAACGTTGGCACAATGTGTGAATAGACTTTGATCTCACTTCATCATAGGGTACACATCCTCCATATATTTAACCTTCATAATCATGACAATGGTTATTCGACAGTTCACTCCTTTAGCCTGCAAAAACATTTATTTTCAAACGGCGGGTGAACCACAAGAGCAGAATACAAATTTAGATTGATTTTGTATAATTAGAATTCAAATTATGCATGAAAATCGGATTGATTTGCAGTTTGCCAATCTTTCTTAGCTTCTTTACTAAACGAAAGTTTGATATATATTCTATTTGTTCAAATAATAATACC
Source organism: Arbacia lixula (assembly GCA_963669155.1). Classification (NCBI taxonomy): domain Eukaryota; kingdom Metazoa; phylum Echinodermata; class Echinoidea; order Arbacioida; family Arbaciidae; genus Arbacia; species Arbacia lixula. The sequence goes on along the minus strand of OZ022588.1, from coordinate 13,695,998 downwards.
ATTGACAACAAATATCCCTACATACAACATTAATCTGATCATGGACCCTACCACGTGATCTGATCGACCAGTTTAAATTGGGATATTCAAATTGACATTGGCGGTTTTAAGCAGTGATAAGGTGCATAGGTATTAGCCTAGACGTTATAGGTAAACGACCCACCAAGTATATCAATTGCAAATGTAAAAGTTATAAATTCAAAATCATTGCTACTCTGTGGGCGATGCTCTTAAAACAGTATGTTTTATGTATACCATACTCTTTAGAAGAAGAAGAAGAAGAAGAAGAAGAAGAAGAAGAAGAAGAAGAAGAAGAAGAAGAAGAAGAAGAAGAAGAAGAAGAAGAAGGAGGAGGAGAAGGAGGAAGAGGTGGAGAAAAAGAAGAAGAAGAAGAAGAAGAAGAAGAAGAAGAAGAAGAAGAAGAAGAAAAAGAAGAAGAAGAAGAAGAAGAAGAAGAAGAAGAAGAAGAAGAAGAAGAAGAAGGAGGAGGAGGAGGAGGAGGAGGACGAGGAAGAGGAGGAGGAGGAGAAGAAGAAGAAGAAGAAGAAGAAGAAGAAGAAGAAGAAGAAGAAGAAGAAGAAGAATAAGAAGAAGAAGAAGAAGGAGAAGGAGGAGAAGGAGGAGGAGACGAAGAAGAAGAAGAAGAAGAAGAAGAAGAAGAAGAAAAAAAAAGAAAAGATGAAAAAGGAGGGGGAGAAGAAGAAAAAGAAGATGACGAAAATCAACAGACGATTTAAGATTAAGAAGGAGAGTGAAAATTAGAAAGAAGAAAACAAGCTACCGTCAGCAACATGAAGAAAGATTGGCAAGAGAAGGAGAAGGACATGCAAAAGAAGAACGAGAAGGGGGAGAATTACAAAATTAAAGAGAAGATGAAAACGGAAAAAAGAGAGAAAATCTAAACAATTAACCAGAAGAGGAAGAAAAAATAAGAAGAGGAGGATGGAAAACAAAAGAATGAGAATAAGGAAGAAAACACGAACAACGACAGGAAATGGGAAAGGAGGAAGAATAAGAGGAAGCAGACGGAAAAGAGGAAAGGACAAAAGTAAAAGAAAAGAAATATAAGTTTAGGGAAGAAGATACGATGTAGAGGGGGAAAACATGCAGAAGGAGAAATAAAGAGTCTGTTTTTCATTTGTAAAGCAAATTCTATATCATTATCGTTCATTCCCTTTATGAAGATATTTTCAAGTAATGTAAAATATTGCATGAACTACGAAATAACAATTTAAGCTCCAGTTCGTAAAATATGAATCTTCGATTTTATATAGGATTTCAATAAATCGTGGAAACATATTGCCTCGTAGGTTGCCCTTCGGCCTCACCTCATCCCCAAATGTAAGGGAATGTTTGAGTTCAGATTTGCCTACAGAATGATAATTACGTTGTAGTACAAACATTGTGGATTAAAAAACTTACATGCACATCTAAGTATGTTCAAGAATTTTTGGTGTCGTTTTTATTACTACATAATGTAAGAATATGCGGGTACGTGTAGTAGTTTATATAAGTACAACTCAATTCAATTCAGTGCAATTTTGGTCTATTGATAACAAAACGTACTGAGTACGAAAGTCCTGAAACTTATATCAATAAGTTTAATACAGTGAAGGTATACAATAATTTCAAATGAATAAATCACTTATGCGTGTATGTACAAAACTGTAACAGGTATCATTACGAAAAAAAAAACATGAAACCAAACCTGTGAGACTAAGTAGGTAAAGTAAAATATATATTACAACATAATCTCCATACACGTTTTAAAAGAAGCTATGGTTAAACAAATGGATCTTCAGAGATCATGAAACGATTATGATATGATGTGAGATTGACTAATAGTTATCTATATTCAATGATTTCTCCACTTCTTATTAACAAAATGCTTGTATAAAACTATTACCAGATATATTCATGATACTTCTATATCAAAGAATTGTACAACCAGCCAATGGGTCCATCTGGAATGAGACGATCTACAGAGGGTCCTAACAACTATTTTTTTTTTCTTCTCTTCATATTTCATGTTTCTGTTAATGTATTATGAGAGAATGCTGTATACAGTACTGTCTTCTTTTGAACATTGAGATATTATGATATTAACAAGTTGTATGCCACGCTGTGTTTTTTTTTCCCTCAAAAGTAATACACACAAATTCTATGAGGCAGCAGTTATCTGGCACACAAAGGTTTTAATCCGACAGAGGGGAAGGGTCATTTTCTTAAATGAACTCTACGATTCATGAATATGTAATTCCTCCCTCATCCGTCGTTGAATTGCTTAAGAACGCTCTTCGTTCCTTCGCGACATTTTCGATATACAGGCTAATGTTACCCCCTCAAATAGTTTGAGAAAAGGACCTTAAGGTGCTATGTTTAGTCTGACAAGTACATTGTCTCGTATTTTGTTCTTATGTCCATTTCTCTCATTTATTTTACACCGATGTGTTAAGAAAAGAAAACTTGAATGCATAGCTTACGAGGTACCGCTCCAGCCACTTTCCCTCCACAATGCCCTGACAGGATTGGCCGGTACGGGCAGAGGGAATGTCAAATTGGCTCTTTCGCTCTGTCTCTCTCTCTCTCTCTCTCTCTCTCTCTCTCTCTCTCTATCCGGGTTTCAGCCAATCGCGATCGCGCGTGAAACGTGACTAGATGGCCGAGTTATTTTGAGATAAAACGTGCGCATTTCGCGGACTCAAGGTCTTTCTACTTTTCGCGATTTTCTGATTTAGATATGTACAGATGTAGCGATCTAGTTTCTCTCCCTCTCTCGTCTGTTTTCTGTTTGTATGCCTGTTTGTTCTCTCTCTCTCTCTCCCTCACTCTCTCTCTCTCTCTCCCTCTCTCTCTCTTCCTCTTTACCTCTCTCTCTCTCTCTCTCTCTCTCTCTCTCTCTCCGTTCTCTCTATTTTTCTATTTCTCCCTTCCCATTTCTCCGTCCCTCCCTTTCCTTATTCCTCTCCCCGCCCCCCCCCCCCCTCTTAAAAAAAAAAAAAAAAAAAAAAAAAACTTTCTCTTCTCGTCATTCCGCGGCATATTCCTAAATATTTTCGTTTTTCTTATCTTTTTTATCTGACTTTCTTGTTCTCTTTCTTGGTCTCTCTCTCTCTCTCTCTCTCTCTCTCTCTCTCTCTCTCTCTATTTATCTCTCCTCTACCTCTTCTACTCGATTTTGAAAGCCTGTGCATAGATTCCTCTCTCCCTATCACTTTCCTGTTCTCATGCTGAATATCTTTGTCACTTTTTAGAGTATTTATGATAAATCCTAACATGGGACCGAGGTGGTATATCCCTTTTCTGCAGATATTACAAAACAATGTAAAACACTTTGAGATCCACCACACAAAGGTTATCAAAGTGGTCCAGTTATAGTCATACGAAACTTAATGAATTGATTAAAGTATTGGACAAAAAGCGCAAACATTTGTAGGTTACTTTCAGACTCAGCTTATTTTTGAAACTCAACATAGAGTTAGAATTTTAAAGTCAATTTGTCACCCATAGAAATACCGCTCCTTTAAACATTATTCCCCCCCCCCCCCCCCCGCCTAAGGAAAATAGCATAACTTTTTACTGGAAAAGTTTTGGGCAAAATAATTAGACAGGATTGCTTCTGAACTTTTTGATTAACTTCTGTGTGAAGATCACATTAATCCAATTAGTCATGCATGAGTGGGCACATTTTAAAGGCAAAAATGTCACTTTTCAAAAGTCACAAGGGTAAATTTGGGATTCTGTCATACGAATTTTTGATGAATACCATTACTGGTGTATAATTTATGTCCTTTCATTGTTTATCATCCATCTTTCGATGCACCTACACCTATCCCGACACTTAACCCATTGTTCTGGTTGAGTGAGCACCGTTTAACAAATACTCGTCCCTCTTGAGTTTGAAACTTTTAAAAACCCTTTATTTTTGTGGGAAAAAAAATGAAACTCTGGATATTTTGACAAAGATGTAACATGACCTGTTATGTAAGCATAAGAAGTTATTTTTGTGTCATGTTTGAGTGAAACACTTTAAAAATCGCATAAGAAATGCCTAAATGTACTGTTAAAACGGCATAAAATATTACCCTTGTGACTTTTGAAAAGTGAAATGTGTGCCTTTAAAATTTGCCCACCCATGCATGACTAATTATATTAATGTGATTTTCACACAGAAGTTCGTCAATAACTTAAGAAACAATCCTGCCAAATTATGTTGCCCAAAACCTCTTTGATAAAGAAGTTATGTTATTGTGCTTAGGAGTGGGGGGATTACTTTTTTTGTGTGTGTTTAGTTTGAAACCAGGGTATGCATGTACTAGGCTTTATTTAGGGTCGACCCGACAATGAATCAGTTTGAAAAGTACCAGTCCATGTAAAGCCACTAAAAGTCACTTTTCAGCTCCCTTATTCTTAGAGAAGTTCTTGAACGGGAGTTTCTTCAATATGTTTAATGTTGTATTTACACAAATGTAAATTTTAGGCCTCCAAAAAGGATACGCCAAGTAGTAAATCCATCCCTTTTGCAAACACAACTAAATTTTGAAAACACATTGCTTGAACTCTATGTACACAACAACATAAACATGATATAGGTCCGCTGTGTGTGTTGTGAAGTATGCAACTTTACAAAACAATTACAATTCAGGAAATACATGAAAATTCTTTTTGTTTGCAATGTGCCTCTCAGGACGACTTCTCTTACATGTGAAAAAATGCAATCTGTTCAGTTTTAGTCTCAGTTTATTTTACATCCACAAAAAACCCCATAAATTTACAATCAATGATCACAAATCAATGATGACATAACTCCGTTTATCACCGTCTAAAATTGACAGGAAATCCCTATATGATCGATATTACTCTAAATGAGTCGCTTTAATGGCAATATAATTGCAGTTTTCATGCCAATGGTAAGCATACTATAATTTTTGGACGACCAGTCAAAAATCAGATAAAAACGTTCGATATCATGCCGCTTAAAATCGGTTTTAAGTTCGTATCTTCTGATGGAAATTCTTTAAATGGGTTCACCTTCTATAACAGCGTGTTATTACCACACCATTATAATTATTTTCGGTTTGCTAAAGAGATACGCCATCTTTAAAGCAAGTTGCTTTGAATAAAATAACTTCAGAGCAGCCGACTCATATTGTCTGGACACCTAAGAAACCATAATCCTAATACATTGACTTGAATCTCCGGCCCTTTTGTCCTTGTACAACAATGGACGCCATAAGTATGTGTCTGAGAAAAATAATGATAAATACCCAATTATACGAGTAATGACAATTTGAATGTTTTCTTGATATTCCTGAATTTATATTACCTCTATTGTGACCTTTCAGCTTTCGTAGAAGCCATCTTCTAGAAAGAGTGGTTCGGATCAAGACTGCTCTTACATGTCTTAACGACGGTCCTTCTCTCAGTTCACATCCATGTTCCATGAAACTTTAAAACATTGGGTTAAATGTCTGTATTAATCCCAGGTTTAATGTCGGATATCAGTCAAGTATTGGGTTTTAATCCCAGTTAAAATGTCAATATGTGTTCAAAACAGTCGATACATTAAATATGGCGTGTCCACTTTGACAAAGGTGATCAAAAGTACATCTTAGTAAGAGCAAAATTAAAAGATGAAGATTGCCGACCTAAAGGGATGGTATACTAGCAGCGAAATCCAAGAAGCATTATGAGTGAGAGTTTGAGCAGATTCAAGTAAAGATTAGGTCGATTTAGACTCCGCCATGCCAAAATAGCCCCCCCCCCCCCTCCTTTTCTTTTAAATGTTATATTTCTTCTCTCATCTAAATACATTTTGTAGCATGGTGCTCCGTTTCACGACGGCAGGTTTGGAAATAAGTCTCTGGAAATACATGTAAAATTTATTCCATGTAAAGAAGTTATGATCAGTTGAAATATGACCACTCCTTGATTTAGCAACATATGTGTGTTGTCATATGCTAGCTCAGAATGGATCGTTTCATGAGGACAAAACAGCCCTTAGCTCCTCTAACACAAATATTTATCAAGGACACAAATTCTAAAATGGGCATGATCTTGACATGACGAAAAATAATGTAATTGAAAAAAAAAAGATTATGAAGAGGGCTAAAATGTGCTCATTCCTGACAGCACAGTTTTGTCCCGCCTTTTTAAATTTCGCAACTTAAAAAAAAATACGTCGTCACTTGTTTCTTATTGTCCGGTTTTACTGAAACCTGCACCATTAAGTTTGTCTCATTTATGTTCTCATCAATTTCAATGTCTATGTCTGTGGTTTCTAGGGCTCGCCATCACAATCCCTACAAGTCTACGTAGATTAGAACATAATCGCACATGACAGAGCATAGTACGTCATTTGCGGACAAGCGAAATTGGATATACACGCTTTCACGTAGCGTAGCTTTCAGGCGTGGTGACATTATTTTTTATTCAAAACACTGCAGAAATTAAGCGCGGATTTCAACCCGGTCTTACTTAAATTCCCGGGTCCTATTCTGGCCAGACCGACATGGCCAAGAGAAGAGTAGAACTAGTTTCATTAAATCTAGACACAACTGTAGATGTGACAGCGTTTGGATTCTATATATATATATCCAACCGCCTGGTAGGGATGCTAAACCCCAATTTATAAAACATTTTATCACATTTTACAAAGAAATTTTAGGCATACACCCAGTAGTAAGGATAGCGTGCTCCATCCTGTCAATGAAAGAAGAACAAGTCAGGCAAGTCGTTCATCGACAGGAAGGAGCACACTATCCTAACTACTGGGTGTATGCCTAAAATTTCTTTATAATAAATTATATAAAACATGAAGTAGTTCTTGAAATCTGTCCATTTTCTCTCCAACTCAATCATTTCAAAAATACAAATTAAAGTAGGAGTTGACGGTCATATCTTTCATTGTCTACATTGTTATATCTTATAACAGACAAACTGGCAAGAATTGTTCCCGTTTGATAAGGCGCTGGGATTTTGATTATAAGTTGTTAACACTAGGTGCTGTTGATACTATACTTAATTTCAAGACGATTCGACAAGCAAAACAAAATCGCATCGAAATAAAGTCACCTAAACATCGTGCCTAAATTCCTTGATTTTGAGGGATATTCGTGAACATTGTACTGTATTTACACAACTTGATATTGTGACCTGCAAATGGGATGCAAACACTTTAACCATTATCAGTTCTGCAAGCACCACTGAGGTATTTTTGCACTGGCAATTCACACTATTCCCATAGGGCAGTATGGAGTCTGACAGAGAAAGAGTTAAGCTACTTGATAATCAGGGTTCAGAGACGAAGTTGGTCTCTAGTTGCATGTTTCGTTAAACAATATATGCATGAAAACCGCGATGTTAACATCGTTGAGAATATCATTGAGCATATTCTGTTATATTTCCATATCGGTCCACAAACATTTGGACAATTTTACATATTTTATTTAGTCTGTTGCTCCCTGGAGAGTTCTTTATAGATGTGCTATCAAGATTATTATATTTCAGATCCTCCAACAATAATATCTTCAATTCTACCCCCACCACCATCTGCTCTTCCATCTTCGCTTAGAAATTGAAGAGTTATATTCCGTGCAAAAAGTGGGTATTTTATCAAATTAGTACGTATATAAAATAAACTATTTTGAAAGTCATTTTCAGTATATTCGTTTTGTGATTGTATGTCATTGTTTACCGTCCAGGTAGTCGTGATCATTATGTCCATTGAAATAGCATGTTTGGGCTTGAAATAATCATTTCGTGTACTGACCCTCACAGAACGATAGTGCCCACGTTGGCTAAGTTACTTATTGTGTGTTGATGTGTTTTGTTATCCGTATGAGTCAGCGGATTACAGGGGTTGTATATAGATATTGCCAAATTTGCATGCGTCATGGATATTCTGGGGAAACCGTATAATGTTCATTGTATTCACCTTTTTATCATGGTTAATCACTTCAAGAATATAAACATATATGAGGAGCTTGTTGAATTTGTATGCAATTTTGTTATTACATGAAAATAATTGCCCCCCCCAAAAAAAAAAAAAAAAAAAAAAAAAAAAAAACACCCAACAACTTTGTCATCCAGTGTTGCAAGCTTCAGTTAAGGAAATGATAGACCATGACTTAAAATAAAGACACGCGTTTTAAGGTGTAAAAGAAGAGCACCTTATGTGTTCAAGACGAACTCCGTGATTTCTTCTTTTGAGTTGCCTCTCAAGCTGCGAGCAAGTAGAATGATCATGATCCCCCCCCCCCAAACCTCTCTCTCTCTCTCTCTCTCTCTCTCTCTCTCTCTCTCTCTCTGTCTTTCTCTGTCTCTCAGAGTCTTTCTCTGTCTCTCTATCTCCTCCTACTCGGTCTCCCTATCTCACATGCTCCCCCGCCCCACTCCTTTCTCTCCTTCGCTTTCTCCTTTTCTCTCACAGTATCCCTCACTCTTTATCCCTCTCCCCGCTCTCTCCTTTCCCCCCTCTCTCTCTCTTTCCCTCTCTCCCTCTATCTCTATATCTGTCTGTCTGTCTGCCTCTCTCTCTCTCTCTCTCTCTCCCTCTCTCCCTCTATCTCTATATCTGTCTGTCTGTCTGCCTCTCTCTCTCTCTCCCTCTCTCTCTCTCTCTCTCTCTCTCTCTCTCTCTCTCATTCTCTCTCCCGCTCTCCCTCCTCTCCGACATGAATTACGGAACCGTCATACATGATCACTGCCCAACATTCATGAAGAGAGCTGACGAAGCGCTCATCCCGGTCAGTGCAAAGTCCGAATCCAGCCAACCAAGCGAGCCAGACAGACAGACGTAATGTTCCAGACATAACGGCCTTGATATACTTCTTGCGTTTTTAATGTTCCATTCCCTCCCCGCCCGCTTTCTGCAGACACATTGCGTCTGCCGCGCTTTCTCTACATAATAGCTCATCTCTTCTCTCCTTGTCAACCTGCCTCGAGATATTTATGCGCCGACTGGTCACTTCTCGTCCGTTACCCCTTTTATTCTTACCCCAACCCGACCCTTCCCCTCCCCGCACCCCGCACCCCGCCCCCATCGCAGATATAGCGCGCACGATCGAACATCACACTATCGCACGCACGCACATTTTACGGCCTTGCGTAGTGCAGCACGCCGCACGATGCACCACGCCCCTCCCGCTCGTAGCAAGCCGCTCCGACATGTGCAACATGAATGTGAGGTCGCCGCTCATGGGGGGTCTACGGGTGGCGTACAATAGGCCCACAAGGGGCTCGATTGTATTGTTTAATGTGCCCCCAAACGAAGGTCGTCTGGGGTCGCGGGCTTTACGAGGACCCATTCCGCTTGTCTGGCCGGACTTCAAATGATATGATTTCACGAGGAGTTGATCTTATTTTTCTGCCCCTCTTTTTCGCATTCAATACCCCGCCCGCTCTTTTGAAATGTTCATTACTTATCGGGAGGTTTATGTACGTCCTTCGGTTTCATCTTTGTTTATAGAAGAGACTGCTTCTCCAGGATGCCACTTCAGTTTATGAATCAAGTAAAGAAGAGAGGAATGTGTGTCTTCCCAGATAGCATGTTCGTGTCCTACCATATAATATATTTTACCAGGAAAGTGATCACATGAACAACCTCCTGCACTTTCCAATGTATACCTGACAATTTATAGTTTGTACGTGTTCCGTCAGATGCTGTTTCCTTCAGATACTGTTTCTCTAGTTATCGATACAGAAAACAAAATCAAACATGTTAGGATTATTATAGTATAAATGCTAAATATGCTACTCATTGCGGATAAATCGCTAGTGATAATCGTTTGTCTCGCAATGTATGGACAACAAGGAATCTAAAAAGATCACGACGTTGCGTGTGACGCTGCAACACAAATTTGTAGTGAGTAGGGGTTTAAATACCCTTGTATAGTATTGTGTTGACTTTCTTGCATGCGACATAGCCTAGTGTAAGTTATTTTGTTTAACCCTGAATGTCCCGAGTGAAATGTTGCTCTATTTGGTTTGTGTATATTACTTGAACCAAAATACATTAATGACGCATACAGGATTAAAGGGATGGTTCACTCTTACGATACATTTGTTTCAATAAGAGCAGATACAGGAAAGAAACATGTTAGTGCAGGTTTGACAAAAATCCGCCAAAGGATAAGAAAATTAAGATCTTTTGACATTTCAATCTTGTGACGACGATTTTGTTTTTGTCATAGAGGGATGTGTGTGAAAACGCATTTCTAGCGATGTATCAAATGGACAGGTAAAAGGATTCATATCTGTTTGAGAAAATGCACATTTTACAACAAAATTGTACACTAAATATGGGAAGTACCTCGCAAACTACGTCACAAAATAAAACTTTGAAAGACTATAACTTTCTTTTCCTTCGACGGATTGTCATCAAACCATCATTAATATGTTTCTTTCATGTGTCTGCTTTTATTGAAACCAACTTAATTTTGGAAGAAACTATCCCTTTAAGTTGTATCGTTTTTCACAGCTGCATTTTGCTGACCTGATCCACATGATCATGTGGACTGGATTATTTTGAAAAGTCGCATTTATGTGATATAAATCACCTTTTAATTTTATTGCAAAAACAAAACAAAAGGACAACAAAACACAATAACTTAGGATGAGCTATTGAACCTGAAAAACATCACAGGCAGAATTCAAATTTGCAAGTGCAATTGGAAAAAAATATCCTCACTTTGTGTGATTTTTTGCATGACGGAAAACGTGGACTCAAACATGCATGTTCAGAAGAAATCACCGGTTGAATGATAGTTCGTATATTTCGGTTGCTGTTATGTAATCATGCAACAGTTACCAATCTAACATCGTTTTTTTATTCTTTATAAATTTTACGAATATCCTTTTTGTTTGTATCAGGAGAGAGACAACTAGAATTGATAAGTGTTTAGAGAGCAAGTTATTTTATTCATAATCAAAAGCCAACATTCCCTCTAACGGGTCTGATTAACGAGGATAAACAAACCCATGAATTTTTTTAACATACATCATTATAGCACGTGCCAAGTTTATATAATACATTCATCTAGTCAGCCGGCAAAGATCAAAAGACCGAACACAAGGACTAATGTACTTTCTTTATCACCATGCCTATTCATGTTTTGTTATTGTACCTCGATCCTCACAGGTGTAAATGCTTATCAGTCTATCTTTCAATTCTTCCTTCTATCATTCACATCCACCCCTTATTTCTCTTTCTCTCCGTTCCTTATTATTGTGTACCGAGAGAAGAAGGAAACTGGAGGACTTGCTTGGTTGGTGTCTGAGTGGCAACTGCCTTTATTCTCATATATTACACACATATATACACAGCATTGGTGGTGGTCATGTTATGTAACAGTCTGGGGTGAGAAAGCTAGGGGAGACAGAGAGAGAAGGTGTAGGGGCAAAGTAAACAAACATATCAGATGAGGGGAAGTAGTGGCTAATCCTTGGCCGTGGGAATGAGAGTAGATGGGAACAGCTATGAACATCTGGTTCATCGTACAGTACTGATTTACAAACACAATATCCCTCCCTTTCTTATAAAAAGAACATATTGATAAATTAAACTGTAACAGCATAACTTGAGCTATCTACTTGAACTATGTGTGAGATACTTCTACCGACTATTCAGACACACATTGATTTATTTGTATATACAAGATGACTGTCTTTGCAACTTCAAATTATTCTCACATGGAATGTAAAACACTTAATCTAAAACAGCTTGTTAACATAAAGACATTATGGGGGGTATACTTAAATAAACTTGATCGGTCAGCACGATCACATGAAAAGAACAGTTAACATTTTGAACATACCTGACTTGTCTTGAACATGTACAAGTGTGTGTACAACACTGAATTCTTTAAATATGAAGACAAGTATATAAGCACTTTCAATTTCCAAAGTGTTTCAGAGTAACAAAATTCGGCCCTCAGTGTTCTATCTTAAGAGTACACTGTTACACCCTATTTTCCTTTTCTTCTCATTTCAACAGAACTAGTAAATATATTGAACTAAACATCCTTTGAACTTCAAACTAATCTTAGATTGTTCCAATTAATTCTACCTTGGTATCGTTGTAAACTCAAATTCTTCATATGTTCATCGCAACAGATAGAAGTGTTATACAATTATTTACGAGTTATGCAATCCTCAAGGCATATCATCGGATCAGCATTTACATTGGTTGAGAGTTAATTTATAGAGTATACGTGGCATATCATCTCTTCTTCTTGCAAATGGGTGAACAATTATGACTGAAACATTCTACAATGCAAACCATAACATTTGAAAGTTTGTGAAATCACAGGGTTATGACATGGAAATATGAGATACAGTTCAGAAATTGTCCTTTGAGACTGAGTTCATATTTCTATAAGTCCATGAATGCGTAACGTTCCGGTTTAGATTGTGTTGCATCACAACATGCAGTCTATAGTCCAATTGATGCATATTTCTTAAAGTTCCAGTTCAAATAGAGTTGTATTGTGGATGTATAACGTTCGAATTCCTTTTCCACATATCATTATTGTCCAGAACAGGAGGCAAACTGAATCGTGAAGCGTAATCGCGTGCTATGGCAGAATATCGTACATTTATGGATCGAGTGTTAGTCAATTGCAGTCATCGCGGTTTTCACAGTCGTCGTTGTCGTTAAGAATCGCTCTCATCGTCGTAAAGTCCTCGCTGTCGCGTCTCGCTTCTCGCTTTCGTCGAAAAGTCCTCGCTGTCGCGTCTCGCTTCTCGCTTTCGTCGTGAAGTCCTCGCTGTCACGGAGTCGTCATCGTGGTTGTCTCAGTTTTCGGGTCTCGTTGTCGCGGGCTTACGT